>CM032157.1:17869039-18280915 GCA_018901935.1 Pugionium cornutum
CAAAATGACATGAATCCAACGCACACGTTATGCTAGCTCAATTTTCAATACTATGACAAAATTTCTGACTCAAATAGAGACGAAGAAACTTCTAAGTAATCCAATATATCCCAAAGTGCGTAATGCCATGCATTAGAATTCATTTATTAGCCTTTACTCAATAAGAACCATCGATCCATTTAGAATGATCATTTTAGCTAGCCGATCAACTTGACATGTCAACACTAAATTGTCTGTCAATTTAGATTTAGAGCTCAAAATGACACAAATCCAACGTCCATGTTAAGCTAGGTCAATTTTCCATATTGTGATAAAATTTAGGAATGAAGTAGATACGAAAAAGCCTCCAAGAAAATCCAATCTATCCCAAACTTCAAGATGCCATGAATTACAATTCATTTATTAGGCTTTACTCAATGATGGCTATTGATCCGTTTAGAATGATCATTTTAGCTAGCCGATCAGCTTGAAATGTTAACACTAAATCCTCTGTCACTTTAGATTTTGAGCTCAGTATGACACAAATCCAACACTCATATTAAACTAGCTCAATTTTCTATATTGTGATAAAATTTAGGAATGAAATACATACAACAAACCCTCCAAGTAATCCAATCTATCCCAAAATACGTGATGCCTTGCATTATACTTCACTTATAAGCTTTTACTCAATGAGAACAAATGATCAGCTTAGAATGATCATTTGAACTGTCCAATCAACTTAACATGTCCGTACTAAACCGTCCGTACCTTTTGAGTTAGAGCTCAGAATGTCATGAATCCAATGCACATGTTATGCTAGCTCAATTTTCTATACTATTACAAAATTTGAGACTCAAGTAGATTCGACAAAGCTTCCAAGTAATCCAATCTATCCCAAATTGCATGATGCTATGCATTATAATTCATTTATTAGCCTTTACTCACTAAGAAGCATGGATTCATTTAGAATGATCATTTTAGCTAGCCGGTCAACTTGACATGTCAATACTAAATCATCCGTCAATTTAGATTTTGAGCTCAAAATGACACAAATCCAACTCCCATGTTAAGCTAGCTCAATTTTCTATATTGTGATAAAATTTAGGAATGAAGTAGATACGACAAGGCATCCAAGTAATCTAATCTATCCCAAACTGTGTGATGCCATGCATTATAATTCATTTATTAGGCTTTAGTCAATGAGAACCATTGATCCATTTACAATGATCATTTTAGCTAGCCGATCAACTTCACTTGTCCGCACTAAAGTATCATTTTAAGTTTTGATTTAAAACTCAAAATGACATGAATCCAACGCCCATGTTATTCTAGCTCAATTTTATTTATTGTGAGAAAATTTCAGACTCAAATAGACACGACAAAGCCTCCAAGTAATCCAATATATCCCAAACAACGTGATGTCATGCATTATAATTCATTTATTAGGCTTTACTCAATGAGAACCATTGATCCGTTTAGAAAGATCATTTTAGCTAACCGATCAACTTGACATGTCAACACTAAATCCGTTTAGAAAGATCATTTTCTATATTGCGACGAAATTAAGGAATGAAATAGATACGACAAAGCCTCCAACGAATCCAATCTATACCAAACTGCGTGATAATATCCATTATATTTCATTTATAGGCCTTTAATCAATGAGAACCATCGATCCGTTTAGAATCATCATTTCAGCTAGCCGATCAACTTGACATGTCAACACTAAAGCGTCCGTCAATTTTAATTTAGACCTCAGAATGACACGAGTCCAGCGCCCATGTTAAGATATCTCAATTTTCTTTATTGTGACAAAATTTAGGAATGAAAATATACGACAAAGCCTCCATGTAATCCAATCTATCTCGAACTGCGTGATGTCATGCATTATAATTCATTTATTAGCCTTTACTCAATGAGAACCACTGATCCGTTTAGAATGATCATTTTGGCTAGCCGATCAACTTGACATGTCAACACTAAATCGTCCGTCACATTAGATTTAAAGTTCAGAATGACACGTATCCGACGTCCATATTAATCTAGCTCAAGTTTCTATATTGTGACAAATATTAGGAATGAAGTAGATACAACAAAGCCTCTAAGTAATCCAATCTATTTCAAACTGCGTGATGTCATGCATTATGCTTCATTTATAAGCCTTTACTCAATGAGAACAAATGATCAGCGTAGAATGATCATTTGAACTGTCCAATCAACTTGACTTGTCTGCACTAAATCGTGCATCACTTTTGATTTAGAGCTCAAAATGTCATGAATCCAATGCACCCGTTATGCTAGCTCCATTTTCTATACTATGACAAAATTTCAGACTCAAATAGATACGACAAAGCTTACAAGTAATCCAATCAATCCAAAAGGGCGTGATGCCATACATTATAATTCATTTATTAGCCTTTACTCAATAAGAACCATCGATTCGTTTAGAATGATCATTTCAGCTAGCCGGTCAACTTGACATATCAACAGTAAATCGTCTGTCAATTTAGATTTTGAGCTCAACATGACACAAATCCAACGCACATGTTAAGGTAGCTCAATTTTCTATATTGTGATGAAATTTAGGAATGAAGTAGATACGACAAACCCTCCAAGTAATCCAATGTATCCCAAACTGCGTGATGCCATGCATTATAATTCATTTATTAGGCTTTACTCAATGAGAACAATTGATCCGTTTATAATGATCATTTCAGATAGCCGATCAACTTGACATGTCAACACTAAATCCTCCGTCAATTTAGATTTAGAGCTCAGAATGACACGAATTCAACACCCACATTTAGCTAGCTGAGTTTTCTATATTTTGACAAAATTAAGGAATGAAAGAGATACGACAAAGCCTCAAAGTAATCCAATCTATCCCAAACTGCGTGATGCCATGCAGTATGCTTCACTTATGAGGTTTTAATCAATGAGCACCAATGATTATCATTTTAGAATTATCATTTTAACTGGCTGATCAACTTGACATGTCCACACTAAATTATCATTTTAACTTTTGATTTAGAACTCATAATGACATGAATCCAACGCTCATGTTATGCTAACTCATTTTTCTTTATTGTGACAAAATTTCAGACTCAAATTGACACGACAAAGCCTCCAAGTAATCTAATCTATCCCAAACTGCGTGATGCCATGCATTATGCTTCACTTATAAGCATTTACTCAATGAGCACCAATGATCAGCTTAGAAAGATCATTTGAACTGGGCAATCAACTTGACATATCCGCCCTAAATCCTCCATAAGTTTTGATTTGGAGCTCAGAATAACATGAATCCAACGCCCACAGTATGCTAGCTCAATTTTTTATATTATGACAAAGTTTGATACTCAAATAGATATGAAAAAGCTTCTAGCTAATCCCGTCTATCCCAAACTGCATGATGATATCCATTATATTTCATTTATTGGCCTTTACTCAATGAGAACCATCGATCCATTTAGAATCATCATTTCAGCTAGCTGATCAACTTGACATGTCAACACTAAAGTGTCCGTCAATTTTAATTTAGAGCTCGGAATGACACGAATCCAACGCCCATGTTAAGATATCTCAACTTTCTATATTGTGACAAAATTAATGAATGAAATAGATACGACAAAGCCTCCATGTAATCCAATCTATCCCGAACTCCGTGATGTCATGCATTATATCTCATTTATTAGCAAATTAAAAAGGTCAATTTGGTAAATCGATGGTGAAAACTGACGGTAACCCGTTGTGTTTCCGACGATATCCTAATCGTCGGGATATCCTCTTGAAATCGTCGGAATATTACCGACGGCTTCAGATACGTCGGTAATATTCGGACGAGTTCGTGAAGGATTATGTGTTTTATAGCCCATCGGGAATCCGTCGGCAGAAGTCGTCGGCAACCCATCGGAACTATCCGACCATTGTCGGATACAGTCGGCAATCCGTCGGAAATATACGTACCCTGTTAAAATTTTGTGTTTATCCGTCGATGGTCCGACATCCGTCGGAAATCCATCGGTTTAAATTGATAAGATTTATTCGAAATTCATGAATATCCGGTTGTGGTCGGTAACCATCGGAATTCCGTCGGAAATAGAGAATATTCTGAAGAATAATCTTTTTACAGTTCGTAATTATCTGTTAATAATTCTTAATAATCTGTTAAAAAATCGTGATAATATCTATTTTTCAGTATAAATAAGCTATGATCTTTCAAAATTTTAACAGAACCAAAATTTTAATAAAAATGTGTTCTTCGGGTTCTTTTGAGTATTTTCGATCGTGGATGGATAAACTTCGATATGATTCAACCACGGGGGAATTGACTGATGAATTTGCGCAAGGTGTTGAAGAGTTCATGACATTTGCATCAAAGAATAGCATGACATCGGAATACGGTAAAATGTATTGTCTGTGTATTAAATGTCGAAATCATAGATTAATCTCTGTTAGAGAAGTACGTAATCATTTGTATAGGAATGGATTTATGTCGGGTTACAAAATTTGGTATTCACATGGAGAAACTGATGCAACGATGCAATATTATGGTAGTACTTCAAAAAGGATAGATAATACTAATGTTAGGGTAGAGGAACCGGCATCAGAAGTTGATATAAACGAAGGTACTATTCAGATGGTGAATGATGCATTTCGTGAACAAAGAGAATCGTACATCGAAGATATTAGCAGAATAGAGGAACCTAATATGGAAGCCCGGAAATTTTTTGATATGTTAGATGCATCCAAGCAGCCTTTGTATAAAGGATGTAGAGATGGATTATCGCCTTTATCTGCTGCAAGCAGATTGATGACGATAAAGACGGATTTCAACTTGCCTGAAGATTGTGTGAATGCGATAGCTGATTTTGTTAGAGATATATTACCTGAAGATAATATTGCACCTGCTTCATATTACGAGGTTCAAAAACTTGTATCTGGTCTTGGATTGCCATATCAGATGATCGATGTATGTATTGACAATTGCATGATCTATTGGAGAAATGATGAAAACCGCATGAAGTGCCGATTTTGTCACAAACCTCGATTTCAAGAGACAAGCGGTAGAGTACCTATTCCGCATAAATGGATGTGGTATTTGCCATTAACAGAGAGGTTAAAGAGGTTATATCAATCTGAACACACGGCAAAACCTATGAGATGGCATGCAAAACATAATTCGAATGGAGAAATTGTGCATCCCTCGGATGCAGAAGCATGGAAACATTTTCAACAGGTTTATCCTAGTTTTGCATATGAGCCTAGAAACGTATACCTCGGGTTATCTATAGATGGATTCAATCCTTTTGGGAAGCATGGGAGGCAATACTCGTTGTGGCCAGTTATCGTTACACCTTATAATTTGCCTCCTTCTTTGTGCATGAAACGAGAGTTTTTATTTCTAACAATTCTCGTCCCTGGCCCAGAGCATCCTAAGCGATCGCTTGATATTTTCTTGCAGCCACTAATTAATGAGTTAAAAATATTATGGGAAAATGGTGTCGAAGCATTCGATGTTTCCAACCAACAGAACTTCTTGATGCGAGTTGTACTTATGTGGACGATAAGTGATTTTCCAGCATATGGTATGTTATCAGGATGGTCGACGCATGGAGAATTAGCATGCCCATATTGTCAAGATAATACTGATGCGTTCCAACTGAAACACGGACGAAAGACTAGTTGGTTCGATTGTCATCATCGATTTCTACCACAAGATCATCCATATCGCCGGAGCACGACATTGTTTAGGAAAAACAAAAAAAATTTTGATGCTCCACCTCCTATTTTTGATGGGAATTATATGTTGACTCAACTTAGAGATTTTGGTGCTGAGAGAACGACTTCTTGTGGAGGTAACGGACATTACCCTGTTGATGGTTGTGGCGAATACCATAATTGGCACAATAAGAGTATTTTTTTGGGATTTACCATATTGGAAGGACCATTTGTTGCGCCATAATCTAGATGTTATGCACATTGAGAAGAATTTTTTCGACAACATAATGAATACCGTTCTAAATGTGCAAGGAAAAACAAAAGATAATTTGAAAGCTAGATTGGATTTGCCGGATATTTGTTCCCGGAAGGAACTACATGTTAATTTATTTTTTTATAATTAACAGGATATACATGGAACAAATACGTGTTCATTATTCAGATTACAGCGAGAATGAGTTGGCCGAACTTAAAAAAAGCGAATTTGCAAAATGGTTGCATTTTTATGTTAGTGTTACCACAATTAATTACATAATTTTCAATAATAGTTTACTATATATCTATATATATATATTTATAATTTAATATATTCTATTATTTTGTAGGTTACTACAGGTCCTTCTAGGGGCATAACGTTTCCCACGTGGTTAGTTGAGTTGGTGAGTGGTCCTACATTTACTGCAAAATCTTATCCAATGTATTATACTCATGGATATGCTTTTAAGAGTCATCACGAAGGAAACTTACAAACAACTTGTAATTATGGTGTATCATCTCAATCGGGAGAAATTGTATACAACGGTATTCTTCATGAAATATTAGAAGTTCACTATCCAGGAATAATTGATTTGAGGTGTATTGTGTTAGAAACAAGCAAGATCTTTGGATTACAGTGACCTCAATACATCCTAGAGGAATGGTATGTGGTATTACCGAACAAGAGCCTATGCAACAAAGCACAATTGGTAACTTAGGTTCAATAGACACTTCTCTTGAAGTTAACCTTGTTGTTGATGACATTACGAACGAAGATTACAACGTGTTTCAAGATTCAGAAGAAGAGATTGGCGAGTTTGACGACAAAAATTCAGCTAATTCGGAATATTCATCAGATTCAAATTAAATTTTGTTAAAATAATGTTTTATTTTATTTTTCACCAAAAAAGCTTGTAAAAAATGCTCACATTTTCTTCGTAGTTCTATAAAGAGTTATGCAAAATTGAGAAATTAATAAATTTATTTAAAAGTCTACTAAAATTCTAAAATGATCTTTAATTTGAAATAACAATAATAAATAAGTAATACAAATGTTTTGTTTAACAAGGTACATTGCTTTGGCTATTGCTAGAATTGGAGTAGTTTCGGACAACTTCTTTTGTTTGGTTTGCTAGATTTGGTTTTGTTTTAACATTTAATGCATTTTCACATTTATTAATTTATCATTTGGTAGAGTTACAATGACTAAAGAAATATGATATTCTAAAATTCAATTGATGGTTTTCCGATGGATATCTGACAGATTTGCTAAAACCGTCGGAACTCCATCGGAACTCTTTAATTGAGATACATAACCGATGGATTTCCGACGGTTTTAGCAAATCCGTCGGATATCCGTCGGAAAACAGTCCATTGAAATGTGGTCAGACTATTTGTCGAACATGCATGGGGTTTAAGCCATCCGTCGAAATACCGACGGATTTCCGACGGCTTAAAATTTTAAGCGGGAATCGTAATTCCCAATGCGGGTTTTCACGAAACTACTAATACAGTCCCGACGAATTCCCGATGGAAATTGCCGTCGGGAATGTGTAATATAACCTATGGTTCAATTTCTTCTCCTCTATCGTGTCTCTCTCCTTCTCTCTGTCTTTTCGCCTCCCCGCCACCGTTTTCGCCTCGCCGCCGACAGTTTTCGCCAGAAGTTTCCTTAAATCGTCCGAAATCCTGTAAGTTTTTTCATTATTATAGATTTCTCTAAACTTGTGCATAGTTTATGGTTATTTGCTACATATTTGCTTCATAATTTCGTTATAATGGCTTCATAAAATCGTCATAATTTCATACTTCAGATCTTCCCATTGATGCATTTAGTTGTGATTATCATGCTAGATGATTAGGTTAAGCCATTTAGTTACTCCCCCATGAACCATGCTACTAATGTCCCAAGAATATTTCAGTTTTCCACAGAAAACATTTACTTCTTCCATGTTCTGCATTTGGTTATGTTTGTGTATACACGATTCATGCGACTTGCCATCTAACTACGCATAAAATCAGATTTTGTGGTTAATAAAATCTTTAATAAAATCAGATTTTATGGTTAATAAAATCATGATGGTTATTTGCTTTTCGTACTTTTATTTAAATTAAAGTAAAAATGTTTGTTTTCCAAAAACAATTCTTAGGATAAATATTACACTCGATATTTGAGATGCATCACTTTTTATTACTACCTTGATTTGCTAATGCTAGGTCTATCAATTGATCATAATAAAATTATTGCTTTAAGTTGTTGTTTATGTCATTATTATAAAATAGAAAGTTTGCAAAATAGAAACTCAAAAATATAATTTTCTATTTTGGTGGTATATAAATATATTAGCAAATAAAACATTAGTATTATTTTAAAATTAGTATATTTTTAATTTATATTTTTAAATATATTATTAATTTTTAAAAATAATAAAATTTAATATTAAAATAAAAAATCTTAAATTAAAAAGTAAAAAAGAATATAAATATAATATCAAGATAGATGGATAAAATGACACAATCATAATGTTTTAAGGTCGTATCAAGATTACCAAAGAGGTGGTGAGTCATCGACTCCGAGTTTTATACCAACTCAAGTTCCAGAATCTGCAAATGATTCTTTCCGACCAATGACAATTGAAGAATTGGTTCAGCAGCCTGGTCGTGAACTTCTCACATTTCTCGATCCGAGACGTCAAGGAAACTCAACATGGTAAATGAAATTTTCTATAATTATATTTAAAATAATTATTTTAATACTATTCTATAATTATATTTAAAATAATTATTTTAAGACTATTGTAATAAAAATTCGTAGGTTTGGTATTTCAAACAATGGAATAAGCAAATCTATATTAAAGATGCTTCATTCTCTTTTGAATAAATCATATACCAAATTTCGAGATATTCCGTACGAAGAACGTCGGATTTGGTTCAGGACGTTTGCGGTACGTTATTTAAATTTTAAATATATAATTATTTTAAATATTTTTTAATAATAATTTTTTAGTAATATATATTAAAATTTCGCAGCAAGAATTTACATGGGATCCCATGAACACAAAATTGGTGGAAGACGCTTTCGAAAAAGAGGCTGCAGTACAATTTTCCCGCCACATGAACGAATGGAAACAAAAATGGAAAAAAGGAAAAGATAAACCAAGAGGGTTGAATGAGTCGGTTTGGAACGACTTTATTCGTTATTGGGAATCTTCCACCACTAAGGTTATCTCGAAAACTAATTCGGGAAACCGGAAGAGCGACCGAGGAGGCAAAGGCATTTATATTCACAATGCCGGATCGACTAGTTTTCTCAGACGAGCCGATCAATTGGTAAATTAATTATTATATTAATTATTTATTATTATTTAAAAGTTTTTAAATTATTAATTTAGAATTTTTTTTATTTTTAGGCACAAGAAATTGGAGCGCCTCTAGATCACTTGCAACTTCTCGAGGCCGTCCACACGAACAAAAAGACTGGTCGTATCCAAGATGGTCTCGTTAGTGAGATCATCGAAAAAGTAAAAAAGAAAAAAAGTGATATTCTAACCCAGCAATCTCAAGTTGGTTCTTCATCTTCGGTCGCTGAATTGCCGCGTTCTAAGATTAACCGTCTCGTTCTTGATGTAAGTTTTTTTTAAAAAAAATATATAATTAATATTATAATAATTTTTATTAAATTTTTTAATAATATTTCTTATTTTTACACGAAGTACCATTTTCAAAGGGTCGTCATCCAGGACTCGGGAGAGTTGCAGATACTGGTGACGCAACATCTGCAGTTAGAAACGAGGAAAATAAACAGTTAAAAGAAGAAATGGCGTCTATGAAAATAGAGATGAATAATCTCAAAAACTTTGTAGAAATAATAAAAAATAAATTGCCTGATGACTTTTTTTCTCCTCCTTCTCCTCCTGCTCCTCCTTTGTAATTTGTAATTTAAAATAAATGTTTAATAATAATAATATTTATAATATATTGTGACAAAAATTATGAATGAAATAGATAAATCCAATAGAATCTATCCCAAATTATGTGATGCCATGCATTATGCTTCACTTATATTTTTGCTTAATCAATGAGCACCAATGATCAGTTTAGAATGATCATTTTAATCGCCAATCAACTTGACATATCCGCACTAAATCTCCATAAATTTGATTTAGAGTTCAGAATGACATGAATCCAAAACCCACATTATGCTAGCTCAATTTTCTATATTGTGACAAAAATTAGGAATGAAATAGATACAACAAAGACTCCAAGTAATAAAATCTATCCCAAATTGCGTGATGCCATGCATTATGCTTCACTTATGAGGTTTTAATCAATGAGCACCAATGATCAGCTTAGAAAGATCATTTGAACTGGCCAATCAACTTGACATATCTGCACTAAATCCTCTGTAACTTTTGGTTTAGAGCTCAGAATGACATGAATCCAATACTCACGGTATGCTAGCTTAATTTTTTATACTATGACAAATTTCAAGACTCAAATAGATACGAAAAAACTTCCAAATAATCCAATATATCCCAAACTGCGTGATGATATCCATTATATTTCATTTATTGGCCTTTACTCAATGAGAACCATTGATCCATTTAGAATCATCATTTCAGCTAGCCGATTAACTTGACATGTCGGCACGCAAGCGGCCGTCAATTTTAATTTAGAGCTCAGAATGACACGAATCCAACGCCCATGTTAAGATATCTCAATTTTATGTATTGTGACAAAATTTAGCAATGAAATAGAGACGACAAAGCCTCCAAATAATCCAATCTATCCCAAACTGCGTGATGACATGCATTATAATTCATTTGTTAGCCTTTACTCAATGAGAACCACTGATCCATTTAAAATGATCATTTTAGCTAGCCGATCAACTTGACATGTCAACACTAAATCGTCCATCACTTTAGATTTAAAGCTCAGAATGACACGTATCCAACGGCCA
The DNA here is from genome assembly GCA_018901935.1 of Pugionium cornutum. NCBI lineage: Eukaryota > Viridiplantae > Streptophyta > Magnoliopsida > Brassicales > Brassicaceae > Pugionium > Pugionium cornutum. Next base: position 17,879,958 of record CM032157.1, read on the forward strand.
TGTTAAGCTAGCTCAATTTTCTATATTGTGAAAAAATTAGGAATGAAATAGATATAACAAAGCCTCCAGGTTATCTAATCTATCTCAAACTGCGTGATGCCATGCATTATACTTCACTTACAAGCATTTACTCAATGAGAACGAATGATCAGCTTAGAATGATCATTTGAACTATCCAATCAACTTGACATGTCCGCACTAAATCTTCCACCACTTTTGATTTAGAGCTAAGAATGTCACGAATCCAACGCACACATTATGCTAGCTCAATTTCTATATTATGACAAATTTTCAGACTCAAATAGATAAGGCAAAGCTTACAAGTAATCATATCTATCCCGAAGTGCCTGATGCCATGCATTATAATTCATTTATTAGTCATTACTCAATAAGAACCATCGATACGTTTAGAATGATCATTTTAGCTAGCCGGTCAACTTGACTTGTCAACAGTAAATCCTCCGTCACTTTAGATTTAGAGCTGAGAATGACACGAATCCAACGCCCTCATTAAGCTAGCTCAATTTTCTATATTGTGACAAAATTAAGGAATGAAAGAGATACAACAAAGTCTCCAAGTAGTCCAATATATCATAAACTGCGTGATGCAATGCATTATGCTTCACTTATGAGGTTTTAATCAATAAACACCAATGATCAGTTTAGAATTATCATTTTAACTAGCCGATTAACTTGACATGTCCGCACTAAATTATCATTTTAACTTTTGATTAAGAACTCATAATGACATGAATCCAACGCCCATGTTATGCTAGCTCAATTTTCTTTATCGTGACAAAATTTCAGACTCAAATACACACGACAAAGCCTCCAAGTAATCCAATCTATCCAAAACTGCGTGATGCCATGCATTATGCTTCACTTATAAGCCTTTACTCAATGAGCACAAATGATCAGATTAGAAAGATCATTTGAACTGGCCAATCAACTTGACATATCCGCACTAAATCATCCGTAACTTTTGATTTACAGCTCAGAATGACATGAATCAAATGCCCACAGTGTGCTAGCTCAATTTTTTATACTATGACAAATTTTGAGACTCACATAGACACGAAAAAGCTTCCAACTAATCCAATCTATCCCAAACTGCATGATGATATCCATTATATTTCATTTATTGGCCTTTACTCAATGAGAACCATCGATCCATTTAGAATCATCATTTCAGCTAGCTGATCAACTTGACATGTCAACACTAAAGTGTCCGTCAATTTTAATTTAGAGCTCGGAATGACACGAATCCAACACCCATGTTAAGATATCTCAATTTTCTATATTGTGACAAAATTTAGGAATGAGATAGATACGACAAATCTTCCATGTAATCCAATCTATCCCGTATTGTGTGATATCATGCATTATAGTTCATTTATTAGCCTTAACTCAATGAGAACCATTGATCCGTTTTGAATGATCATTTTAGCTAGCTCAATTAGTATGTCACATTAGATTTAAAGCTCAGAATGATACGTATCGGACGCCCATGTTAATCTAGCTCAATTTTCTATATTGTAACAAAAATTAGGAATGAAATAGATACAACAAAGCCTCCAAGTAATCCAATCTATCCCAAACTGCGTGATGCCATGCATTATGCTTCACTTATGATGTTTTAAGCAATGAGCACCAATGATCAGTTTAGAATGAATATTTTAACTGGCCGATCAACTTGACATATCCGCACTAAATCGTCCATAACTTTTGATTTAGAGCTCAGAATGACATGAATCCAACGCCCACACTATGGTAGCTCAAATTTATATATTCTGACAAAATTTCAGACTCAAATAGATATGACAAAGCCTCCAAGTAATCCATTCTATCCCAAGCTGCGTGATGTCATGCATTATGCTTCACTTATGAGGTTTTAATCAATGAGCACCAATGATCAGTTTAGAATGAACATTTTAATTGGCCGATCAACTTGACAAATCCGCACTAAATCGTCCATAAATTTTGATTTAAGACTCAGAATTACATGAATCCAACGCCCACATTATGCTAGCTCAATTTTCTATATTGTGACAAAATTTCAGACTCAAATAGATACGACGAAGCTTCCAAGTAATCCAATCTATCCCAAACTATGTGATGTCATGCATTGTAATTCATTTATTAGCCTTTACTCAATGAGAACCACTGATCCGTTTAGAATGATCATTTTAGCTAGCTGATCAAATTGACATGTGAACACTAAATCGTCCGTCACATTAGATTTAAAGCTCAGAATGATACGTATCCAATGCCCATGTTAAGCCAACTCAATTTTCTATATTGTGTCAAAATTTAGGAATGAAATAGATACGACAAAGACTCCTTGTAATCCAATCTATCCCGAACTGCGTAATGTCATGCATTATAATTCATTGATTAGCCTTTACTCAATGAGAACCACTGATCCATTTAGAATGATCATTTTAGTTAACCGATCAAATTGACATGTGAACACTAAATCGTCCGTGACTTTAGATTTAAAGCTCAGAATGACATGTATCCAACACCCATGTTAAGCTAGCTCAATTTCCTATATTGTGACAAAAATTAGGAATGAAATAGATACAACAATGCGTCCAAGTAATCCAATCTATCACAAACTGCGTGATGCCATGCATTATGCTTCACTTATGAGGTTTTAATCAATGAGCACCAACCATCAGTTTAGAATGATCAATTTAAATGGGCGATCAACTTGACATATCTGCACTAAATCGTCCATAACTTTGGATTTAAAGCTCAGAATGATATGAATCCAACGCCCACATTATGCTAGATATATTTTCTATACTGTGACAAAATTTCAGACTCAAATATATACGACAAAGCCTCCAAGTAATCCATCTATCCCAAACTACGTGATACCATGCATTATGCTTCACTTATGAGGTTTTAATCAATGAGCACCAATGATCACTTTAGAATTATCATTTTAACTTGCCGATCAACTTGACATGTTCGCACTAAATCGTCTATAACTTTTGATTTAGAACTCAGAATGACATGAATCCAACGTCCACGTTATGTTAGATCAATTTTCTTTATTGTGACAAAATAGATATGACAAAGCCTCCAAGTAATCCAATCTATCCCAAACTGTGTGATGCCATGCATTATGCTTCACTAATGAGCCTTTACTCAATGAGCACCAATGATCAGCTTAGAACGATCGTTTTAATTGGCCAATCAACTTGACATGACAGCACTAAATCCTCCGTAACTTTTGATTTAGAGATCAGAATGATATGAATCCAATGCCCACGTTATGCTAGCTCAATTTTTACACTATGACAAAATTTCAGACTCAAATAGATACGACAATGCTTCCAATTTATCCAATCTATCCCAAACTGCGTTATGCTATCCATTATAATTCATTGATTGGCCTTTACAAAGTGAGAACCATCGATACGTTTAGATTCATCATTTCAGCTAGCCGATCAACTTCACATGTCAACACTAAAGCATCCGTCAATTTTAATTTAGTGCTCAGAATGACATGAATCCAATGCCCCTGTTAAGATATCTCAATTTTCTATATTGTGAAAAAATTTAGGAATTAAATAGATACGACAAAGCCTCCATGTAATCCTATCTATCCCGAATTACGTGATGTCAAGCATTATAATTCATTTATTAGCCTTTACTCAATGAGAACCACTGATCCGTTTAGAATGATCATTTTAGTTAGCCGATCAAATTGACATGTCAACACTAAATCGTCTGTCACTTTAGATTTAAGGCTCAGAATGACACGTATCCAACGCCCATGTTAAGCTAGCTCAATTTAATATATTGTGACAAAAATTAGGAATGAAATAGAGACAACAAAGCCTCCAAGTTATCCAATCTATCACAAACTGCGTGATGCCATGCATTATGCTTCACTTATGAGGTTTTAATCAATGAGCACCAACGAGCAGTTGAGAATGATCAATTTAAATGGGCGATCAACTTGACATATCCGCACTAAATCGTCCATAACTTATGATTTAGAGCCCAGAATGATATGAATCCAACGCCCACATTATGCTAGCTCAATTTTCTATATTGTGACAAAATTTCAGATTCAAATATATACGACAAAGCCTCCAAGTAATCCAATCTATCCCAAACTGCGTGATACCGTGAATTATGCTTCACTTATGAGGTTTTAATCAATGAGCACCAATGATCACTTTAGAATTATCATTTTACCTGGCCGATCAACTTGACATTTCCGCACTAAATCATCAATAATCCATAGCTTCCAAGTAATCCAATATATCCCTGCGTGATGCCATCCATTATAATTCATTTATTGGCCTTTGCTCAATGAGAACCATCAATCCATTTAGAATCATCATTTAAGCTAGCCGATCAATTTGACATGTCAACACTAAAGCGTCCGTCAATATTAATTTAGAGCTATCCAACGCCCATTATAAGCTAGCTCAATTCTCTATATTGTGACAAAATTTTGGAATGAAATAGATAGGACAAAGCCTCCAAGCAATCCAATCTATCCCAAACTGCGTGATGTCATGTATTACAATTCATTTATTAGCCTTTACTCAATGAGAACCATTGAACCATTTATAATGATCATTTTTTAGCTAGCCAATCAACTTGACATGTCAACACTAAATCCTCCGTCACTTTAGTTTTAGAGCTCAGAATGACAAAAATCCAACGCCCACGTTAAGCTAGCTCAATTTTCTATATTGTTACCAAAATTAGGAATGAAATATATACAAAAAAGCCTCCAAGTAATCCAATCTATCCCAAACTGTGTGATTCCATGCATTATGCTTTACTTATGGGGTTTTAATCAATGAGCACCAATGATCAGTTTAGAATGATCATTTTAAATGGGCGATCAACTTGACATGTGCGCACTAAATCGTCCATAACTTTTGATTTAGAGCTTAGAATGACAAGAATCCAACGCCCACATTATTCTAGCTCCATTTTCTATATTGTGATAAAATTTCAGACTAAAATAGATACGACAAAGCTTCCAAGTAATCTAATCATTCCCAAAGTGCGTGATGTCATGCATTATAATTCATTTACTAGCCTTTACTCAATAAGAACCATGGATCCGTTTAGAATGATCATTTTAGCTAGCCGATCAACTTGACATGTCAACACAAAATACTTTGTCACTTTAGATTTAGAGCTCAGAATCACAAGAATCCAACGCCCACATTAATCTAGCTCAATTTTCTATATTGTGACAAAATTCTGGAATGAAATAGATACAACAAAGCCACCAAGTAATCCAATCTATCCCAAACTCCGTGATGCCATGCATTATGCATCACTTATGAGGTTTTAATCAATGAGTACCAATGATCAGTTTATAATTATTATTTTAACTGGCCGATCAACTTGAGATGTCCGCACAAAATCGTCTATAACTTTTGGTTTAGAACTTAGAATGACATGAATCCATTGCCCTTGTTATGCTAGCTCAATTTTCTTTATGGTGACAAAACTTTAGACTCAAATAGATACGACAAAGCCTCCAAGTAATCCAATCTTTCCCAAAATATGTGATGCCATGCATTATGCTTCATTTATAAGCTTTTACTCAATGAGGACCAATGATCAGGTTAGAACGATCATTTGAACTGGCCAATCAAATTGAAATGTCCGCACTAAGTCCCCCGAAACTTTTGATTTGGATCTCAGAATGACATGAATCCAACGCCCACGTTCTGCTAGCTCAATTTTTTATACTCTGACAAATTTTCAGATGCAAATATATACAACAAAGCTTCCAAGTAATCCAACCTGTCCCAAGCTGCGTGATGCCATCCATTATAAATCATTTATTGGCCTTTACTCAATGAGAACCATCGATCCGTTTAAAATGATCATTTTAGCTAGCCAATCAACTTGACATGTCAACACTAAATCGTCCATCACTTTAGATTTAGAGCTCAGAATGCCCATTTTAAGCTAGCTCAATCGTCCAACTCTGGACACGTATACAATGCCCATCTTAGGCTAGCTCAGTTTTCAATATTGTGACAAAAATTAGGAATGAAATAGATACAAAAAGGCCTCCAAGTAATCCAATCTATCACAAACTGCGTCATGCCATGCATTACGCTTCACTTATAAGGTTTTAATCAATGAGCACCAATGATCAATTTAGAATGTTCATTTTAACTGGCTGATCAACTTGACATATCCGCACTAAATCGTGCATAACTTTTGATTTAGAGCTCATAATGACATGAATCCAACGCCCACATTATGCTAGCTCAATTTTCTATATTGTGACAAAATTTAAGATACGACAAAGCTTCCAAGTAATCCAATCTATCCCAAGCTGCATGATGCCATGCATTATGCTTCACTTATAACGCTTTACTCAAAGATCACCAATGATCAGCTTAGAATTATCATTTGAAGTGGACAATCAACTTGACATGTCCGCACTAAATCGTCTGTAACTTTTGATTTAGAGCTCAAAATGACATGAATCCAACGCCAACGTTATGCTAGCTCAGTTTTTATACAATGACAAATTTTTTGACTCAAATAGATACGACAAAGCTTCCAAGTAATCCAATTTATACCGAAGTGCATGATGCCATGCATTATAATTCAGTTATTAGCCTTTACACAATAAGAACCATCGATCCGTTTAGAATGATCATTTTAGCTAGCCGATCAACATGATATGTCAACACTAACTCGTCCGTCAATTTAGATTTTGAGCTCAAAATGGCACAAATCCAACGCCCATGTTAAGCTAGATCAGTTTTCTATATTATGATAAAATTTAGGAATAAAGTAGATACGACAAAGCCTCTAAGTAATCCAATCTATCCCAAACTGCGTGATACCATGTACTATAATTCATTTATTAGGCTTTACTCAATGAGAACAATTGATCCGTTTAGATTGATCATTTTAGCTAGTCGATCAACTTGACATGTCCCACTAAATCCTCCGTCCCTTTAGATTTAGAGCTCAAAATGACATGAATCCAACGCCCACGTTAAGCTAGCTCAATTTTCTATATTGTGACAAAATTAAGGAATGAAATATATACGACAAAGCCTCCAAGTAATCCAATATATCTCTAACTGCGTGATGCCATGCATTATGCTTCACTTATGAGGTTTTAATCAATGAGCAGCAATGATCAGTTTAGAATGATCATTTTAACTGGCCGATCAACTGGACATGTCCGTACTAAATCATATATAACGTTTGATTTAGAACTCAGAATGACATGAATCAGACGCCCACGTTATGCTAGCTCAATTTTCTTTATTGTGACCAAATTTTGGACTCAAATGGATACGAAAAAGCCTCCAAAAAATCCAATCTATCCCAAATTGCATGATGCCATGCATTATGCTTCACTTCTAAGCCTTTACTCAATGAGCATTACTGATCAGATTAGAACGATCATTTGAACTTTCCAATAAACTTGACATGTCCGTACTAAATCCAGTGTGACATTTAATTTAAAACTCAGAATGACATGAATCCAATGCCCACGTTATGCTAGTTTAATTTTTTATAGTATGACAGGTTTTCAGACTCAAATAGATATGACAAAGATTCCAAGTAATCCAATCTATCCCATACAGCGTGATACCATGCATTATAATTCATTTATTGGCCTTTACTCAATGAGAATCATTGATCCGTTTACAATAATCATTTCAGCTAGCCGATCAACTTGACATGTCAACACTAAAGTGTCCGTCAATTTTAATATAGAGCTCAGAATGACACGAATCCAACGCCCATGTTAAGATATCTCAATTTTCTGTGTTGTGACAAAATTTAGGAATAAAATAGATACGACAACGCTTCCATGTAATCCAATCGAACCCGAACTGCGTCATGTCATGCATAATAATTCATTTATTCGCCTTTACTCAATGAGAACCACTGATCCATTTAAAATGATAATTTTAGCTAGCCGATCAACTTGATATGTCAACACTAAATCGTCCGTCTCTTTTTATTTAGAGCACAGAATGACACGTATCTAAAGCCTCCAAGTAATCCCATATATCACAAACTGCGTGATCCCATGCATTATGCTTTACTTATGAGGTTTAAATCAATGAGCACCAATGATCAGTTTATAATGATCATTTTAACTGGCCGATCAATTTGATATATTCGCAGTAAGTTGTCCATAACTTTTGATTTAGAGCTCAGAATGACATGAATCCAACGCCCACATTATGGTAGCTAAATTTTCTATATGGTGACAAAATTTCAGACTCAAATAGATAGGGCAAAGCATCCAAGTAATCCAATCTATCCCGAACTACGTGATACCATGCATTATGCTTCACTTATACGCCTTTACTCAATGTGCACCAATGATCAGGTTAGAACGATCAGTTGAACTGGACAATCAACTTGACATGTCCGCACTAAATCCTCCATAACTTTTGATTTAGGCTCAGAATGACATGAATCCAATGTCCACGTTATGCTAGCTTAGTGTTTTATACTCTGACAAATTTTCAGACTCAAATATATACGACAAAGCTTCCAAGTAATCCAACCTATCCCAAGCTGCATGATGCCATCCATTACAAATCATTTATTGGCCTTTACTCAATAAGAACCATCGATCCGTTTAGAATAATCATTTAAGCTAGCCGATCAACTTGACATGTCAAAACTAAAGGGTCCGTCAATTTTAATTTAGAGCCCATAATGACACGAATCCAAGGCCCATGTCAAGATATCTCAATTTTCTATATTGTAACAAAATTTAGAAATGAAATAGAAACGACAAAGCATTCATGTAATCCAATCTATCCCGAATTGTGTGATGTCATGCATTATAATTCATTTATTAGCCTTTACTCAATGAGAACCACTGATATGTTTAGAATGATCATTTTTGTTAGCCGATCAACTTGAAAAGTCAACACTAAATCGTCCGTCACTTTAGATTTAGAGCTCCGAATGACACGTATTCAACGCCCATGCTAAGCTAGCTCAATTTTCTATATTGTGACGAAAAATAGGATGAAATAGATACAACAAATCCTCCAAGTAATCCAATCTATCCCAAATTGCGTGATGCCATGCATTATGCTTCACTTTTGAGGTTTTAATCAATGAGCACAAGAGATCAGTTTAGAATATTCATCTTAACTGGCCAATCAAGTTGACATATCTGCACATTTTAGACTCAAATAGATACGACAAAGCCTCCAAGTATTCCGAACTATCCCAAACTGTGTGATGCCATGCAATATGCTTCACTTATATGCCTTTACTCAATGAGCACCAATGATCAGTTAGAATTATCATTGAACTAGCCAATAACCTTGAAATGTCCACACTAAATCATCCGTCAATTTAGATTTAGAGCTCAGAATGACACAAATCCAACGCCTATGTTAAACTAGCTCAATTTTCTATATTTTGACAAAATTTAGGAATGAAATATATAAGACAAAGCTTACAAGTAATCCAATCTATCCCAAACTGCGTGATACCATGGATTGTAATTAATTTATTAGCCTTTACTCAATGAGAACCATTAATCCATTTAGAATGTTCATTATAGCTTACCGTTCAACTTGACATGTTTGCTCACTTTAGATATAGAGCTCAGAATGATACGAATCCAACCCCCATGTTAAACTAGCTCAATTTTCTATATTGTGACAAATTTAGGATTCAAATAGATACGGCATAGGCTCCAGCTAATCCAATGTATCCCAAACTGCGTGATGCAATGCGTTATGATTCACTTATGAGGTTTTAATCAATGAGCACCAATGATAAATTTAGAATAATTATTTTAACTGCCCGATCAACTTGACATGTCCGCACTAAATCATCCAAAACTTTTGATTTAGAGCTCAGAATGACATGAATCCAACGCCCACGTTAAAGCTGAATTTTGTATATTGTGGCAAAATTTTAAACTCAAATAGATTCGAAAAGTCTCCATGTAATCCAATCTATCCCAAACTGCGTGATGTCATGCATTATGCTTCACTTATAAGACTTTACTCAATGAGCACCAATGATCAGATTAGAATGATCATTTGAACTGCCCAATCAACTTGACATGTCCACACTAATTCATCCGTAACTTTTGATTTAGAGCTCATAGTAACATGAATCTAATGCCCATGTTAAGGTAGCTCAAGTTTCTATATTGTCACAAAATTTAGGAATGAAATAGACACGACAAACTATCCAAGTAATCCAATCTATCCCAAACTGCGTGATGCCATGCATTATAATTCATTCATTAGCCTTTACTCAATGAGAACCATTGATCTGTTTCGAATGATGAATTTAATTAGCTGATCAACTTGACATTTCAACCCTAAATCGTTCGTCACTTTAGATTTAGAGCTCAGAATGACACGAATCGAACGCCTATGTTAAACTAGCTCAACTTTATATATTTTGACAAAATTTAGGAATGAAATAGATAAGACAAAGTTTCCAAGTAATCCAATCTATCCCAAACTGCGTGATACCATGCACTATCATTCATTTATTAGCCTTTACTCAATAAGAACCATTAACCCATTTAGAATGATCATTTTAGCTTGCCGATAACCCTGACATGTTTGCTCACTTTAGATATAGAGCTCAGAATGATACGAATCCAACGCCCATGTTAAACTAGCTCATTTTTCTATATTGTGACAAATTTGGGATTGAAATAGATAAGACAAAGGCTCCAGCTAATCCAATGTATCCTAAACTGCGTGATGTAATGCGTTATGATTCACTTATGAGGTTTTAATCAATGAGCACCAATGATTAATTTAGAATGATTATTTTAACTGGCCGATCAACTTGACTTGTCCGCACTAAATCGTCCATAACTTTTGATTTAGAGCTCAGAATGACATGAATCCAACGCCCACGTTATGCTAGCTCAATTTTCTATATTATGACAAAATTTAGTAATGAAATAGATACGACAAAGACTCCAAATAATCCAATATATGCCATACTGCATGATGCCATGCACTATGCTTCATTTACGAGATTTTAGTCAATGAGCACCAATGATCAGTTTAGAATGATCAATTTAACTACCTGATCAACATGACATGCTCGCACTTAATCGTCTGTAACTTTTTATTTAGAGCTCAGAATGACATGGATCCAATGCCCATGTTATGCTAGCTCAATTTTCTATAATGTTACAAAATTTCAGATTCAAATAGCTACGACAAAGCCTCCAACTAATCCAGTCTATCCCAAACTGCATGATGCCATGCATTATGCTTCACTTATAAGCCTTTACTCAATGAGCACCAATGATCTTAGAATGATCATTTGAACTGGCCAATCAACTTGACATGTCCACTAAATCGTCCGTACTTTTGATTTAGAGCTCAGAATGACATGAATCCAACGCCCATGTTATGCTAGCTCAATTTTCTATATTGTGACAAAATTTAGACTCAAATAGATACGACAAAGCTCCAAGTAATCCAATCTATCCCAAACTGTGATGCCATGCATTATAATTCATTTATTAGTTTACTCAATGAGCACCATTGATCAGTTTAGAATGATCATTTTAACTAGCGATCAACTTGACATTCCACACTAAATCGCCAGTAACTTTTTATTTAGTGCTCAGAATGACATGAATCCAACGCCCACGTTATGCTAGCTCAATTTTCTATATTGTGAAAAAATTTCAGACTCAAATAGATACGACAAAGCCTCCAAGTAAACCAATCTATCCAAAACTGCGTGATGCCATGCATTATGCTTAACTTATAAGCAGTTACTCAATAAGCACCAATGATCAACTTAGAATGATAATTTGCACAGACCAATCAACTTTATATGTCTGCACTAAATCGTCTGTAACTTTGATTTAGTGCTCAAAATGACATGAATCCAACGCCCACGTTATGCTAGCGCAATTTTCTATATTGTGACAAAATTTTAGACTCAAATAGATACGACAAAGCCTCAAGTAAACCAATCTATCCCAAACTGTGATGCCATGCATTATGCTTCACTTATGAGGTTTTACTCAATGAGCACCAATGACCAGTTTAGAATGATCATTTTAACTAGCCAATCAACTTGACATGTCCGCACTAAATCGTCCGTAACTTTTGATTTAGAGCTCAGAATGACATGAATCCAACCCACGTTATGCTAGCTCAATTTTCTATATTGTGACAAAATTTAGGACTCAAATAGATACAAATAAAGCTTCCAAGTAATCCAATCTATCCCAAACTGCGTGATGCCATGCATTATGCTTCATTTATAGTTTTACTCAATGAGCACCAATGATCAGCTTAGAATGATCATTTTAGCCAATCAACTTGACATGTCAACACTAAATCATCTCTTTTGATTTAGAGCTCAGAATGACATGAATCCAACGATGTTCTAGCTCAATTTTCTATATTGTGACAAAATTTAGGAATGAAATAGATACAAAAAAGCCTCCAAGTAATCAAATATATCCCTAATTGAACGATGCCATGCATTATGCATCACTTATGAGGTTTTAATCAATGAGCACCAATGATCAGTTTAGAATGATCATTTTAACTGGCCTATCAACTGGACTTGTCCGCACTAAATCGTCCATAACTTTTGATTTAGAGCTCAAAATGAAATGATTCCAACGCCCATGTTATGCTAGCTCAATTTTCTATATTGTGACAAAATTAAGGAATGAAATAGATAAGACAAAGCCTCCAAGTAATCTAATCTATCAAAACGTGTGATGCCATGCATTATGCTTCACTTATAAGGCTTTAATAATTGAGCACCAATGATCAGTTTAGAATTATCATTTTAACTGGCCAATTAACTTGGTAAGTCCCCACTAAGTCGTTCGTAAATTTAGATTTAAAGCTCAGAATGACATGAATCCATCGCCCATGGTAAGCTAGCTCCATTTTCTATATTATGACAAAATTTAGGAATGAAATTAATACGACAAAGCCTCCAAATAATCCAATTTATCCCAAACAGGATGATGTCACGCTTTATGCTACACTTATAGGGCTTTAATAAATGAGCACTAAAGATCAGTTTAGAATGATCATTTTAAGTTGCCGATGAACTTAACATGTCTGCACTAAATCGTTCAGCAATTTAGATTTAGAGCTTCGAATGACACGAATCCAATGCCCACAGTAAGCTCTCTCAATTTTCTATATTATGACAATATTTAGGAGTAAAATTCATGCGACAAAGCCTCCGAATAATCAAATATATCCCAAACGGCGTGATGCCATGCATTATATTTAATTTAAAAGCCTTTACTCAATGAGAACCAATGATCCATTTAGCATGCGCATTTTAACTGGCCGATCAACTTGACTTATCCACACTAAATTGTTCTTCAATTTAGATTCAGAGCTCAGAATGACACGAATCCAACCTCCATGCTAAGCTAGCTCAATTTTCTATATTATGACAAAATTTAGGAATACAATTGATACGACAAACCCTACTGGTAGTCCAATCTATCCCTAACTGCGTGATGCCATGCATTATGCTTCACTTATAAGACTTTAATAATTGAGCACCAACGAATAGTTTAGAATGATCATTTTAACTGGCTGATTAAGTTGACATGTCCCCACTAAATTGTTCATCAATTTAGATTTGGAGCTAAGAATGACACAAATCCAACTCCCATGGTAAGCTAGCTCAATTTTCTATGTTTTGACAAAATTTAGGGATGAACTTGATACGACAAAGCCACCAAGTAATCCAATCTATCACAAATGGTGTGATTCCATGCAATATGCTACACATACAAGGCTTTAATAAATGAGCACCAGTGATCAGTTTAGAATGATCATTTCAACTGGCTAATTAACTTGACATGTCCGCACTAAATCGTCTGTAACTTTTGATTTAGAGCTCAAAATGAGATGAATCCAACACCCACGTTATGCTAGCTCAATTTTCTATATTGTGACAAAATTTAACACTTAAATAGATACGAAAAAGCCTCCAAGTAATCCGATCTATCCCAAACTGCGGGATGCCATGCATTATGCTTCACTTATAATGCTTTAAGAATTGAGCACCGATGATTAGTTTAGAATGATCATCTTAATTGGCCGATCAACTTAACATGTATGAAGTAAATCGTCCATAACTATTCATTTAGAGATTCGAATGACATGAATCCAACGCCCTTGTTAAGGTAGCTCAATTTTCTACATTGTGATAAAATTTAAGACTTAAATATCTACGAGAAAGCCTTCGAATAATCCAATCGATCCGAAAATGCGTGATGCCGTGCGTTATAATTCATTTATAAGCCTTTACTCAATGAGAACCAATGATCCATTTAGAATGAGCATTTTAACGGGCCGATCAACTTGACCTGTCCACACTGAATCGTACGTCAAATTAGATTGTTAGCTTAGAATGACACGAATCAAACGCCCAAGGTATGCTAGCTCAATTTTCTATAATATGACAAATATAGGAATAAAATTGATACGACAAAGCCTCCAAGTAATCTAATCTATCCCAAATAGGGTGATGCCATGCATTATCCTTCACTTATAAGGCTTTAATAAATGAGACCAGTGATCAGTTAAGAATGATCATTTTAACTAGCGGATTAACTTGACATGTCTACACTAAATCATCCGTACCTTTTTATTTAGAGCTCAGAATGAAATGAATCCAACGCCCACCATTGCTAGCACAATTTTCTATATTGTGACAAAATTTCAAACTTGAAAAGATACGACAAAGCTCCCAAATAATCCGATCTATCCTAAACTGCGTAATGCCATGCATTATGCTTCACTTATGGCTTTAATAATTGAGCACCGATGATCAGTTTAGAATGATCATCTTAACTTGCCGGTCAACTTGACATGTCCGCACTAAATCGTATGTAACTTTTGATTTAAAGATCAGAATGACATGAATCCAAAACCCACATTAAGCTAGCTTAATTTTCCACATTGTTTAAAAATTTAAACTTAAATAGTTACAAGAAAGCCTCCAAATAATCCAATCGATCCCAAAATGCGTGATGCCATGCGATATAATTCATTTATAAGCCTTTAATTAACGAGAGCCAATGATCCATTTAGAATGAGCCTTTTAACTGGCCGATCAATTTGACATTTCTACACTAAATCGTTCGTCAATTTAGATTTAGGGCTCAAAATGACACGAATCCAACGCCCATGGTAAGCTCGCTCAATTTTCTATATTATGAAAAGATTTAGGAATGAAATAGATACGACAAGGCCTCCAAGTAATCCAATCTATACCAAACGGTGTGATGCCATGCATTATGCTTCACCTATAAGGCTTTAATAATTAAGCACCAATGATCAGTTTAGAATTATCATTTTAACTGGCCAATTAACTTGGTATGTCCCCACTAAGTCGTTCGTCAATTTAGATTTAGAGCTCAGAATGACATGAATCCAACGCCCATGGTAAGCTAGCTCAATTTTCTATATTATAACAAAATTTAGGAATGAAATTAATACGACAAAGCCTCCAAATAATCCAATTTATCCCAAACAGGATGATGTCATGCTTTATGCTACACTTATAGGGCTTTAATAAATGAGCACTAGTGATTAGTGTAGAATGATCATTTTAACTTGCCGATGAACTTAACATGTCTGCACTAAATCGTTCAGCAATTTAGATTTAGAGCTCCGAATGACACGAATCCAATGCCCATGGTAAGCCCTCTCAACTTTCTATATTATGACAAAATTTAGGAGTAAAATTCATACCACAAAGCCTCCGAATAATCAAATCTATCCCAAATGGCGTGATGCCATGCGTTATAATTAATTTAAAAGCCTTTACTCAATGAGAACCAATGATCCATTTAGCATGCGCATTTATCTGGCCGATCAACTTGACTAATCCACACTAAATCGTTCGTCAATTTAGATTCAGAGCTCAGAATGACACGAATCCAACCTCCATGCTAAGCTAGCTCAATTTTCTATACTATGACAAAATTTTGGAATACAATTGATGCGACAAACCCTACAGGTAATCCAATCTATCACTGGTGCTAAGAATGACACAAATCCAACTCCCATGGTAAGCTAGCTCAATGTTATGGCAAAATTTAGGAATGAATTTGATATGACAAAGCCACCAAGTAATCCAATCTATCACAAACGGCGTGATTCCATGCAATATGCTACACTTATAAGGCTTTAATAAATGAGCACCAGTGATCAGTTTAGAATGATCATTTCAACTTGCCAATTAACTTGACATGTCCACGCTAAATCATCTGTAACTTTTGATTTAGAGCTCAAAATGAGATGAATCCAACGCCCACGTTATGCTAGCTCAATTTTCTATATTGTGACAAAATTTCACACTTAAATAGATACGACAAAGCCTCCAAGTAATCCGATCTATCCCAAACTGCGGGATGCCATGCATTATGCTTCACTTATAATGCTTTAAGAATTGAGCACCGTGATCAGTTTAGAATGATCATCTTAATTGGCGGATCAACTTAACATGTATGCAGTAAATCGTCCATAACTATTCATTTAGAGATTCGAATGACATGAATCCAACGCCCTTGTTAAGGTAGCTCAATTTTCTACATTGTGATAAAAGTTAAGACTTAAATATCTACGAGAAAGCCTCCAAATAATCCAATCGATCCGAAAATGCGTGATGCCATGCGTTATAATTCATTTATAGGCCTTTACTCAATGAGAACCAATGATCCATTTAGAATGAGCATTATAACAGGCCGATCAACTTGACCTGTCCACACTAAATCGTACGTCAAATTAGATTCTCAGCTCAGAATGACACGAATCCAACGCCCAAAGTATGCTAGCTCAAGTTTCTATAATATGACAAAATATAGGAATAAAATTGATACGAAAAAGCCTCCAAGTAATCTAATCTATCCCAAATAGGGTGATGCCATGCATTATCCTTCAATTATAAGGCTTTACTAAATGAGCCCTGTGATCAGTTAAGAATGATCATTTTAACTAGCCGATTAACTTGACATGTGTACACTAAATCAACTGTACCTTTTTATTTAGAGCTCAGAATGACATGAATCACACGCCCACCATATGCTAGCACAATTTTCTATATTGTGACAAAATTTCAGACTCAAATAGATACAACAAAGCTTCCAAATAATCCGATCTATCCTAAACTGCGTAATGCCATGTAATATGCTTCACTTATGGCTTTAATAATTGAGCACTGATGATCAGTTTAGAATGATCATCTTAACTGGCCGATCAACTTGACATGTCCGCACTAAATCGTATGTAACTTTTGATTTAAAGCTCAGAATGACATGAAACCAAAACCCACATTAAGCTAGCTTAATTTTCCACATTGTTACAAAATTTAGGACTTAAATAGTTACAAAAAAGCCTCCAAATAATCCAATCGATCCCAAAATGCGTGATGCCATGCGATATAATTCATTTATAAGTCTTTAATTAATGAGAGCCAATGATCCATTTAGAATGAGCCTTTTAACTGGCCGATCAATTTGACATGTCGACACTAAATCGTTCGTCAATTTAGATTTAGAGCTCAAAATGACACGAATCCAACGCCCATGGTAAGCTCGCTCAATTTTCTATATTATGAAAAGATTTAGGAATGAAATAGATATGACAAGGCCTCCAAGTAATCCAATCTATACCAAATGGTGTGATGCCATGCATTATGCTTCACTTATAAGGCTTTAATAATTGAGCACCAATGATCAGTTTAGAATTATCATTTTAACTGGCCAATTAACTTGGTATGTCCCCACTAAGTCGTTCGTCAATTTAGACTTAGAGCTCAGAATGACATGAATCCAACGCCCATGGTAAGCTAGCTCAATTTTCTATATTATTACAAAATTTAGGAATGAAATTAATACCACAAAGCCTCGATATAATCCAATTTATCCCAAACAGGATGATGTCATGATTTATGCTACACTTATAGGGCTTTAATAAATGAGCACTAGTGATCAGTTTAGAATTATCGTTTTAACTTGTCGATGAACTTAACATGTCTACACTAAATCGTTCAACAATTTAGATTTAGAGCTCCGAATGACACGAATACAATGCCCATGGTAAGCTCTCTCAATTTTCTATATTATGACAAAATTTAGGAGTAAAATTGATACGACAAAGCCTCCGAATAATCAAATCTATCCCAAACGGCGTGATGCCATGCGTTATAATTAATTTAAAAGCCTTTATTCAATGAGAACCAACGATCCATTTAGCATGTGCATTTTAACTGGCCGATCAACTTGGCTTATCCACACTAAATCGTTCGTCAATTTAGATTACGTGCTCAGACTGACACGAATCCAACCTCCATGCTAAGCAAGCTCAATTTTCTATATTATAACAAAATTTAGGAATACAATTGATACGACAAACCCTACAGGTAATCCAATGTATCCCTAACTGTGTGATGCCATGCATTATGCTTCACTTATAAGCCTTTAATAATTGAGCACCAATGATCAGTTTACAATGATCATTTTAACTGGCTGATTAAGTTGACATGTCCCCACTAAATTGTTCATCAATTTAGATTTGGAGCTAAGAATGACACAAATCCAACTCCCATGGTAAGCTAGCTCAATTTTCTATGTTATGACAAAATTTAGGAATGAATTTGATACGACAAAGCCACCAAGTAATCCAATCTATCACAAACGGCGTGATTCCATGCAATATGCTACACTTATAAGGCTTTAATAAATGAGCACCAGTGATCAATTTAGAATGATCATTTCAACTGACCAATTAACTTGACATATCCGCGCTAAATTGTCTATAACTTTTGATTTAGAGCTCAAAATTAGATGAATCCAACGCCCACGTTATGCTAGCTCAATTTTCTATATTGTGACAAAATTTCACACTTAAATAGATACGACAAAGCCTCCAAGTAATCCGATCTATCCCAAACCGCGGGATGCCATGCATTATGCTTCACTTGTAATGCTTTAAGAATTGAGCACCGATGATCAGTTTAGAATGATCATCTTAATTGGCCGATCAACTTAACATGTATGCAGTAAATCGTCCATAACTTTTCATTTAGAGATTTGAATGACATGAATCCAACGCCCTTGTTAAGGTAGCTCAATTTTCTACATTGTGATAAAATTTAAGACTTAAATATCTACGAGAAAGCCTTCGAATAATCCAATCGATCCGAAAATGCGTGATGCCATGCATTATAATTCATTTATAAGCCTTTACTCAATGAGAACCAATGATCCATTTAGAATGAGCATTTTAACAGGCCGATCAACTTGACTTGTCCACACTGAATCGTACGTCAAATTAGATTCTCAGCTCAGATTGACACGAATCCAACGCCCATAGTATGCTAGCTCAATTTTCTATAATATGACAAAATATAGGAATAAAATTGATACGACAAAGCCTCCAAGTAATCTAATCTATCCCAAATAGGGTGATGCCATGCATTATCCTTCACTTATAAGGCTTTAATAAATGAGCCCAGTGATCAGTTAAGAATGATCATTTTAACTAGCCGATTAACTTGACATGTCTACATTAAATCATCCGTACCTTTTTATTTAGAGCTCAGAATGACATGAATCCAACGCCCACCATATGCTAGCACAATTTTCTATATTGTGACAAAATTTCAGACTCAAATAGATACGACAAAGCTTCCAAGTAATCCAATCTATCCCAAATCGTGATGCCATGCATTATGCTTCACTTATGGCTTTAATAAATGAGCACCGATGATCAGTTTAGAATGATCATCTTAACTGGCGATCAACTTGACATGTCCGCACTAAATCATATGTAACTTTTGATTTAAAGCTCAAAATGACATGAATCCAAAACCCACATTAAGCTAGCTTAATTTTCCACATTGTTACAAAATTTAAGACTTAAATAGTTACTAGAAAGCCTCCGAATAATCCAATCGATCCCAAAATGCGTGATGCCATGCGATATAATTCATTTATAAGCCTTTAATTAATGAGACCCAATGATCCATTTAGAATGAGCCTTTTAACTGGCCGATCAATTTGACATGTCTACACTAAATCGTTCGTAAATTTAGATTTAGAGCTCAAAATGACACGAATCCAACGCCCATGGTAAGCTCGCTTGATTTTCTATATTATGAAAAAATTTAGGAATGAAATAGATACGAAAAGGCCTCCAAGTAATCCAATCTATACCAAACGGTGTGATGCCATGCATTATGCTTCACTTCTAAGGTTTTAATAATTGAGCACCAATAATCAGTTTAGTATTATCATTTTAACTGGCCAATTAACTTGGTATGTCCCCAAGTTGTTCGTCAATTTAGATTTAGAGCTCAGAATGACATGAATCCAACGTCCATGGTAAGCTAGCTCAATTTTCTATATTATGACAAAATTTAGGAATGAAATTAATACGTCAAAGCCTCCAAATAATCCAATTTATCCCAAACAGGATGATGTCATGCTTTATGCTACACTTATAGGGCTTTAATAAATGAGCAATAGTGATCGGTTTAGAATTATCATTTTAACTTGCCAATGAACTTAACATGTCTGCACTAAATTGTTCAGCAATTTAGATTTAGAGCTCCGAATGCCACGAATACAATGCCCATGGTAAGCTCTCTCAATTTTCTATATTATGACAAAATTTAGGAGTAAAATTGATACGACAAAGCCTCCGAATAATCAAATCTATCCCAAATGGCGTGATGCCATGCGTTATAATTAATTTAAAAGCCTTTACTCAACGAGAACCAATGATCCATTTAGCATGCGCATTTTAACTGGCCGATCAACTTGACTTATCCACACTAAATCGTTCGTCAATTTAGATTACGAGCTCAGACTGACACGAATCCAAACTCCATGCTAAGCAAGCTCAATTTTCTATATTATGACAAAATTTAGGAATACAATTGATACGACAAACCCTACAGGTAATCCAATCTATCCCTAACTGCGTGATGCAATGCATTATGCTTCACTTATAAGCCTTTAATAATTGAGCACCAATGATTAGTTTAGAATGATCATTTTAAGTGGCTGATTAAGTTGACATGTCCCCACTAAATTGTTCATCAACTTAGATTTGGAGCTAAGAATGACACAAATCCAACTCCCATGGTAAGCTAGCTCAATTTTCTATGTTACGACAAAATTTAGGAATGAATTTGATGCGACAAAGCCACCAAGTAATCCAATCTATCACAAATGGCGTGATTCCGTGCAATATGCTACACTTATAAGGCTTTAATAAATGAGCACCAGTGATCAATTTAGAATGATCATTTCAACTGGCCAATTAACTTGACATGTCCGCGCTAAATCGTCTGTAACTTTTGATTTACAGCTCAAAATGAGATGAATCCAACGCCCACGTTATGCTAGCTCAATTTTCTATATTGTGACAAAATTTCACACTTAAATAGATACGACAAAGCCTCCAAGTAATCCGATCTATCCCAAACTGCGGGATGCCATGCATTATGCTTCACTTATAATGCATTAAGAATTGAGCACCGATGATCAGTTTAGAATGATCATCTTAATTGGCCGATCAACTTAACATGTATGCAGTAAATCGTCCATAACTTTTCATTTAGAGATTCGAATGACATGAATCCAACGTCCTTGTTAAGGTAGCTCAATTTTCTACATTGTGATAAAATTTAAGACTTAAATATCTACGAGAAAGCCTCCGAATAATCCAATCGATCCAAAAATGCGTGATGCCGTGCGTTATAATTCATTTATAAGCCTTTACTCAATGAGAACCAATGATCCATTTAGAATGAGCATTTTAACTGGCCAATCAACTTGACCTGTCCACACTGAATCGTACGTCAAATTCGATTCTCAGCTCAGAATGACACGAATCCAACGCCCAAGGTATGCTAGCTCAATTTTCTATAATATGACAAAAATATAGGAATAAAATTGATACGACAAAGCCTCCAAGTAATCTAATCTATCCCAAATAGGGTGATGCCATGCATTATCCTTCACTTATAAGGCTTTAATAAATGAGCCCAGTGATCAGTTAAGAATGATCATTTTAACTAGCCGATTAACTTGACATGTCTACACTAAATCATCCGTACCTTTTTATTTAGAGCTCAGAATGACATGAATCCAACGCCCACCATATGCTAGCACAATTTTCTATATTGTGACAAAATTTCAGACTCAAATAGATACGACAAAGCTTCCAAATAATCCGATCTATCCTAAACTGCGTAATGCCATGCAATATGCTTCACTTACGGCTTTAATAATTGAGCATCGATTATCAGTTTAGAATGATCGTCATAACTGGCCGATCAACTTGACATGTCCACACTAAATAATATGTAACTTTTGATTTAAAGCTCATAATGACATGAATCCAAAACCCACATTAAGCTAGCTTAATTTTCCACATTGTTACAAAATTTAAGACTTAAATAGTTACAAGAAAGCCTCCGAATAATCCAATCGATCCCAAAATGCGTGATGCCATGCGATATAATTCATTTATAAGCCTTTAATTAACGAGAGCCAATGATCCATTTAGAATGAGCCTTTTAACTGGCCGATCAATTTGACATTTCTACACTAAATCGTTCGTCAATTTAGATTTAGGGCTCAAAATGACACGAATCCAACGCCCATGGTAAGCTCGCTCGATTTTCTATATTATGAAAAAATTTAGGAATGAAATAGATACGACAAGGCCTCCAAGTAATCCAATCTATACCAAACGGTGTGATGCCATGCATTATGCTTCACCTATAAGGCTTTAATAATTGAGCACCAATGATCAGTTTAGAATTATCATTTTAACTGGCCAATTAACTTGGTATGTCCCCACTAAGTCGTTCGTCAATTTAGATTTAGAGCTCAGAATGACATGAATCCAACGCCCATGGTAAGCTAGCTCAATTTTCTATATTATAACAAAATTTAGGAATGAAATTAATACGACAAAGCCTCCATATAATCCAATTTATCTCAAACAAGATGACGTCATGCTTTATGCTACACTTATAGTGCTTTAATAAATGAGCAATAGTGATCAGTTTAGAATGATAATTTTAACTTGCCGATGAACTTAACATGTCTGCACTAAATCGTTCAGTAATTTAGATTTAGAGCTCCGAGTGACACGAATACAATGCCCATGGTAAGCTCTCTCAATTTTCTATATTATGACAAAATTTAGGAGTAAAATTGATACGAGAAAGCCTCTGAAGAATCAAATCTATCCCAAACGGCGTGATGCCATGCGTTGTAATTAATTTAAAAGCCTTTACTCAATGAGAACCAATGATCCATTTAGCATGCGCATTTTAACTGGCCGATCAACTTGACCTGTCCACACTGAATCGTACGTCAAATTAGATTCTCAGCTCAGAATGACGCGAATCCAACGCCCAAAGTATGCTAGCTCAATTTTCTATAATATGACAAAATATAGGAATAAAATTGATAGGACAAGGCCTCCAAGTAATCTAATCTATCCCAAATAGGGTGATGTCATGCATTATCCTTCACTTATAAGGCTTTAATAAATGAGCCCAGTGATCAGTTAAGAGTGATCATTTTAACTAGCCGATTAACTTGACATGTCTACACTAAATCATCCGTACCTTTTTATTTAGAGCTCAGAATGACATGAATCCCATGCCCACCATATGCTAGCACAATTTTCCATATTGTGACAAAATTTCAGACTCAAATAGATACGACAAAGCTTCCAAATAATCTGATCTATCCTAAACTGCGTAATGCCATGCAATATGCTTCACTTATGGCTTTAATAATTGAGCATCAATGATCAGTTTAGAATGATCATCTTAACTGGCCGATCAACTTGACATGTCCGCACTAAATCGTATGTAACTTTTGATTTAAAGCTCATAATGACATGAATCCAAAACCCACATTAAGCTAGCTTAATTTTCCACATTGTTACAAAATTTAAGACTTAAATAGTTACAAGAAAGCCTCCGAATAAATCAATCGATCCCAAAATGCGTGATGCCATGCGATATAATTCATTAATAAGCCTTTAATTAACGAGAGCCAATGATCCATTTAGAATTAGCCTTTTAACTGGCCGATCAATTTGACATTTCTACACTAAATCGTTCGTCAATTTAGATTTAGGGCTCAAAATGACACGAATCCAACGCCCATGGTAAGCTCGCTCAATTTTCTATATTATGAAAAGATTTAGGAATGAAATAGATACGACAAGGCCTCCAAGTAATCCAATCTATACCAAACGGTGTGATGCCATGCATTATGCTTCACCTATAAGGCTTTAATAATTAAGCACCAATGATCAGTTTAGAATTATCATTTTAACTGGCCAATTAACTTGGTATGTCCCCACTAAGTCGTTCGTCAATTTAGATTTAGAGCTCAGAATGACATGAATCCAACGCCCATGGTAAGCTAGCTCAATTTTCTATATTATAACAAAATTTAGGAATGAAATTAATACGACAAAGCCTCCAAATAATCCAATTTATCCCAAACAGGATGATGTCATGCTTTATGCTACACTTATAGGGCTTTAATAAATGAGCAATAGTGATCAGTTTAGAATGATAATTTTAACTTGCCGATGAACTTAACATGTCTGCACTAAATCGTTCAGTAATTTAGATTTAGAGCTCCGAATGACACGAATACAATGCCCATGGTAAGCTCTCTCAATTTTCTATATTATGACAAAATTTAGGAGTAAAATTGATACGAGAAAGCCTCTGAAGAATCAAATCTATCCCAAACAGCATGATGCCATGCGTTAATATTAATTTAAAAGCCTTTACTCAATGAGAACCAATGATCCATTTAGCATGCGCATTTTAACTGGCCGATCAACTTGACCTATCCACACTGAATCGTACGTCAAATTAGATTCTCAGCTCCGAATGACGCGAATCCAACGCCCAAAGTATGCTAGCTCAATTTTCTATAATATGACAAAATATAGGAATAAAATTGATAGGACAAGGCCTCCAAGTAATCTAATCTATCCCAAATAGGGTGATGTCATGCATTATCCTTCACTTATAAGGCTTTAATAAATGAGCCCAGTGATCAGTTAAGAATGATCATTTTAACTAGCCGATTAACTTGACATGTCTACACTAAATCATCCGTACCTTTTTATTTAGAGCTCAGAATGACATGAATCCAACGCCCACCATATGCTAGCACAATTTTCTATATTGTGACAAAATTTCAGACTCAAATAGATACGACAAAGCTTCCAAATAATCCGATCTATCCTAAACTGCGTAATGCCATGCAATATGCTTCACTTACGGCTTTAATAATTGAGCATCGATTATCAGTTTAGAATGATCGTCATAACTGGCCGATCAACTTGACATGTCCACACTAAATAATATGTAACTTTTGATTTAAAGCTCATAATGACATGAATCCAAAACCCACATTAAGCTAGCTTAATTTTCCACATTGTTACAAAATTTAAGACTTAAATAGTTACAAGAAAGCCTCCGAATAAATCAATCGATCCCAAAATGCGTGATGCCATGCGATATAATTCATTAATAAGCCTTTAATTAACGAGAGCCAATGATCCATTTAGAATTAGCCTTTTAACTGGCCGATCAATTTGACATTTCTACACTAAATCGTTCGTCAATTTAGATTTAGGGCTCAAAATGACACGAATCCAACGCCCATGGTAAGCTCGCTCAATTTTCTATATTATGAAAAGATTTAGGAATGAAAAAGATATGACAAGGCCTCCAAGTAATCCAATCTATACCAAACGGTGTGATGCCATGCATTATGCTTCACCTATAAGGCTTTAATAATTAAGCACCAATGATCAGTTTAGAATTATCATTTTAACTGGCCAATTAACTTGGTATGTCCCCACTAAGTCGTTCGTCAATTTAGATTTAGAGCTCAGAATGACATGAATCCAACGCCCATGGTAAGCTAGCTCAATTTTCTATATTATAACAAAATTTAGGAATGAAATTAATACGACAAAGCCTCCAAATAATCCAATTTATCCCAAACAGGATGATGTCATGCTTTATGCTACACTTATAGGGCTTTAATAAATGAGCAATAGTGATCAGTTTAGAATGATAATTTTAACTTGCCGATGAACTTAACATGTCTGCACTAAATCGTTCAGTAATTTAGATTTAGAGCTCCGAATGACACGAATACAATGCCCATGGTAAGCTCTCTCAATTTTCTATATTATGACAAAATTTAGGAGTAAAATTGATACGAGAAAGCCTCTGAAGAATCAAATCTATCCCAAACGGCGTGATGCCATGCGTTATAATTAATTTAAAAGCCTTTACTCAATGAGAACCAATGATCCATTTAGCATGCGCATTTTAACTGGCCGATCAACTTGACTTATCCACATTAAATCGTTCGTCAATTTAGATTACAAGCTCAGACTGACACGAATCCAACCTCCATGCTAAGCAAGCTCAATTTTCTATATTATGACAAAATTTAGGAATAGAATTGATACGACAAACCCTACAGGTAATCTAATCTATCCCTAACTGCGTGATGTCATGCATTATGCTTCACTTATAAGCCTTTAATAATTGAGCACCAATGATTAGTTTAGAATGATCATTTTAACTTGCTGATTAAGTTGACATGTCCCCACTAAATTGTTCATCAATTTAGATTTGGAGCTAAGAATGACACAAATCCAACTCCCATGGTAAGCTAGCTCAATTTTCTATGTTATGACAAAATTTAGGAATGAATTTGATACGACAAAGCCACCAAGTAATCCAATCTATCACAAGCGGCGTGATTCCATGCAATATGCTACACTTATAAGGCTTTAATAAATGAGCACCAGTGATCAATTTAGAATGATCATTTCAACTGGCCAATTAACTTGACATGTCCGCGCTAAATCGTCTGTAACTTTTGATTTAGAGCTCAAAATGAGATGGATCCAACGCCCACGTTATGCTAGCTCAATTTTCTATATTGTGACAAAATTTCACACTTAAATAGATACGACATAGCCTCCAAGTAATCCGATCTATCCCAAACTGCGGGATGCCATGCATTATGCTTCACTTATAATGCATTAAGAATTGAGCACCGATGGTCAGTTTAGAATGATCATCTTAATTGGCCGATCAACTTAACATGTATGCAGTAAATCGTCCATAACTTTTCATTTAGAGATTTGAATGACATGAATCCAACGTCCTTGTTAAGGTAGCTCAATTTTCTACATTGTGATAAAATTTAAGACTTAAATATCTACGAGAAAGCCTCCGAATAATCCAATCGATCCAAAAATGCGTGATGCCGTGCGTTATAATTCATTTATAAGCCTTTGCTCAATGAGAACCAATTATCCATTTAGAATGAGCATTTTAACAGGCCGATCAACTTGACCTTTCCACACTGAATGTACGGCAAATTAGATTCTCAACTCAGAATGATGCGAATCCAACGCCCAAAGTATGCTAGCTCAATTTTCTATAATATGACAAATATAGAAATAAAATTGATAGGACAAGGCCTCCAAGTAATCTAATGTATCCCAAATAGGGTGATGTCATGCATTATCCTTCACTTATAAGGCTTTAATAAATGAGCCCAGTGATCAGTTAAGAATGATCATTTTAACTAGCCGATTAACTTGACATGTCTACACTAAATCATCCGTACCTTTTTATTTAGAGCTCAGAATGACATGAATCCAACGCCCACCATATGCTAGCACAATTTTCTATATTGTGACAAAATTTCAGACTCAAATAGATACGACAAAGCTTCCAACTAATCCGATCTATCCTAAACTGCGTAATGTCATGCAATATGCTTCACTTATGGCTTTAATAATTGAGCATTGATGATCAGTTTAGAATGATCATCTTAACTGGCCGATCAACTTGATATGTCCGCACTAAATCATATGTAACTTTTGATTTAAAGCTCATAATGACATGAATCCAAAACCCACATTAAGCTAGCTTAATTTTCCACATTGTTACAAAATTTAAGACTTAAATAGTTACAAGAAAGCCTCCGAATAATCCAATCGATCCCAAAATGCGTGATGCCATGCGATATAATTCATTTATAAGCCTTTAATTAACGAGAGCCAATGATCCATTTAGAATGAGCCTTTTAACTAGCCGATCAATTTGACATTTCTACACTAAATCGTTCGTCAATTTAGATTTAGGGCTCAAAATGACACGAATCCAACGCTCATGGTAAGCTCGCTCGATTTTCTATATTATGAAAAAATTTAGGAATGAAATATATACGACAAGGCCTCCAAGTAATCCAATCTATACCAAACGGTGTGATGCCATGCATTATGCTTCACCTATAAGGCTTTAATAATTGAGCACCAATGATCAGTTTAGAATTATCATTTTAACTGGCCAATTAATTTGGTATGTCCCCTTTAAGTCGTTCGTCAATTTAGATTTAGAGCTCAGAATGACATGAATCCAACGCCCATGGTAAGCTAGCTCAATTTTCTATATTATAACAAAATTTAGGAATGAAATTAATACGACAAAGCCTCCAAATAATCCAATTTATCCCAAACAGGATGATGTCATGCTTTATGCTACACTTATATGGCTTTAATAAATGAGCAATAGTGATCAGTTTAGAATGATAATTTTAACTTGCCGATGAACTTAACATGTCTGCACTAAATCGTTCAGTAATTTAGATTTAGAGCTCCGAATGACACGAATACAATGCCCATGGTAAGCTCTCTCAATTTTCTATATTATGAAAAAATTTAGGAGTAAAATTGATACGACAAAGCCTCTGAAGAATCAAATCTATCCCAAATGGCGTGATGCCATGCGTTATAATTAATTTAAAAGCCTTTACTCAATGAGAACCAATGATCCATTTTGCATGCGCATTTTAACTGGCCGATCAACTTGACTTATCCACATGAAATCGTTCGTCAATTTAGATTACAAGCTCAGACTGACACGAATCCAACCTCCATGCTAAGCAAGCTCAATTTTCTATATTATGACAAAATTTAGGAATACAATTGATACGACAAACCCTACAGGTAATCCAATCTATCCCTAACTCCGTGATGCCATGCATTATGCTTCACTTATAAGCCTTTAATAATTGAGCACCAATGATTAGTTTAGAATGATCATTTTAGCTTGCTGATTAAGTTGACATGTCCCCACTAAATTGTTCATCAATTTAGATTTGGAGCTAAGAATGACACAAATCCAACTCCCATGGTAAGCTAGCTCAATTTTCTATGTTATGACAAAATTTAGGAATGAATTTGATACGACAAAGCCACCAAGTAATCCAATCAATCACAAACGCCGTGATTCCATGCAATATGCTACACTTATAAGGCTTTAATAAATGAGCACCAGTGATCAATTTAGAATGATCATTTCAACTGGCCAATTAACTTGACATGTCCACGCTAAATCGTCTGTAACTTTTGATTTAGATCTCAAAATGAGATGAATCCAACGCCCACGTTATGCTAGCTCAACTTTCTATATTGTGACAAAATTTCACACTTAAATAGATACGACATAGCCTCCAAGTAATCCGATCTATCCCAAACTGCGGGATGCCATGCATTATGCTTAACTTATAATGCATTAAGAATTGAGCACCAATGGTCAGTTTAGAATGATCATCTTAATTGGCCGATCAACTTAACATGTATGCAGTAAATCGTCCATAACTTTTCATTTAGAGATTCGAATGACATGAATCCAACGTCCTTGTTAAGGTAGCTCAATTTTCTACATTGTGATAAAATTTAAGACTAAAATATCTACGAGAAAGCCTCCGCATAATCCAATCGATCCAAAAATGCGTGATGCCGTGCGTTATAATTCATTTATAAGCCTTTGCTCAATGAGAACCAATTATCCATTTAGAATGAGCATTTTAACAGGCCGATCAACTTGACCTGTCCACACTGAATGTACGTCAAATTAGATTCTCAACTCAGAATGACGCGAATCCAACGCCCAAAGTATGCTAGCTCATATTTCTATAATATGACAAATATAGAAATAAAATTGATAGGACAAGGCCTCCAAGTAATCTAATCTATCCCAAATAGGGTGATGTCATGCATTATCCTTCACTTATAAGGCTTTAATAAATGAGCCCAGTGATCAGTTAAGAATGATCATTTTAACTAGCCGATTAACTTGACATGTCTACACTAAATCATCCGTACCTTTTTATTTAGAGCTCAGAATGACATGAATCCAACGCCCACCATATGCTAGCACAATGTTCTATATTGTGACAAAATTTCAGACTCAAATAGATACGACAAAGCTTCCAACTAATCCGATTTATCCTAAACTGCGTAATGTCATGCAATATGCTTCACTTATGGCTTTAATATTTGAGCATCGATGATCAGTTTAGAATGATCATCTTAACTGGCCGATCAACTTGATATGTCCGCACTAAATCATATGTAACTTTTGATTTAAAGCTCATAATGACATGAATCCAAAACCCACATTAAGCTAGCTTAATTTTCCACATTGTTACAAAATTTAAGACTTAAATAGTTACAAGAAAGCCTCCGAATAATCCAATCGATCCCAAAATGCGTGATGCCATGCGATATAATTCATTTATAAGCCTTTAATTAACGAGAGCTAATGATCCATTTAGAATGAGCCTTTTAACTGGCCGATCAATTTGACATTTCTACACTAAATCGTTCGTCAATTTAGATTTAGGGCTAAAAATGACACAAATCCAACGCTCATGGTAAGCTCGCTCGATTTTCTATATTATGAAAAAATTTAGGAATGAAATATATACGACAAGACCTCCAAGTAATCCAATCTATACCAAACGGTGTGATGCCATGCATTATGCTTCACCTATAAGGCTTTAATAATTGAGCACCAATGATCAGTTTAGAATTATCATTTTAACTGGCCAATTAACTTGGTATGTCCCCACTAAGTCGTTCGTCAATTTAGATTTAGAGCTCAGAATGACATGAATCCAACGCCCATGGTAAGCTAGCTCAAATTTCTATATTATAACAAAATTTAGGAATGAAATGAATACGACAAAGCCTTCAAATAATCCAATTTATCCCAAACAGGATGATGTCATGCTTTATGCTACACTTATAGGGCTTTAATAAATGAGCAATAGTGATCAGTTTAGAATGATAATTTTAACTTGCCGATGAACTTAACATGTCTGCACTAAATCGTTCAGTAATTTAGATTTAGAGCTCCGAATGACACGAATACAATGCCCATGGTAAGCTCTCTCAATTTTCTATATTATGACAAAATTTAGGAGTAAAATTGATACGAGAAAGCCTCTGAAGAATCAAATCTATCCCAAACAGCATGATGCCATGCGTTATAATTAATTTAAAAGCCTTTACTCAATGAGAACCAATGATCCATTTAGCATGCGCATTTTAACTGGCCGATCAACTTGACCTATCCACACTGAATCGTACGTCAAATTAGATTCTCAGCTCCGAATGACGCGAATCCAACGCCCAAAGTATGCTAGCTCAATTTTCTATAATATGACAAAATATAGGAATAAAATTGATAGGACAAGGCCTCCAAGTAATCTAATCTATCCCAAATAGGGTGATGTCATGCATTATCCTTCACTTATAAGGCTTTAATAAATGAGCCCAGTGATCAGTTAAGAATGATCATTTTAACTAGCCGATTAACTCGACATGTCTACACTAAATCATCCGTACCTTTTTATTTAGAGCTCAGAATGACATGAATCCAACGCCCACCATATGCTAGCACAATTTTCTATATTGTGACAAAATTTCAGACTCAAATAGATACGACAAAGCTTCCAACTAATCCGATCTATCCTAAACTGCGTAATGTCATGCAATATGCTTCACTTATGGCTTTAATAATTGAGCATTGATGATCAGTTTAGAATGATCATCTTAACTGGCCGATCAACTTGATATGTCCGCACTAAATCATATGTAACTTTTCATTTAAAGCTCATAATGACATGAATCCAAAACCCACATTAAGCTAGCTTAATTTTCCACATTGTTACAAAATTTAAGACTTAAATAGTTACAAGAAAGCCTCCGAATAATCCAATCGATCCCAAAATGCGTGATGCCATGCGGTATAATTCATTTATAAGCCTTTAATTAACGAGAGCCAATGATCCATTTAGAATGAGCCTTTTAACTAGCCGATCAATTTGACATTTCTACACTAAATCGTTCGTCAATTTAGATTTAGGGCTCAAAATGACACGAATCCAACGCTCATGGTAAGCTCGCTCGATTTTCTATATTATGAAAAAATTTAGGAATGAAATATATACGACAAGGCCTCCAAGTAATCCAATCTATACCAAACGGTGTGATGCCATGCATTATGCTTCACCTATAAGGCTTTAATAATTGAGCACCAATGATCAGTTTAGAATTATCATTTTAACTGGCCAATTAATTTGGTATGTCCCCACTAAGTCGTTCGTCAATTTAGATTTAGAGCTCAGAATGACATGAATCCAACGCCCATGGTAAGCTAGCTCAATTTTCTATATTATAACAAAATTTAGGAATGAAATTAATATGACAAAGCCTCCAAATAATCCAATTTATCCCAAACAGGATGATGTCATGCTTTATGCTACACTTATATGGCTTTAATAAATGAGCAATAGTGATCAGTTTAGAATGATAATTTTAACTTGCCGATGAACTTAACATGTCTGCACTAAATCGTTCAGTAATTTAGATTTAGAGCTCCGAATGACACGAATACAATGCCCATGGTAAGCTCTCTCAATTTTCTATATTATGACAAAATTTAGGAGTAAAATTGATACGACAAAGCCTCTGAAGAATCAAATCTATCCCAAACGGAGTGATGCCATGCGTTATAATTAATTCAAAAGCCTTTACTCAATGAAAACCAATGATCCATTTAGCATGCGCATTTTAACTGGCCGATCAACTTGACTTATCAACATTAAATCGTTCGTCAATTTAGATTACAAGCTCAAACTGACACGAATCCAACCTCCATGCTAAGCAAGCTCAATTTTCTATATTATGACAAAATTTAGGAATACAATTGATACGACAAACCCTACAGGTAATCGAATCTATCCCTAACTACGTGATGCCATGCATTATGCTTCACTTATAAGCCTTTAATAATTGAGCACCAATGATTAGTTTAGAATGATCATTTTAACTTGCTTATTAAGTTGACATGTCCCCACTAAATTGTTCATCAATTTAGATTTGGAGCTAAGAATGACACAAATCCAACTCCCATGGTAAGCTAGCTCAATTTTCTATGTTATGACAAAATTTAGGAATGAATTTGATACGACAAAGCCACCAAGTAATCCAATCTATCACAAGCGGCGTGATTCCATGCAATATGCTACACTTATAAGGCTTTAATAAATGAGCACCAGTGATCAATTTAGAATGATCATTTCAACTGGCCAATTAACTTGACATGTCCGCGCTAAATCGTCTGTAACTTTTGATTTAGAGCTCAAAATGAGATGAATCCAACGCCCACGTTATGCTAGCTCAATTTTCTATATTGTGACAAAATTTCACACTTAAATAGATACGACAAAGCCTCCAAGTAATCCGATCTATCCCAAACTGCGGGATGCCATGCATTATGCTTCACTTATAATGCATTAAGAATTGAGCACCGATGGTCAGTTTAGAATGATCATCTTAATTGGCCGATCAACTTAACATGTATGCAGTAAATCGTCCATAACTTTTCATTTAGAGATTTGAATGACATGAATCCAACGTCCTTGTTAAGGTAGCTCAATTTTCTACATTGTGATAAAATTTAAGACTTAAATATCTACGAGAAAGCCTCCGAATAATCCAATCGATCCAAAAATGCGTGATGCCGTGCGTTATAATTCATTTATAAGCCTTTGCTCAATGAGAACCAATTATCCATTTAGAATGAGCATTTTAACAGGCCGATCAACTTGACCTGTCCACACTGAATCGTACATCAAATTAGATTCTCAGCTCAGAATGACGCGAATCCAACGCCCAAAGTATGCTAGCTCAATTTTCTATAATATGACAAAATATAGGAATAAAATTGATACGACAAAGCCTCCAAGTAATCTATAATCTATCCCAAATAGGGTGATGCCATGCATTATCCTTCACTTATAAGGCTTTAATAAATGAGCCCAGTGATCAGTTAAGAGTGATCATTTTAACTAGGCGATTAACTTGACATGTCTACATTAAATCATCCGTACCTTTTTATTTAGAGCTCAGAATGACATGAATCCAACGCCCACCATATGCTAGCACAATTTTCTATATTGTGACAAAATTTCAGACTCAAATAGATACGACAAAGCTTCCAAATAATCCGATCTATCCTAAACTGCGTAATGCCATGCAATATGCTTCACTTATGGCTTTAATAATTGAGCATCGATGATCAGTTTAGAATGATCATCTTAACTGGCCGATCAGCTTGATATGTCCGCACTAAATCATATGTAACTTTTGATTTAAAGCTCATAATGACATGAATCCAAAACCCACATTAAGCTAGCTTAATTTTCCACATTGTTACAAAATTTAAGACTTAAATAGTTACAAGAAAGCCTCCGAATAAATCAATCGATCCCAAAATGCGTGATGCCATGCGATATAATTCATTAATAAGCCTTTAATTAACGAGAGCCAATGATCCATTTAGAATTAGCCTTTTAACTGGCCGATCAATTTGACATTTCTACACTAAATCGTTCGTCAATTTAGATTTAGGGCTCAAAATGACACGAATCCAACGCCCATGGTAAGCTCGCTCGATTTTCTATATTATGAAAAAAATTAGGAATGAAATAGATAAGACAAGGCCACCAAGTAATCCAATCTATACGAAACGGTGTGATGCCATGCATTATGCTTCACTTATAAGGCTTTAATAATTGAGCACCAATGATCAGTTTAGAATTATCATTTTAACTGGCCAATTAACTTGGTATGTCCCCACTAAGTCGTTCGTCAATTTAGATTTAGAGCTCAGAATGACATGAATCCAACGCCCATGGTAAGCTAGCTCAATTTTCTATATTATAACAAAATTTAGGAATGAAATTAATACGACAAAGCCTCCAAATAATCCAATTTATCCCAAACAGGATGATGTCACGCTTTATGCTACACTTATAGGGCTTTAATAAATGAGCACTAAAGATCAGTTTAGAATGATCATTTTAAGTTGCCGATGAACTTAACATGTCTGCACTAAATCGTTCAGCAATTTAGATTTAGAGCTTCGAATGACACGAATCCAATGCCCACAGTAAGCTCTCTCAATTTTCTATATTATGACAATATTTAGGAGTAAAATTGATACGACAAAGCCTCCGAATAATCAAATCTATCCCAAACGGCGTGATGCCATGCGTTATAATTAATTTAAAAGCCTTTACTCAATGAGAACCAATGATCCATTTAGCATGCGCATTTTAACTGGCCGATCAACTTGACTTATCCACATTAAATTGTTCTTCAATTTAGATTACGAGCTCAGACTGACACGAATCCGACCTCCATGCTAAGCAAGCTCAATTTTCTATATTATGACAAAATTTAGGAATACAATTGATACGACAAACCCTACAGGTAATCCAATCTATCCCTAACTGCGTGATGTCATGCATTATGCTTCACTTATAAGCCTTTAATAATTGAGCACCAATGATTAGTTCAGAATGATCATTTTAACTGGCTGATTAAGTTGACATGTCCCCACTAAATTGTTCATCAATTTAGATTTGGAGCTAAGAATGACACAAATCCAAATCCCATGGTAAGCTAGCTCAATTTTCTATGTTATGACAAAATTTAGGAATGAATTTGATACGACAAAGCCACCAAGTAATCCAATCTATCACAAACGGCGTGATTCCATGCAATATGCTACACTTATAAGGCTTTAATAAATGAGCACCAATGATCAGTTTAGAATGATCATTTCAACTGGCCAATGAACTTGACATGTCCGCGCTAAATCGTCTGTAACTTTTGATTTAGAGCTCAAAATGAGATGAATCCAACGCCCACGTTATGCTAGCTCAGTTTTCTATATTGTCACAAAATTTCACACTTAAATAGATACGACAAAGCCTCCAAGTAATCCGATCTATCCCAAACTGCAGGATGCCATGCATTATGCTTCACTTATAATGCTTTAAGAATTGAGCACCGATGATCAGTTTAGAATCATCATCTTAATTGGCCGATCAACTTAACATGTATGCACTAAATCGTCCATTACTTTTCATTTAGAGATTCGAATGACATGAATCCAACGCCCTTGTTAAGGTAGCTCAATTTTCTACATTGTGATAAAATTTAAGACTTAAATATCTACGAGAAAGCCTCCGAATAATCCAATCGATCCGAAAATGCGTGATGCCGTGCGTTATAATTCATTTATAAGTCTTTACTCAATGAGAACCAATGATCCATTTAGAATGAGCATTTGAACAGGCCGATCAACTTGACCTGTCCACACTGAATCGTACGTCAAATTAGATTCTCAGCTCAGATTGACACGAATCCAACGCCCAAAGTATGCTAGCTCAATTTTCTATAATATGACAAAATATAGGAATAAAATTGATACGACAAAGCCTCCAAGTAATCTAATCTATCCCAAATAGGGTGATGCCATGCATTATCCTTCACTTATAAGGCTTTAATAAATGAGCCCAGTGATCAGTTAAGAATGATCATTTTAACTAGGCGATTAACTTGACATGTCTACATTAAATCATCCGTACCTTTTTATTTAGAGCTCAGAATGACATGAATCCAACGCCCACCATATGCTAGCACAATTTTCTATATTGTGACAAAATTTCAGACTCAAATAGATACGACAAAGCTTCCAAATAGTCCGATTTATCCTAAACTGCGTAATGCCATGCAATATGCTTCACTTATGGCTTTAATAATTGAGCACCGATGATCAGTTTAGAATGATCATCTTAACTGGCCGATCAGCTTGACATGTCCGCACTAAATCGTATGTAACTTTTGATTTAAAGCTCATAATGACATGAATCCAAAACCCACATTAAGCTAGCTTAATTTTCCACATTGTTACAAAATTTAAGACTTAAATAGTTACAAGAAAGCTTCCAAATAATCCAATCGATCCCAAAATGCGTGATGCCATGCGATATAATTCATTTATAAGCCTTTAATTAATGAGAGCCAATGATCCATTTAGAATGAGCCTTTTAACTGGCCGGTCAATTTGACATGTCTACACTAAATCGTTCGTCCATTTAGATTTAGAGCTCAAAATAACACGAATCTAACGCCCATGGTAAACTCGCTCGATTTTCTATATTATGAAAAAATTTAGGAATGAAATAGATACGACAAGGCCTCCAAGTAATCCAATCTATACCAAACGGTGTAATGCCATGCATTATGCTTCACTTATAAGGCTTTAATAATTGAGCACCAATGATCAGATTAGAATTATCATTTTAACTGGCCAATTAACTTGGTATGTCTCCACTAAGTCGTTCGTCAATTTAGATGTAGAGCTCAGAATGACATGAATCCAATGCCCATGGTAAGCTAGCTCAATTTTCTATATTATGACAAAATTTAGGAATGAAATTAATATGAAAAAGCCTCCAAATAATCCAATTTATCCCAAACAGGATGATATCATGCTTTATGCTACACTTATAGGGCTTTAATAAATGAGTCATAGTGATCAATTTAGAATGATCATTTTAACTTGCCGATGAACTTAACATGTCTGCACTAAATCGTTCAGCAATTTAGATTTAGAACTCCGAATGACACGAATACAATGCCCATGGTAAGCTCTCTCAATTTTCTATATTATGACAATATTTAGGAGTAAAATTCATACGACAAAGCCTCCGAATAATCAAATCTATCCCAAACGGCGTGATGCCATGCGTTATAATTAATTTAAAAGCCTTTACTCAATGAGAACCAATGATCCATTTAGCATGCACATTTTAACTGGCCGATCAACTTGACTTATCCACATTAAATTGTTCGTCAATTTAGATTACGAGCTCAGAGTGACACGAATCCGACCTCCATGCTAAGCAAGCTCAATTTTCTATATTATGACAAAATTTAGGAATACAATTGATACGACAAACCCTACAGGTAATCCAATCTATCCCTAACTGCGTGATGTCATGCATTATGCTTCACTTATAAGCCTTTAATAATTGAGCACCAATGATTAGTTCAGAATGATCATTTTAACTGGCTGATTAAGTTGACATGTCCCCACTAAATTGTTCATCAATTTAGATTTGGAGCTAAGAATGACACAAATCCAAATCCCATGGTAAGCTAGCTCAATTTTCTATGTTATGACAAAATTTAGGAATGAATTTGATACGACAAAGCCACCAAGTAATCCAATCTATCACAAACGGTGTGATTCCATGCAATATGCTACACTTATAAGGCTTTAATAAATGAGCACCAATGATCAGTTTAGAATGATCATTTCAACTGGCCAATGAACTTGACATGTCCGCGCTAAATCGTCTGTAACTTTTGATTTAGAGCTCAAAATGAGATGAATCCAACGCCCACGTTATGCTAGCTCAGTTTTCTATATTGTCACAAAATTTCACACTTAAATAGATACGACAAAGCCTCCAAGTAATCCGATCTATCCCAAACTGCGGGATGCCATGCATTATGCTTCACTTATAATGCTTTAAGAATTGAGCACCGATGATCAGTTTAGAATGATCATCTTAATTGGCCGATCAACTTAACATGTATGCACTAAATCGTCCATTACTTTTCATTTAGAGATTCGAATGACATGAATCCAACGCCCTTGTTAAGGTAGCTCAATTTTCTACATTGTGATAAAATTTAAGACTTAAATATCTACGAGAAAGCCTCCGAATAATCCAATCGATCCGAAAATGCGTGATGCCGTGCGTTATAATTCATTTATAAGCCTTTACTCAATGAGAACCAATGATCCATTTAGAATGAGCATTTGAACAGGCCGATCAACTTGACCTGTCCACACTGAATCGTACGTCAAATTAGATTCTCAGCTCAGATTGACACGAATCCAACGCCCAAAGTATGCTAGCTCAATTTTCTATAATATGACAAAATATAGGAATAAAATTGATACGACAAAGCCTCCAAGTAATCTAATCTATCCCAAATAGGGTGATGCCATGCATTATCCTTCACTTATAAGGCTTTAATAAATGAGCCCAGTGATCAGTTAAGAATGATCATTTTAACTAGCCGATTAACTTGACATGTCTACATTAAATCATCCGTACCTTTTTATTTAGAGCTCAGAATGACATGAATCCAACGCCCACCATATGCTAGCACAATTTTCTATATTGTGACAAAAT
Source organism: Pugionium cornutum (assembly GCA_018901935.1). Lineage (NCBI taxonomy): Eukaryota > Viridiplantae > Streptophyta > Magnoliopsida > Brassicales > Brassicaceae > Pugionium > Pugionium cornutum. Next base: position 17,919,484 of record CM032157.1, read on the forward strand.
TTCAGACTCAAATAGATACGACAAAGCTTCCAAATAATCCGATCTATCCTAAACTGCGTAATGCCATGCAATATGCTTCACTTATGGCTTTAATAATTGAGCACCGATGATCAGTTTAGAATGATCATCTTAACTGGCCGATCAACTTGACATGTCCGCACTAAATCGTATGTAACTTTTGATTTAAAGCTCATAATGACATGAATCCAAAACCCACATTAAGCTAGCTTAATTTTCCACATTGTTACAAAATTTAAGAATTAAATAGTTACAAGAAAGCCTCTGAATAATCCAATCGATCCCAAAATGCGTGATGCCATGTGATATAATTCATTTATAAGCCTGTAATTAATGAGAGCCAATGATCCATTTAGAATGAGCCTTTTAACTGGCCGGTCAATTTGACATGTCTACACTAAATCGTTCGTCAATTTAGATTTAGAGCTCAAAATGACACGAATCCAACACCCATGGTAAGCTCGCTCGATTTTCTATATTATGAAAAAATTTAGGAATGAAATAGATACGACAAGGCCTCCAAGTAATCCAATCTATACCAAACGGTGTGATGCCATGCATTATGCTTCACTTATAAGGCTTTAATAATTGAGCACCAATGATCAGTTTAGAATTATCATTTTAACTGGCCAATTAACTTGGTATGTCCCCACTAAGTCGTTCGTCAATTTAGATTTAGAGCTCAGAATGACATGAATCCAACGCCCATGGTAATCTAGCTCAATTTTCTATATTATAACAAAATTTAGGAATGAAATTAATACGACAAAGCCTCCAAGTAATCCAATTTATCCCAAACAGGATGATGTCATGCTTAATGCTACACTTATAGGGCTTTAATAAATGAGCAATAGTGATCAGTTTAGAATGATCATTTTAACTTGCCGATGAACTTAACATGTCTGCACTAAATCGTTCAGCAATTTAGATTTAGAGCTCCGAATGACACGAATACAATGCCCATGGTAAGCTAGCTAATTTTATGTATTGTGACAAAATTTAGGATAAAATTGATATGATAAAGCATCCAAGTAATCCAATCTGTCCCAAACGTCGTGATGTCATGCATTATGCTTCACCTATAAGGCTTTAATAAATGTGCACCAGTGATCAGTTTACAATGATCATTTTAACTGGATGATTAACTTGACATGTCCACATTTAATCGCCCAAAACTTTTTGATTTATAGCTCAGAATGACATGAATCAACCGCCCACATTATGCTAGCTCAATTTCTATATTTTCAAAAATTTCAGACTCAAATAGATGCGACAAATTCTCCAAGTAATCCGATCCATCCCAAACTTCGAGATGCCATGCATTATACTTCACTTATAAGGCCTTAATAATTGAGCACCGACGAGCAGTTTAGAATGAGCATTTTAACTGGCCAATTAACTTGACATGTCTGCAGTTAATCGTCCGTCACTTTTGATTTAAAGCTCAGCATGATATGATCCAACGCCCATGTTATGCTAGCTCAATTTTCAATATTGTGACAAAATTTCATACTCAAATAGATATGACAAAGCCTCCAAGTAATCCAATATATCCCAAACTGCATGATGCCATGCATTATGCTTCACTTACAAGGATTTAATAATTGAGCACCAAGGATCAGTTTAGAATGATCATTTTAATTGGCCGATTAACTTAACATGTCCCCACTAAATCGTTTGTCGATTTAGATTTAGACCTCATAATGACATGTATCCAATGCCCATGGTAACTTAGCTCAATTTTCAATATTATGACAAAATTTAGGAATGAAATTAATGCGACAAGGCCTCCAAGTAATCCAATCTATCCCAAACAGCGTGATGTCATGCATTATGCTACACTTATAAGGCTTTAATAAATGAGCACCAGTGATCAGTTTATAATGATCATTTTAACTTGCCGATTAACTTGACATGTCCGCACTAAATCATTTGTAACTTTTGATTTTTGAACGCAGCATGACATAAATCCAACGCCCATGGTAAGTTAGCTCAATTTTTTATATTATAGCATTGTTCCGAAAAAGCCTCCAATTAATCCAATCTATCCCGAATGGTGTGATGCCATGCATTATTCTTTACTTATAAGGCTTTAATAAATGAGCACCAGTGATTAGTTTAGAATGAGCATTTTAACTGGCGATTAACTTGACATGTCCGCACTAAATCATCCGTAACTTTTGATTTAGAACTCAGCATGACATGAATCCAACGCCCACGTTATGCTAGCTCAACTTTCTATATTGTGACAAAATTTCAGACTCAGAGATATACGACAAAGCCTCCAAGTAATCTAATCTATCCCAAACTACGTAATGCCATGCATAATGATTCAATTATAAGGCTTTAATAAATGAGCACCAAGTGTCTGTTTAGAATGATCATTTTAACTCGGCAATCAACATGACATGTCCACACTAAATCGTTCGTTAATTTAGATTTAGAGCTCACAATGACACGAATCCAATGCCCATGTTATGCTTGCTCAATTTTCAATATTGTGAAAAAATTTCAGACTCAAATAAATACGATAAAGTTTCCAAGTAATCCAATCTATCCCAAACTTCGTGATGTCATGCATTATGCTTCACTTATAAGACTTTAATATTTGAGCACGAATGATCACTTTAGAATGATCATTTTAACTGCCCGATTAAGTTGACATGTCCCCACAAAATTGTTCATCAATTTAGATTTACAGCTCAGAATGACACAAATGCAACACCCATGGTAACCTAGCTCAATTTTCTATATTATGACAAAATTTAGGAATGAAATTGATACGTAAAAGCTACCAAGTAATCCAATCTATCCCAAACAGCGTGATGCCATGCATTATGCTTCACTTATAAGGCTTTAATAAATGAGAACCAGTGATCAATTTAGAATGATCATTTTAACTGGCCGATTAACTTGACATGTCCCTACTAAATTGTTCGTCAATTTAGATTTAGAGCTCAGAATGACACGTATCCAACGCCCATTGTAAGCTAGCTCAATTTTTTATATTATGACAAAACTTTGGAATGAAATTGATACAACAAAGCCTCCAAGTAATCCAATCTATCCCAAACGGCGTGATGCCATTCATTATGCTTCACATATAAGGCTTTAATAATTGAGCACCAACGATCAGTTTTGAATGATCATTTTAACTGGCGGATTAACTTGAAATATCCACATTAAATTGTCCGTAACTTTTGATTTAGAGCTCAGCTAGACACGAATCCAACGCACACATTATGCTAGCTCAATTTTCATTATTGTGAAAAAATTTCAGACTCAAATAAATACGATAAAGTTTCCAATTAATCCAAATAAATAAATTGTTCGTCATTTTAGATTTAGAGCTCAGAATGACACAAATCCAACACCCATGGTAAGCTAGCTCAATTTTCTGTATTATGACAAAATTTTGGAATGAAATTGATACGACAAAGCCACCAAGTAATCCAATCTATCCCAAACGGCCTTGTACCATGCATTATGCTACACTTATAAGGCTTTAATAAATGTGCACTAGTGATCAGTTTAGAATGATCATTTTATTTAGCCGATTAACTTGACATGTCCGCGTTAAATCGTCCGTAACTTTTGATTTAGAGCTCAGAATCAGATGAATCCAACGCAAACGTTATGCTAGCTCAATTTTCTATATTGTGACAAAATTTCAAACTTAAATAGATACGACAAAGCCTCCAAGTAATCCGATCTATCCCAAGCTACGTGATGCCACGCATTATGCTTCACTTATAATGCTTTAAGAATTAAGCACCGATGATCAGTTTAGAATGATCATCTTAACTCGCCGATCAACTTGACATGTCCGCACTAAATCATCAAAAACTATTGATTTAAAGCTTAGAATGACATGAATCGAACGCCCTCGTTAAGCTAGCTCAATTTTCTACATTGTGATAAAATTTAAGACTTAAATAGCTACGAGAAATCCTCTGAATAATCCAATCGATCCAAAACTGTGTGATGCCATGCGTTATAATTCATTTATAAGCCATTACTCAATGAGAACCAATGATCCATTGAGAATGAGCATCTTAATTGGTCGATCAACTTGACATGTCCGTACTAAATCGTCCATGACTTTTGTTTTAGAAATCAGAATGACATGAATCCAATGCACACGTTATGTTAGCTCAATTTTCTATATTTTTCCAAAATATCATACTCAAATAGATACGACAAAGCCTACAAGTAATCCAATCTATCCTCAACAGCGTAATGTTGTGCGTTATAATTCACTTATAAGTCTTTACTCAATGAGAACCAATGATCCATTTAGAATGAGCATTTTAACTGGCCAATCAACTTAACATGCCTATACTAAATCTTCCGTCAATATATTTAGAACTCAGAATGACATTAATCCAACGCCCATGGCAAGCTAACTCAATTTTCTACATTATGACAAAATTTAGTAATGAAATAGATACGACAAAGCCTCCAAGTAATCCAATTTATCCCAAACTGCATGATGCCATGCATTATGCTTCACTTATAAGGCTTTAATAAATGAGCACCAGTGATAAGTTTAGAATGATCATTTTAACTAGACGATTAACTTGACATATCCGTACTAAATCGTCTGTAACTTTTGATTTAGAGCTCAGAATGACATGAATCCAATGTCCACGTTATGTTAGATCAATTTTCTATATTGTGACAAAATTTCAGACTCAAATAGATACAACAAAGCCTCCAAATAATCCAACCTATCCTAAACTGCGTGATGCCATGCATTATGCTTCAGTTATAAGGCTTTAATAATACCAATGATTAGTTTAGAATGATCATCTTAACTGGCCGATCAACTTGACATTTCCGCATTAAATCCTCTGTAATATTTTATTTAGAGCTTAGATTGGCATGAATCCAACGCGCTCGTGAAGCTAGCTCAATTTTCTACATTGTGACAAAATCTAAAACTTAAATAGCTACCAGATTGCCTCCGAATAATCCAATCGATCCGAAACTGGTTGATGCCAAGCGTTAGAATTCATTTATAAGCGTTTACTCAATGACAACCAATGATCCATTTTGAATGAGCATTTTAACTGCCCGATCAACTTGACATGTCCACACTAAATTGTCCCTCAATTTAGATTTATAGCTCAGAATGACACGAATCCAATGGCCTCGTTAAGCTAGCTCAATTTTCTACATTGTGACAAATTTAAAACTTAATAGCTACGAGAAAGCCTCCAAATAATCCAATCTATCTCAAACTGTGTGATGCCAAACGTTATAATTCATTTATAAGCCTTGAATTAATGAGAACCAATGATCCATTTAGAATGAGCATTTTAATTAGGGGTGATGAGGACATCAGATCATCTGGCCGGCCAGAAGACCAAAATGGCTGACCAGAAGGCTTGCTCGAGAGAGCTGGGCAATTTGGCGTGTCTGCTGGGCCAAGCGCTACCGCTGGCCCTATGATCAGCCGTGCCGGGCCAACCAACTTTTCTGGCGGAGAGGCCCAAACCTCCGGCCCAACTGGCGGTAACATTAATAACACCGCCGGCCCATCTGGTGACGCTGCTGGCTCACAAATTAACCTGGCGGCTCCGATCTCAACTCTACCTGCTCCACACACAATCCAGCCGGCTCACGTGATTGCACCACCATTTCCACCTCTACACAAGGAGAGTCGGATCAAATCAGCTACCAGCTTCAAGGCATGAACCTGGATGAAGTCTCTACACCAGTGGTGCCACCAGGAGCCATGACAAGGAGCAGAACAAGGGCACTCTTCCACAAGTTCAGCTTGTGGGTAGACAAGCTCCTAGAAGACCACCGACAAGGAGCATTGGGCCAAGAGTACAAGGAAGAATCCAAGGGCTTCACATCATTGCAAAGGACTCCAGAGACTTGGGCTCTCGTGGCAAAAGAGGTCAAGGCCTAACATTTCGTAACCCTACTTCAATTCGAAGACTAGGAGCTTGGCACGTGCATGCCACAAGTTCGGCAACCTTCCATTTCTTGGCTGAAAGGTAAGAAAGGTAATTTTTCAATTATATACTTGTCTTTTCTGTTTTGCAGGGTAGTAATTAGTAGTTTTCCATTTTTTAGTCAAGAACAATTTAGGTAGTTGTCCTTTTTCGGTTATTTCCTTTTTGTAATTTTCCTTATGCACTTTTGTAACTTTTCCATTTTTATTTGGGTCGACCCTGGAAGTTCAAAGCTACCGAGCATATTAATAAGGCTCTTTCAGTATTGTAGTTTGACAACTTTTGATTATTAATAAAGTTAGAAATTTTCCTACGAGTTTTTCTACTAAAACTCTATCGCTTAGAACCCTAGTTGAGACCAACCCCCCTAGCTTCTAAGTTTTGATTTTTCATGAGGTTCATCACCCCTTGTGTGGTTCACTTCACCTCTCCATCCGATACCCACCAGAAAACCCCTATCCAAAAGCCTAAAGCCGAGTTTCTCGCCTAATCTTCTCTAACCAGTCCGCGAGTGTTACGGCCTTAATTCAAGGCTTGTATCATTTTGGTATCAGAGCTTAAGCTCATAAAACCAGGTTGTCTCTATCCTTTACTTTAGTCTTATTTCCAGTTCGTGCATTAGTTTAAGTTTCATTCAAAAAAAATAAAAAAATAACATCTAAAAATCAAACCGAGTGCATCTAGCTCCTAAGTGCATCACTAGGGTCTAGATTCATCCTTTTTTCTTGCAATTTTGTTTTTCCTTTTTGTTAAAGCATATTTTCCATTATTATTAAGTTAAATCAAAAAAGAAATCAAGATAATCGACCAAAAAAGGAAATCTAGAAGATTTGTATTAATTGCTAAGATTTGCAACATTAATTGTTAGGATCTTTCCTTTTTTTCCAAATTTTTCTTTTCTATTTGCATCCTCTCTACTATAAAAAAAACCCTCCTAAAGAATTATTAGAAGCAAACTAACCTTTTTTCTTCTTGTAGCACACGATGGCTGAAGGAAATCAAGATGCAACCGAGGCCATGATGGCCATGTTCACCACCCTCCAAACACAACTCGCATCAATCGGCGAGAGGCTGGAGCGTGTGGAGAGGCCGGTGAGATTACAGGCTATAAGGCACGTGGGGGCTGACCAAGACCCTGCTGAAGGTCCTGATCACCCTAGGACACAGCCAGAACAGGAGAAGCCCCAGCCGGATAAAGATGAGGACCCACAGCCTCACGGCTATCACCCTAGGCCGAGAAGACCTCCACGGCAACCAGAGGCAGAGGGCAATGGCTACGAGCCATATGGTCATCACCAGAGACCAAGGAGGCCTCCTAGACATCATGAGGATGGAGATGACTACGCCTACAATCAGGTAAACAGTCACGATGTCAAGCTAACACCTCCTAGTTTTGCAAGAAAAGTAGACTCCGAGTCCTATATATCTAGATTTGGAAAAAAGGATGGATCACATCTTCAACCATTACAACCAGCCAGGCCCTAGGAGAGTCTCCATGGCAGTAGCACAACTCACGGATAATGCCCTCATCTGATAGGATCGTGAGGCTTCTGACCGTAGGAGAAAGAGATTGAGGCCCATAGATTCTTGGGTCGACATGAAGGATCTCATGAGGCAAAGGTTTGTCCCACCTTATTTCCATAGAGATTTGCAACGAAGTTTACGTACTCTTAAACAGGGCACAAGATCAGTAGAGGAGTACTACGAGGAGTTTGAAAGGCTAAGGAACAGGCTGGAGCTCAATGACGATGAGGAAGCATTGATGGCTCAATTCTTGGATGGATTGCAAGAGAGGATCAGCCGAAAAGTGGAGAGAAAAATCTAGAATGATTTCAAGGACTTGTTCCACCTCTCTGTCCAGGCTGAGCAGCACGTCAGGCGTAAGAGCCAAGATATACACAGCAAACCTAAGACGCCTTAGGCACCAAGCACTAGCACCAAGCCCGTAGGCCAGGGCAAGAGTATAGAAATCAAATCACGGTTCAAGAGCAAGCCTCCTGAGCAAACCCGTGACCAGAGAAAGTCTAGTAAGTCTTCTAACTCTCAGAGATCACATGATATCACTTGCTTAAGTATAGGGGTCGCGGTCACATCTCAAGGGAGTGCCCAAAAAACCGAGTCATGCTGATCACGGAAGCTGGAGAATATGAGTTTCAAGATGCAGAGGACTTTGAACCAGAAGCAAAATATGGTGACATAGAGTACCCTGATGTGGGGGAAGTACTGGTCACTAGACGCATCCTCAGTGCAATGGTAGACCCATCCGAGACTATTCAGAGGGAGAACATCTTCCACAGCCGGTGCACCATCAAGGGCAAGGTATGTAATCTCATCATAGATGGTGGTTCTTGCACTAATGTGGCTAGTGCGTATATGGTTGATAAACTAGGTCTGGAGAAGACAAAGTACCCCGGCCATATCGACTGAGATGGCTAGATGACAAGGTGGAGCTCAAGATCCATGAGCAAGTAACCGTGCCATTCAGTGTGGACAGATACCAGGATCAGGTAGTTTGTGATGTAGTACCTATGCAAGCTGGCCATCTTCTGCTAGGAAGGCCATGGCAGTTCGACAAGGAGATAAGGCATGATGGCCGAACCAATCTCTACACCTTTGTGCACGATAAGAGAAAGGTCAGCTTAGCACCTCTCACACCTGCCCAGGTACAAGAGCTACAACAACAAATGAGTAAGGAAAAGAAACTCATTAAGTCTAATTTTCTCATTCAACTGAGTCATGTCCGGAGAGCTTTAGCCTTAAAGGACTTAATGTTACTAATGGTTTTCAAAGAAGTTTTGAGTTTAGAAAAAGAACAGGTAGAGCTACCTCCTGAAGTAGCAGCCCTCCTCAACAAGTTCAAGGACGTATTCCCTGAGGAGATACCAGCAGGCCTACCTCCCTTACGCAGCATAGAGCATCAGATCGACCTCATGCCGGGAGCAGCCTTGCCCAATCGACCAGCCTAACGGTTGAGTCCAGAGGAGTCCAAGGAGCTTGAGAAGCAGGTTAAGGAGCTCCTGGACAAAGGCTATGTTCGAGAGAGCCTCAGTCCATATGCCGTACCAGTGTTGCTAGTCCCCAAGAAGGATGGGACTTGGCGAATGTGCGTAGACTGCCGAGCAATCAACAACATCACAGTCAAGTACCAGCATCCTATACCACTGCTGGATGACATGCTAGATGACCTGAGTGGAGCCACGGTCTTCTCCAAGATAGACCCCAAGAGTGGATACCACCAGGTCAGAATGAAAGAAGGTGACGAGTTGAAGACTGCTTTCAAGACAAAGCAAGGGCTCTACGAGTGGACAGTCATGCCATTTGGCTTGACTATTACCCCAAGCACCTTCATAAGCCTTATGAACAAAGTTTTTAGGGCGTACATCAGCTTTGTTGTAAGTTCACAGGGCTTATAGGTTGATGAAGAAAAGATTCGAGCCATACAAGAATGGCCAACACCGAGCAACATCAGCCAAGTGAGAAGTTTCCACGGCCTGGCCAGCTTCTACAGAAGATTCGTGCCCAACTTCAGCATCATTATCTCACCATTGACGGCAGTAGTGAATAAGAATGTGGGATTCAGCTGGGGAGAAGCTCAAGAGAAGGAATTCCAGGCCTTGAAGGACAGCCTCATGCATGCACCAGTACTAATCCTGCCCGACTTCAACAAAACGTTTGAAGTGGATTCTGATGCCTCTGGAATAGGCATAGGAGCAGTGCTAACCCAAGTAGGAAGGCCAGTGGCATAATTCAGTGAGAAGTTAGGTGGGGCCTCACTGAATTACCTCACCTACGACAAGGAGCTCTATGCCCTAGTCCGAGCTTTGGAGACTTGGCAACACTACTTGCTGTCCAAGAAGTTTGTGATTCACACTGAGGGCAAACCAACCTCAAGAGAAGACATGCTAGGTGGATGGAGTTTATAGAAACCTTCCCGTACGTCATCACGTACAAGAAGGGCATGGATAATGTGGTAGCCGATGCACTATCAAGAAGGTTTGCTTTGATATCTACAATGGAAGCAAAAGTCTTAGAGTTTGAGCACATCAAGGACCTGTATAAGGATGATCCAGACTTTGCTGAGAGCTACAAGGAGTGTGGCACAGGGAGTCATGGCAAGTTCTACATCCATGATGGGTTCTTGTTCCGGGAAAGAAGGTTGCGCATACCACAAGGATCTCTACGAGAGCTTATCACCCGAGAAGCTCATGGAGGAGGTCTTATGGGCCACTTTGGTGTTGACAAGACACTAGCAGTGGTCAAGGAGCACTTCAATTGGCCACACATCAAGAGGTCACTAGAATCCCAATGTGCAAGGTGCATTACTTGCAAGAAAGTGAAGTCCCGAGTGCACCCTCACGGGTTGTATCTTCCTCTGCCCATACCTACACATCCATGGGTGGACATTTCCATGGACTTTGTTCTAGGTCTGCCCAAGATCAACCACAAAGATGCTATCTTTGTAGTGGTAGACCGATTTTCCAAGATGGCACATTTCATCCCATGTGCCAATGTAAATGATGCCATGCAAATAGCCAAATCGTTCTTCAGGGAGATAGTACGACTACATGGAGTGCCAACGACCATCGTGTCAGACAGAGACACCAAATTTCTCAGCCACTTTTGGAGGACCCTCTGGAGAAAGCTAGGCACAAAGTTGCTCTTCTCTACCACCTGCCATCCTCAAACCGATGGTCAAACTGAAGTAGTCAACCAGACATTGTCGACTCTTCTCAGAACCACACTAGGGAAGAACCTCAAGACATGGGTGGAGTGCCTGCCATTCATAGAGTTTGCTTACAACCAAGCAGTGCATTCAGCCCCAAAGAAGATCCCTTTCTAAGTGGTTTATGGCTTCAACCCTTAGACGCCTTTGGAGCAAACACCACTGCCATCAGCAGAAATGACCAACCTCAATGGAACATCCAAGGCAGATGTCATCAAGAAGATACACCAGAAGGTAGCACAGAACCTGGAGAAGAGGACCGGATAGTACGTGACTTACGCCAACAAAGGGAAAAGAGAAATGATCTATCAACCAGGCGATTCGGTGTGGCTACACCTACGGCAAGAGAGGTTCCCTAACCTAAGCAATTCCAAGCTGGCCCCAAGAGGAGATGGACCATTCAGAGTGCTGGAGAGGATTAACAACAATGCCTACCAGATTGAACTTCCAGGTGAGTTTAATGTGTCTAACACATTCAATGTGACTGATTTAGCTCATTTCCTTGCAGATAAGCCAGTTTTGAGGTCAAAACCTACAGAAGGGGGAGGGGATGATGAGGACATCAGATCGTCTGGCCGGCCAAAATACCAAAATGGCCGATCAGAAGGCTTGCCCGAGATAGCCGGGCCATTTGGCGCGTCTGCCGGGCCAAGTGGTACCGCCGGCCCTATGATCAGCCGTGCCGGGCCGACCAACTTTTCCAGCGGAGAGGCCCAAACCTCCGGCCCAACTGGCGACGATGTGAATGATACCACCAGCCCATCTGGTGACACCGCCGGCTCACAAATCAACCTGGCCGGCTCCGATCTCAACTCGGCCAGCTCCACGCAGAATCCAGCCGGCTCACGCGATTGCACCACCATTTCCACCTCTACACAAGGAGACTTGGATAAACTCAGCTACCAGCTTCAAGGCATGAACCTGGATGAAGTGTCTACACCAGTGGTGCCACCAGGAGCCATGACAAGGATCAGAACAAGGGCACTCTTCCACAAGTTCAGATTGTGGGTAGACAAGCTCCTAGAAGACCAACGACAAGGAACATTGGGCCAAGAGTACAAGGAAGAATCCAAGGGCCTCTCAACATTGCAAAGGACTCCAGAGACTTGGGCTCTCGTGGCAAAAGAGGTCAAGGCCCAACATTTCGTAAACCTACTCCAAGTAGAAGACTAGGAGCTAGGCGCATGCATGCCACAAGGTCGGCCACCTTCCATTTCTTGGTCGAAAGGTAAGAAAGGTAAGTTTTCAATTATATACTTGCCTTTTCTGTTTTTCAGGGTAGGAATTAGTAGTTTTCCATTTTTTAGTCAAGAACAATTTATGTAGTAGTTTTTTTCGGTTATTTCCTTTTTGTAATTTTCCTTATGCACTTTTGTAATTTTTCCATTTTTATTTGGATCGACCCTAGAAGGTCAAAGCTCCCGAGCATATTAATAAGGCTCCTTCAGCATTGTAGTTCGAAAACTTTTGATTATTAATAAAGATAGAACTTTTTCCTACGAGTTTTTCTCCTAAAACTCTATCGCTTAGAACCGTAGTTGAGACCAGCCCTCCAAGCTTCTAAGTTGTGATTTATCACGAGGTTCATCACCCCTCCTATGGTTCACTTCATCTCTCCATCCAATACCCACCAGAAAACCCCTATCCAGAAGCCTAAGGGAGAGTTTCTCGTTTAATCTTCTCCAACCAGTCCGCGAGTGTTACGGCCTTAATTCAGGGATTGTATCAGGGGGAGGGAATGATGAGGACACCATATCAAGTGGCCGGCCAGATCGAGACGATGGCCGACCAGAAGGCCTGCCCGAGACAGCTGGCCCGATAGGTGACATGACCGGGCCAAGCGTTACCGCCGGCCGGATGAGCGATGGGGCCGGGCTGACCAACACCGCCAGCCCAACTGACCAAATTGCCGGCCCAACAGGCGGCGAGGCGGCCAGCACCGCCGGCTCGGCTGGCAACACCGCCGGCTCATTTAACATTCTGGTAGGCTTATATATCAACTCGGTCAGCTCAACCAGCAGCACACCCGGATCACGTGGCAACACGGCCAGCTCAAGCACCACCCTAGAAGACTCGAACCAAAGCACTAGCCAGCTTCAGGGCAAGGATCTAGAGGAGATTTTTGCCCCAATAGTACCACCAGGAGCAATGACAAGAAGCAGAACTCGGGCAGTTTTCTACAAGTTCAGCTTGTGGGTGGAAAGGCTTCTAGAAGACCAAGGCAAAGCAACAATGGGACAAGAGTGAAACAATCAAGTCAAGGGCTTCTCAGTTTACCAAAGTGCTCCAAAAGCTTGGGCTCTCGTGGCAAAGGAGGTCAAGGCCCAACAATATGTCAACCTACTCCAAGTCCAGGACTAAGAGCTAGGTGCGTGCAAGCCACAAGGTCGGCCACTTTCCATTTCTTAGCTGAAAGGTAAGAAGGTAAGTTTTCATATTATATATTGTTTTTTCTGTTTTGTAGGGTAGGATCTAGTAGTTTTCCTTTTTGTTGAGTCAAGAAAAATTAAGTATTTGGAAAGGTTATAGTATTTGGAAAATACGGTGTTTTGCAATAAACACATAAGAATCAAGTGAATAAAAGAAGGGGTGCACCACGAGGACTTTCCAGGAGGTCACCCATCCCAGTACTACCATTTCCCAAGCACGTTTAACTGTGGAGTTATGATGGGATGTAGTATATTACAGGTGGTATGTTCACACCCGGTAGTACATGTCATGAAATCGTACATATGCTTTTCATCCACTTTTCGCAGTGATTCTTAGTGAGCTCCACTCGATAAAGAAGGCTCAACACGAGCTGTTGGCCTGACCTTAATGGTTGAAATATTTTTGGATCGACGATGCAATGAGTTTGAGATGGCTGATAATACCGTTTTGAGGTCGTGATTGCTTCGACATGCAAAAATTGTCCGAAGGAGCGTTTAAACATTAAAATTTGGTGTCAAAGATAGACCTGATGGGTCTAGTACCTTTAAATCATGAGAGATCTTTGAGAGAGCTTTCCAAAATGGTATTGTCGGCCGTGTAGTTCATCGTTGGGCAAAATGTATAGTATTTCGAAAATACGGGCTTTTACGATAGACACATAAAACATCGAGTGAATAAAAGAACGGGTGCAACATGAGCACTTCCTAGTAGGTCACCCATCCCAGTACTTCCCTCGCCCAGACCCATTTAACTACGGAGTTCTAATGGTAGCCGCATTAGTGCTGGTATGATTGCACCCGGTAGTAAATGTCATGCAATCATACATATGCTCTTCATCCATATTTTGCAATGATTCTTTGTGAGCTCCACTCGATAAAGTTGAATCCAAATGATGTGTGTATCTCACCTAGATGATTGAAGAGTTTTGGATCTACGATGCGATGAGTTTGAGATGGGCGATAATACGGTTTTGATGTTGTGATTCCTGCCTACCAAGAAAAACTTCCGAAAGAGCGTCAAAACATCAAAATTTTGGGTCGAAATCAGCCCTCATGGGTCTTTGTATCACTGGCACGTCAGAGATCTGAATGGTATTGTCAGTCGTGTAGTCAGCGCATGGTTTTGTATTCTTCGAGGTACAAAAATTATGGCAATTCGAAAATACGGTGCTTTGTGATAGACACATAAAAAATCAAGTGAATAAAAGAAGTGGTGCAACACAAGGACTTCCCAGGATGATACAAGCCTTGAATCAAGGTTGTACGCGCGTGGGCTGTGTGGAGTAGATTAGGTGAGAAACTCAACCTTAGGCTTCTGGATGGGGGTTTTCTATTTGGTAATGGATGGAAGGGTGAAGTGAACCACACGAAGGGTGATGAACCTCGTGATAAATCACAAACTTAGAAGCTAGGAGGGTTGGTCTCGACTAGGTTCTATGCGCACAAGTTCTTGAGAGAAAACTTGTAGGAAGAAAATTCGATCTTTATTAATATCAGAAAAAAGTTGTTGAACTACAATGTTGAAGGAGCCTTATTAATATGCTCGGCAGCTTGAGCTTCTAGGGTCGACTCAAAGAAAGAAAAATGGAAAACTTACAAAAGTGCACAAAAGGAAAAATTAGAAAAAGGCAATAACTGAAAAGGACTTCTACCTAAATTGTCTTTGACTCAAAAATATAAACATTCTAAATCCTACCCTGCAAAACAGAAAAGGCAAGTATATAATTTGAAAACTTACCATTCTTACCTATCAGCCAAGAAATGGAAGGTAGCCGACCTTGTGGCATGCACGCGCCTAGCTCCTAGTATTCAACTTGGATTAGGGTTATGAATCGTTGGGCCCTGACCTCTCTTGCCACTAAAGCTCAAGTCTTTGGAGTCCTTTATACGGTTGAGAAGCCTTTGGACTCTTCCTTGCACTCTTGGCCCAATGCTCTTTGTCGATCATCCTCTAGGAGCTTGTCGACCCACAAATTGAACTTGTGGAAGAGCGCCCTTGATCTGCTCCTTGTCATTGCTCCTGGTGGCACCACTGGTGTAGAAACTTCATCTAGATGCATGTCTTGAAGCTGGTAGCTTATCTGATCCGAATCTCTTTGTGTAGATGTTGAAATGGTGGTACAATCGGCTGGATCGGCTGGACCGGCTGGACTGTGCGAGGTACTGGCCGAATTGTCATCGGAGCTGGCCAGGTTGATTCCGGAGCCGGCGGCATCACCAATTGGGTCGGCAGTGTCATCTACATCGCCGCCAGTTGGACCGGAGGTTTGGGCCTCTCTGCCGGAAATGTTGGTCGGACCGGCCCGGCTGGTCGTAGGCCCGGGAGTACCGCTTGGGCCGGCGACGTGCCAAATGGCCTGGCTGTTTCGGGCAAGCACTCTGGTCGGCCAATCTGGTCTCCTAGCCGGCCAAATAATCTGATGCCCTCATCAGAGGAGGTCACCCATCCCAGTACTTCCTTCGCCTAAGCACGTTTAGCTGTAGAGATCTGATGTGATCTGGTAGGTTTGTGCTGGAATGATCGCACCCGGTAGTAAATGTCATGAAATCATACATATGCTTTTCATCAACTTTAGTTATGGCAATTCAAAAGTATGGCGTTTTGCGATATATACATAAAAAATCGAGGGAATAAAAGAAGTGGTGCAACATTAGGTGATAACCATGAATTTTACTTTGTTTCACCATGCATTTTCCACCTTTTTGTGTTTTCATTGGCATCTCATGCATTCTATCCACCCATTTACATTCATTCGCATTTGGCATTGCATTTTCTGCAGGTTAAGTGCATGCATTTTGCATCTTGTATACCTTCTCAATGTTTTCATATACAAGGAGAAGTTAGACGGGATCAAGCGACAAGAATTGGCCAAGGTGACGAGGACATCAGGTCGTACATCCAGCCAGGAGACCAGACTGGCCGACCAGGAAGCTTGCCCGAGACAGCAGGACCATCTGGCGCGCCTGCCGGACCAGACAGTCGACCCTCGACCTATAGGACCAGACCGGTCAACATCGCCGGCGGAGAGGCCCAAGCTTCCGGCACACTTGTTGGGGACGTGAATGACACCGCCGGTCCCCCTGATGACACCGCTGACTCTGGGATCAACTTGGCCGGTCCTGAAGTCATTCCGGCCAGTACCGCGCACAATCCAGCCGGTACAGGCCATCCAGCCGAGTACACGCACACTTCCACTTCTACACAAGAGGACTCGGACCAAATGAGCTACCAGCTCCAGGACATGCACTTAGAGGAAGTATCTACACCAGTGGTACCTCCAGGAGCAATGACAAGAAGCAGATCAAGAGCACTCTTCCACAAATTCAGCTTATGGGTCGACAAGCTTCTAGAGGAAGAGCAGCTAAGGACAATGGGCCAGAAGAGCAAATTAGAGTCCAAAGGCTTCTCAAAAACACAAGGAACATCAGAGACTTGGGCTTTAGTGGCAAGGGAGGTCAGGGCCCAAAATATTTAACCCTACTCCAAGTCGAAAAACTAGGAGCACCAGCCCTCCTAGCTCTAAGTTTGTGATTTATCACGAGGTTCATCACCGTGTGGTTCACTTCACCTTCCATCGTTTACCAACCAGAAAACCCCTATCCAGAAGCCAAGGTTGAGTTTCACCTAATCTTCTACAAACAGCCCACGCAAGATACATCCTTGAATCAAGGCTTGTATCATTTTGGTATCAGAGCTTAAAGCTCCTAAACCAGGTTTTTTCTATCCTTTTGCTTGTTTTGTTTTGTGTTCTTGCATTAGTTTAAGTCGCATTCAAGAAAAATCAAAAAATAACCTCAAACTCCAAACCGAGTGCATCTAGCCTCCTACGTGTATCACTAGGGTTTAGATTCACTTTTGCATTGCATACACGTTTTCCTTTTTGTTTAAGTCATATTTCCTTTATTTTTAAGTCTAATTAAAAAGAAAAGAAAAAGAAAATAGAAAAGATACTAAAGAAATTCGAATTGGACAGCTAGCACAAGTTGTCTAGGAAGTTTCCTTTTTCGAATTTCCCTTCTTTAGAATTTTTCCTTTTGCATTTTTTTCAAACCACATATAAAAGAAAACTCTCCTAATAATTTAGGAGCACCCTAATTGTCTTCTTTCTTTGTAGTACACATGGGAGAAGAGAATAGAGACGCAGCTGAAGCCATGATGGCCATGTTCACCACACTCCAAACACAACTCGCATCCATAGGCGAGAGGTTGGAGCGCGTGGGGAGACCAGTAAGATTCCAGGCCATAAGGCACGTGACACGGCACGAACAGGAGGAACCCCAGCCAGATGGAGATGAGGACACAACCTCATAACTATCACCATAGGCCGAGAGGACCTCCACGGCAACCAGAGGCAGAAGATGATGGCTTTGAGCCATATGGTCTTCACCAGAGACCAAGAATGCCTCCTAGACGTCATGAGGATGGAGATGAACACACCTATAACCGGGTAATTCATCCTGATGTTAAACTAACTCCTCCAACTTTTGCAGGAAAAGTAGACCCGAGGCTTACCTAGATTGGGAGAAGCGAATGGATCATATCTTTGATCACTACAACCAACCAGGACCTAGGAGAGTCTCAATGGCAGTAGCACAACTCACGGACAATGCCCTCATCTGGTGGGATCGTGAGGTATCTGACAGAAGGAGGAAGAGAATGAGACCCATAGACTCATGGGTCGACATGAAAGACCTCATGCGACAAAGGTATGTTCCACCTTACTTTCATAGGGATTTGCAACGACGTTTTCGTACTCTTAAGCAGGGTACCAGATCAGTAGAGGAGTACTATGAAGAGTTCGAGAGGTTAAGGAACAGATTGGAGCTCAATGATGATGAAGAAGCATTGATGGCACAATTCTTGGATGGACTCCAAGAAAGGATCAGCTGCAAGGTGGAAAGGCAAATCTACAACGACTTCAAGGACTTGTTCCACCTATCTGTGCAAGCTGAACAGCACATCAAACGTAAGAGCCAAGACATCCGCAGCAAGCCTAAGACACCTTGGGCACCAAGCAACATGCCTAAGACAGTGGACAAAGGCAAAAGCGTAGAGATCGAGTCAAGGTTCAAGAGCAAGCCTCCTGAACCCACCCGTGACCAGAGAGAGCCTGGTAAGTCTTCTAACCCTCAAAGATCACGTGACATAACTTGTTTCAAGTGCAGGGACGTGGACACATCTCAAGGAGTGCCCAAACAACCGAGTCATGCTGATTACGGAGGCAGGAGAATATGAGTCCCAAGATGAAGAGGACTATGAACCAGAAGGAGAATATGGTGACATTGAGTACCCTGATGTGGGGAAGTGCTGGTCACTAGACGTATCCTCAGTGCAATGGTGGATCCTTCAGAGACCATCCAAAGGGAGAACATCTTCCACAGCCGTTGCACCATCAAGGAAAGGTATGTAACCTCATCATAGATGGTGGTTCTTGCACTAACGTTGCTAGTGCGTATATGGTTGATAAGCTAGGTCTAGAGAGGACACGGCATCCTCGACCATATAGACTGAGATGGCTTGATGACAAAGTGGAGCTCAAGATTCATGAGCAAGTCACTGTGCCATTCAGTGTGGGCAAGTACCAAGACCAGGTCGTGGGCGACGTGGTGCCCATGCAAGCTGGCCATCTTCTACTAGGAAGACCATGGCAGTTTGACAAAGAGACCAGGCATGATGGCAGAACCAATCTCTACACCTTCGTGCATGACAAGAGAAAGGTCAGCCTAGCTCCTCTTACACCTGCCCAAGTACATGAGCTACAACTCCAAATGAGTAAGGAAAAGAAACTTGTCAAGTCTAACTTTCTTATTCAACCTAGTCATGTCCGGAGAGCTTTAGCCTCAAGGACTTAATGTTACTAATGGTTTTCAAGGAAGTGTTGAGTATAGAACAGGGACAGGTAGAGCTACCTCATGAAGTAGCAACACTCCTCAACAAATTCCAGGATGTATTTCCAGAGGAGATACCAGCAGGCTTGCCTCCTTTACGTGGCATAGAACACCAGATTGATCTAGTGCCCGGAGCAGCCCTGCCCAACCGCCAGCCTACCGGATGAGTCCAGAGGAGTCCAAGGAGCTTGAGAAGCAAGTCAAGGAGCTCCTGGAGAAAGGATATGTTCGAGAGAGCCTCAGTCCATGTGCTGTACCAGTGCTACTAGTGCCCAAGAAGGATGGGACTTGGCGCATGTGGACTGCCGAGCAATCAACAACATCACAGTCAAGTACAGGCATCCAATACCACGACTGGATGACATGCTAGATGAGCTGAGTGGAGCCACGGTCTTCTCCAAGATAGACCTCAAAAGTGGATACCACCAGGTAAGAATGAAGGAAGGTGATGAGTGGAAGACTGCTTTCAAGACAAAGCAAGGGCTCTACGAGTGGACAGTCATGCCATTCGGCTTGACTAATGCCCCAAGCACCTTCATGCCTTATGAACCAAGTTCTTAGGGCGTACATCAGTAAGTTTGTGTAGTTTATTTTGATGACATACTTGTTTATAGTAAGTGCCTACGGAACACCTCACACATCTTGAGATGGTCCTTAAAACCCTTCGACAAGAAGAGCTTTATGCCAATCTCAAGAAGTGCACCTTTTGTACTGATAAGCTTGTCTTTTAGGTTTTGTTGTGAGTTCACAGGGCCTACAGGTTGATGAGAGAAGATTCGAGCCATACAAGAATGGCCAACACCAGGAAACATCAGCCAAGTAAGGAGCTTCCACGGACTGGCCAGCTTCTATAGGAGATTCGTGCCCAACTTCAGCAGTATTGCCTCACCACTGACGGCAGTAGTGAAGAAGAACGTGGATTCAGCTGGGGAGAAGCTCAGGAGAAGGCATTCCAGGCCTTGAAGGACAGCCTTACACACGCACCAGTGCTAGTCCTTCCCGACTTCAACAAGACTTTGAAGTGGAGTGTGATGCCTCTGGAATAGGCATAGGAGCAGTGCTAACTCAAGGAGGGAGACCAGTGGCATACTTCAGTGAGAAGCTAGGTGGTGCCTCACTGAACTACCCCACTTATGACAAGGAGCTCTATGCCCTTGTCCGAGCATTGGAGACTTGGCAGCATTACTTGCTGTCCAAGGAGTTTGTGATCCACACTGATCACGAGACTCTCAAACACCTCAGAGGGCAAACCAATCTCAAGAGGAGACATGCCAGGTGGATGGAGTTCATAGAGACCTTCCGTACATCATCAAGTACAAGAAGGGCAAAGACAATGTGGTAGCCGATGCACTATCAAGGAGGTTTGCCTTGATATCAACCATGGAGGCAAAAGTCCTAGGATTCGAGCACATCAAGGATCTATACAAGGATGATCCTGAACTTGCTGAGAGCTACAAGGAGTGTAGCACAGGGAGTCATGGCAAATTCTACATCCATGAGGGATTTTTGTTCCGAGAAAGAAGGCTGTGCATACCACAGGAATCACTAAGGGAGCTTATCATCCGAGAAGCTCATGGAGGAGGACTCATGGGCCACTTTGGTGTCGACAAGACTCTAGCAGTGGTCAAGGAGCACTTCTACTGGCCACACATCAAGAGGACAGTAGAAGCACATTGTGCAAGATGCATCACTTGCAAGAAGGCAAAGTCCCGAGTGCAACCTCACGGGTTGTATCTCCCACTGCCCATACCAACACATCCATGGGTGGACATCTCGATGGATTTTGTTCTAGGTCTGCCTAAGATCAACCACAAAGATGCAATCTTTGTAGTGGTGGACAGATTCTCCAAGATGGCACACTTCATCCCATGTGCCAATGTCAATGATGCCACACAAACAGCTGAGCTGTTCTTCAGGGAGATAGTACGGCTTCATGGAGTGCCAAGGACCATCGTATCAGATAGGGACACCAAGTTCCTCAGCCATTTCTGGAGGACCCTTTGGAGAAAGCTAGGCACGCTACTCTTCTCAACCACTTGCCATCCTCAAACCGATGGCCAAACTGAAGTTGTCAACAGGACCCTATCAACTCTTCTCAGAACAACACTAGGGAAGAACCTAAAGACTTGGGTGGAGTGCCTGCCATTCATTGAGTTCGCCACAACCGAGCCGTGCACTCAGCAACCAAGAAGACCCATTTGAAGTGGTATACGGCTTCAACCCTCTCACCCCATTGGAGCAAACACCACTGCCACCAGCTGAGATGACCAACCTCAACGGAGCATCCAAAGCAGAGTTCATAAGGAGGTTACACCAGAAGGTAGAGAACTTGGAGAAGAGGACCGGACAGTACGTGACTCATGCCAACAAAGGAAGAAAGGAGGTGATCTTTCAACCAGGCGATTGGGTGTGGCTACACCGGCAGGAGAGGTTCCCAAACCTAAGGAGTTCCAAGCTAGCACCAAGAGGAGATGGACCATTCAGAGTGCTCGAGAGGATCAACAACAACGCCTACCGGATCGAGCTTCCAGGTGAGTTTAATGTGTCCAATACGCTCAATGTTACTGACTTGGCCCCTTTCCATGCAGATGATCCAGTTTTGAGGACAAAACCTACTGAAGAGGGAGGGAATGATGAGGACATCAGGTCGTACATCCAGCCAGGAGACCAGACTGGCCGACCAGGAAGCTTGCCGAGACAGCAGGACCATCTGGCGCCTGCCGGACCAGACAGTACCGCGGACCCTATAGGACCAGACCGGTCAACATCGCGGAGAGGCCCAAGCTTCCGCACACTTGGTGGGGACGTGAATGACACCGCCGGTCCCCTGATGACACCGCCGACTCGGGATCAACTTGGCCGGTCCTGAAGTCATTCCGCCAGTAACAATCCAGCCGGTACAGGCCATCCAGCCGAGTACACGCACTTCCACTTCTACACAAGAGGACTCGGACCAAATGAGCTACCAGCTCCAGGACATGCACTTAGAGGAAGTATCTACACCAGTGGTACCTCCAGGAGCAATGACAAGAAGCAGATCAAGAGCACTCTTCCACAAATTCAGCTTATGGGTCGACAAGCTTCTAGAGGAAGAGCAGCTAAGGACAATGGGCCAGAAGAGCAAATTAGAGTCCAAAGGCTTCTCAACAACACAAGGAACATCAGAGACTTGGGCTTTAGTGGCAAGAGAGGTCAGGGCCCAAAGATTTTTAACCCTACTCCAAGTCGAAGACTAGGAGCAAGCGCATGCCACAAGGACGGCCACCTTCCATTTCTTGGCCGTGAGGTGAGTTAAGGTAAGTTTACATTCAATATATGCCTCTTTCTGTTTTGCAGGGTAGGATCTAGTTTTACATTTTGAGTCAAGAACATTTTAGGAATAGGTCCTTTTTCGGTTATACACTTTTGTATCTTTTCCTTTTGTGCACTTTTGTAAACTTTCCTTTTCTTATTTGAGTCGACCCTAGAAGGTCAAGCTGTCGAGCATATTAATAAGGCTCCTTCCAGCATTGTAGTTCACAACCTTTTGATTATTAATAAAGTAGAACTTTTCCTACAAGTTTTCTCTCAAGAACTTGTGCTTAGAACCTAGTTGAGACCAGCCCTCCTAGCTCTAAGTTTGTGATTTATCACGAGGTTCATCACCCTCGTGTGGTTCACTTCACCCTTCCATCGTTTACCAACCAGAAAACCCCTATCCAGAAGCCTAAGGTTGAGTTTCTCACCTAATCTTCTACAAACAGCTCCTTGAATCAAGGTTTGATGATCAGAGGCACAAACCCGGTATCATTGGACCAACCAAACACTTATCAGACAGGGCATAAGGCTCGGCCAGCCGAGCCAGGAAGACGTGAAAGAGGACACCTAAGACAGGCCAAGGTCGCAAAAAGGTAAACTAGACCATGAGGGTAAGGAGCAAGAGGCCCACATGCAGCTTGAGTGGGGACTAAGCAGAAGCCCACTGAGGAAGATCGCACCATAGGCGGCGGTCAACCGGAAAGACCCATTCTTAAGGGGCGTCTCACCAGATCTCCAAGGGTCCTGGGCTTTGCACTTGAGAGGTGGGGAAAGAGCCGATGAGAAGAGGGAGCATCTCCCACATGCCAAGGCCACCTTCTTTAGGAAGTGAAGTTAAATGGTTTGAAATTACCAGAAAGGCATGTCGGGTATAGATGATTTTTATTCGACCTATAGGACCAGACCGTCAACATGAGAGGCCCAAGCTTCCACACTTGGTGGGGACGTGAATGACACCGCCGTCCCCTGATGACACCGACTGGGATCAACTTGGCCGGTCCTGAAGTCATTCCGCCAGTACACTCCACAGCCATCCAGCCGAGTACACGCACACTTCCACTTCTACACAAGAGGACTCGGACCAAATGAGCTACCAGCTCCAGGACATGCACTTAGAGGAAGTATCTACACCAGTGGTACCTCCAGGAGCAATGACAAGAAGCAGATCAAGAGCACTCTTCCACAAATTCAGCTTATGGGTCTTCTAGAGGAAGAGCAGCTAAGGACAATGGGCCAGAAGAGCAAATTAGAGTCCAAAGGCTTCTCAACAACACAAGGAACATCAGAGACTTGGGCTTTAGTGGCAAGAGAGGTCAGGCCCAAAGATTTTAACCCTACTCCAAGTCAAGACTAGGAGCAAGGCGCTGCATGCCACAAGGACGGCCACCTTCCATTTCTTGGCCGTGAGGTGAGTTAAGGTAAGTTTACATTCAATATATGCCTCTTTCTGTTTTGCAGGGTAGGATCTAGTTGCTTTACATTTTTGAGTCAAGAACATTTTAGGAATAGGTCCTTTTCGTTATACACTTTTGTATCTTTTCCTTTTGTGCACTTTTGTAAACTTTCCTTTTCTTTTTTGAGTCGACCCTAGAAGGTCAAGCTGTCGAGCATATTAATAAGGCTCCTTCCAGCATTGTAGTTCGACAACCTTTTGATTATTAATAAAGTAGAACTTTTTCTACAAGTTTTCTCTCAAGAATCTTGTGCGCTTAGAACCTAGTTGAGACCAGCCCTCCTAGCTCTAAGTTTGTGATTTATCACGAGGTTCATCACCCTCGTGTGGTTCACTTCACCCTTCCATCTTTACCAACCAGAAAACCCCTATCCAGAAGCCTAAGGTTGAGTTTCTCACCTAATCTTCTACAAACAGCCCACGCATACATCCTTGAATCAAGGCTTGTATCATTTTGGTATCAGAGCTTAAAGCTCCTAAACCAGGTTGTTTCTATCCTTTTGCTTGTTTTTTTAGTTCTTGCATTAGTTTAAGTCGCATTCAAGAAAAATCAAAAATAACATCAAACTCCAAACCGAGTGCATCTAGCCTCTACGTGTATCACTAGGGTTTAGATTCACTTTTGCATTGCATTCACGTTTTCCTTTTGTTTAATTCATATTTCCTTATTTTAAGTTAAATTAAAAAGAAAAGAAAAAAAAAAGAAAAGATACTAAAATAATTGAATTGGACAGCTAGCACAAGTTGTCTAGGAAGTTTCCTTTTTTAATTTCCTTTCTTAGAATTTTTCCTTTTGCATTTTTTCAAACCCATATAAAAGAAACTCTCCTAATAATTTAGGAGCACCCTAATTGTCTTCTTTCTTTGTAGCACACATGGGAGAAGAGAATAGAGAAGCTGAAGCCATGATGGCCATGTTCACCACTCCAAACACAACTCGCATCCATAGGCGAGAGGTTGGAGCGTGGAGACCAGTAAGATTCCAGGCCATAAGGCAACGTGAGAGCTGAGCCAGACCGTCCTGAGGGTCCTGAGTACCTTAGGACACGGCACCAACAGGAGGAACCCCAGCCAGATGGAGATGAGGACACGCAACCTCATAACTATCACCATAGGCCGAGAGGACCTCCACGGCAACCAGAGGCAGAAGATGATGGCTTTGAGCCATATGGTCTTCACCAGAGACCAAGAATGCCTCCTAGACGACATGAGGATGGAGATGAACACACCCATAACCGGGTAATTCATCCTGATGTTAAACTAACTCCTCCAACTTTTGCAGGAAAAGTAGACCCCGAGGCTTACCTAGATTGGGAGAAGCGAATGGATCATATCTTTGATCACTACACCCAACCAGGGCCTAGGAGAGTCCCAATGGCAGTAGCACAACTTACGGACAATGCCCTCATCTGGTGGGATCGTGAGGTATCTGATAGAAGGAGGAAAAGAATGAGGCCCATAGACTCATGGGTCGACATGAAGGATGTCATGCGACAAAGGTTTGTTCCACCTTACTTTCATAGGGACTTGCAACATCGTTTTCATACTCTTAAACAGGGTACCAGATCAGTAGAGGAGTACTATGAAGAGTTCGAGAAGTTAAGGAACAGATTGGAGCTCAATGATGATGAAGAAGCATTGATGGCGCAATTCTTGGATGGACTCCAAGAAAGGATCAGCTGCAAGGTGGAAAGGCAAATCTACAACGACTTCAAGGACTTGTTCCACCTATCTGTGCAAGCTGAGCAGCACATCAAACGAAAGAGCCAAGACATCCGCAGCAAGCCTAAGACACCTTGGGCACCAAGCAACATGCCTAAGGCCGTGGACAAAGGCAAAAGCATAGAGATCGAGTCAAGGTTCAAGAGCAAGCCTCCTGAACCCACCTGTGACCAGAGAGAGCCTGGTAAGTCTTCTAACCCTCAAAGATCACGTGACATAACTTGTTTCAAGTGCAGGGGACGTGGAAACATCTCAAGAGAGTGCCCAAACAACCGAGTCATGCTGATTACAGAGGCAGGAGAGTATGAGTCCCAAGATGAAGAGGACTATGAGCCAGAAGGAGAGTATGGTGACATTGAGTACCCTGATGTGGGGGAAGTGCTTGTCACTAGACGTATCCTCAGTGCAATGGTGGATCCTTCAGAGACCATCCAAAGGGAGAACATCTTCCACAGCCGTTGCACCATCAAAGGAAAGGTATGTAACCTCATCATAGATGGTGGTTCTTGCACTAACGTTGCTAGTGCGTATATGGTTGATAAGCTAGGTCTAGAGAGGACACGGCATCCTCGACCATATAGACTGAGATGGCTTGATGACAAATTGGAGCTCAAGATTCATGAGCAAGTCACTGTGCCATTCAGTGTGGGCAAGTACCAAGACCAGGTCGTGTGCGACGTGGTGCCCATGCAAGCTGGCCATCTTCTACTAGGAAGACCATGGCAGTTTGACAAAGAGACCAGGCATGATGGCCGAACCAATCTCTACACCTTCGTGCATGACAAGAGAAAGGTCAGCCTAGCTCCTCTTACACCTGCCCAGGTACATGAGCTACAACTCCAAATGAGTAAGGAAAAGAAACTTGTCAAGTCTAACTTTCTTATTCAACCTAGTCATGTCCGGAGAGCTTTAGCCTCGAAGGACTTAATGTTACTAATGGTTTTCAAGGAAGTGTTGAGTATAGAACAGGGACAGGTAGAGCTACCTCATGAAGTAGCAACACTCCTCAACAAATTCCAGGATGTATTTCCAGAGGAGATACCAGCAGGCTTGCCTCCTTTACGTGGCATAGAACATCAAATTGATCTAGTGCCCGGAGCAGCCCTGCCCAACCGGCCAGCCTACCGGATGAGTCCAGAGGAGTCCAAGGAACTTGAGAAGCAAGTCAAGGAGCTCCTGGAGAAAGGATATGTTCGAGAGAGCCTCAGTCCATGTGCTGTACCAGTGCTATTAGTGCCCAAGAAGGATGGGACTTGGCGCATGTGCGTGGACTGCCGAGCAATCAACAACATCACAGTCAAGTATAGGCCAATACCACTGGATGACATGCTATGATGGCCACGGTCTTCAAGATAGACCTCAAAAGTGGATACCACCAGAATGAAGGAAGGTGATGAGTGGAAGACTGCTTTCAAGACAAAGCAAGGGCTCTACGAGTGGACAGTCATGCCATTTGGCTTGACTAATGCCCCAAGCACCTTCATGCGCCTTATGAACCAAGTTCTTAGGGCGTACATCAGTAAGTTTGTAGTAGTTTACTTCGATGACATACTAGTTTGTAGTAAGTGCCTACGGGAACACCTCACACATCTTGAGATGGTACTTAAAACCCTTTCACAAGAAGAGCTTTATGCCAATCTCAAGAAGTGCATCTTTTGTACTGATAAACTTGTCTTTTTAGGTTTTGTTGTAAGTTCACAGGGCCTACAGGTTGATGAAGAGAAGATTCGAGCCATACAAGAATGGCCAACACCAGAAACATCAGCCAAGTAAGGAGCTTCCACGGACTGGCCAGCTTCTATAGGAGATTCGTGCCCAACTTCAGCAGTATTGCCTCACCACTGACGGCAGTAGTGAAGAAGAACGTGGGATTCAGCTGGGGAGAAGCTCAGGAGAAGGTATTCCAGGCCTTGAAGGACAGCCTTACACATGCACCAGTGCTAGTCCTGCCCGACTTCAACAAGACGTTGAAGTGGAGTGTGATGCCTCTGGAATAGGCATAGGAGCAGTGCTAACCCAAGGAGGGAGACCAGTGGCATACTTCAGTGAGAAGCTAGGTGGTGCCTCACTGAACTACCCACTTATGACAAGGAGCTCTATGCCCTTGTCCGAGCCTTGGAGACTTGGCAGCATTACTTGCTGTCCAAGGAATTTGTGATCCACACTGATCACGAGACTCTCAAACACCTCAGAGGGCAAACCAATCTCAAGAGGAGACATGCCAGGTGGATGGAGTTCATAGAGACCTTCCGTGCATCATCAAGTACAAGAAGGGCAAAGATAATGTGGTAGCCGATGCACTATCAAGGAGGTTTGCCTTGATATCAACCATGGAGGCAAAGGTCCTAGGATTCGAGCACATCAAGGATCTATACAAGGATGATCCTGACTTTGCTGAGAGCTACAAGGAGTGTAGCACAGGAGTCATGGCAAATTCTACATCCATGAGGGATTCTTGTTCCGAGAAAGAAGGCTGTGCATACCACAAGGATCACTAAGGGAGCTTATCATCCGAGAAGCTCATGGAGGAGGACTCATGGGCCACTTTGGTGTCGACAAGACTCTAGCAGTGGTCAAGGAGCACTTCTACTGGCCACACATCAAGAGGACAGTAGAAGCACATTGTGCAAGATGCATCTTGCAAGAAGGCAAAGTCCAGTGCAACCTCACGGGTTGTATCTCCCACTGCCCATACCAACACATCCATGGGTGGACATCTCAATGGACTTTGTTCTAGGTCTGCCCAAGATCAACCACAAAGATGCAATCTTTGTAGTGGTGGACAGATTCTCCAAGATGGCACACTTCATCCATGTGCCAATGTCAATGATGCCACAAAACAGCTGAGCTGTTCTTCAGGGAGATAATGCGGCTTCATGGAGTGCCAAGGACCATCGTATCAGACAGGGACACCAAGTTCCTCAGCCATTTCTGGAGGACCCTTTGGAGAAAGCTAGGCAAGCTACTCTTCTCAACCACTTGCCATCCTCAAACCGATGGCCAAACTGAAGTTGTCAACAGGACACTATCAACTCTTCTCAGAACTAACACTAGGGAAGAACCTAAAGACTTGGGTGGAGTGCCTGCCATTCATTGAGTTCGCTTACAACCGAGCCGTGCACTCAGCAACCAAGAAGACACCATTTGAAGTGGTATACGGCTTCAACCTCTCACCCCATTGGAGCAAACGCCACTGCCACCAGCTAAGATGACCAACCTCAACGGAGCATCCAAAGCAGAGTTCATAAGGAGGTTACACCAGAAGGTAGCAGAGAACTTGGAGAAGAGGACCGGACAGTGCGTGACTCATGCCAACAAAGGAAGAAAGGAGGTGATCTTTCAACCAGGCGATTGGGTGTGGCTACACCTACGGCAGGAGAGGTTCCCAAACCTAAGGAGTTCCAAGCTAGCACCAAGAGGAGATGGACCCTTCAGAGTGCTCGAGAGGATCAACAACAACGCCTACCGGATCGAGCTTCCAGGTGAGTTTAATGTGTCCAATACGTTCAATGTTACTGACTTGGCCCCTTTCCATGCAGATGATCCAGTTTTGAGGACAAAACCTACTGAAGAGAGAGGGAATGATGAGGACATCAGGTCCTACATCCAGCCAGGAGACCATACTGGCCGACCAGGAAGCTTGCCCGAGACAGCAGGACCATCTGGCGCGCCTGCCGGACCAGACAGTACGACCTCGACCCATAGGACCAGACGGTCATGCCGCGGAGAGCCCAAGCTTCCGCACACTTGTTGTGGAATGACACCGGTCCCCTGATGACACCCGACTGGGATCAACTTGGCGGTCCTGAAGTCATTCCGCCATAAGACAATCCAGCCGGTACAGGCCATCCAGCCAGTACAGACATTCCACTTCTACACAAGAGGACTCGGACCAAATGAGCTACCAGCTCCAGGACATGCACTTAGAGGAAGTATCTACACCAGTGGTACCTCAGGAGCAATGACAAGAAGCAGATGCACTCTTCCACAAATTCAGCTTATGGAAAGCTTCTAGAAGAGCAGCTAAGGACAATGGGCCAGAAGAGCATATTAGAGTCCAAAGGCTTCTCAACAACACAAGGAACATCAGAGACTTGGGCTTTAGTGGCAAGAGAGGTCAGGGCCCAAAGATATTTAACCCTACTCCAAGTCGAAAACTAGGAGCAAGGCGCGTGCATGCCACAAGGACGGCCACCTTCCATTTTTTGGCCGTGAGGTGAGTTAAGGTAAGTTTACATTCAAATATATGCCTCTTTCTGTTTTGCAGGGTAGGATCTAGTTGCTTTACATTTTTGAGTCAAAAACATTTTAGGAATAGGTCCTTTTTCGGTTATGCACTTTTGTATCTTTTCCTTTTGTGCACTTTTGTAAACTTTCCTTTTATTTGTTTGAGTCGACCCTAGAAGGTCAAGCTGTCGAGCATATTAATAAGGCTCCTTCCAGCATTGTAGTTCAACAACCTTTTTGATTATTAATAAAGTAGAACTTTTTCCCTACAAGTTTTCTCTCTAAGAATCTTGTGCGCTTAGAACCTAGTTGAGACCAGCCCTCCTAGCTCTAAGTTTGTGATTTATCACGAGGTTCATCACCCCTCGTGTGGTTCACTTCACCCTTCCATCGTTTACCAACCAGAAAACCCCTATCCAGAAGCCTAAGGTTGAGTTTCTCACCTAATCTTCTACAAACAGCCCACGCGCATACATCCTTGAATCAAGGCTTGTATCACAAGGAGTCTCCTGCAAGCCACAAGATTGGCCATTAGGCCGATCTCAGCCTGGTCGATCTCAAGAATCCTTCCAGTCAATCACGAGTTCGGCCATCTAGCTGATCTCAGTCTAGCCGATCTCAGACCTACTCACTACGCATCATTAGATTGGCCATCAGGCGGATCTCATGTGGCCGATCTCAAGCCAACAACTCTGCCCATCACCAGATCGGGCATGAGAGACCAATCTCACCATTGCCGATCTCGGGCCAACTGATACAAGCCTTGATTCAAGGATGTATGCGTGTGGGCTGTTTGGAGAAGTTTAGGTGAGAAACTCGACCTTAGACTTCTTGGATAGGGGTTTTTGGGTTGGTATTCGATGGAAAGGTGAAGTGAACCACACGAGAAGTGATGAACCTCGTGATAAATCACAAACTTAAAGCTAGGAGGGCTGGTCTCAACTAGATACTAAGCGCACAAGATTCTTGAGAGAAAATTTGTTGGGGAAAAAGTTCTATCTTTATTAATATCAAAAAGGTTGTCGAACTACAATGCTGGAAGGAGCCTTATTAATATGCTCGACAGCTTGACCTTCTAGGGTCGACTCAAATAAGAAAAGGAAAACTTACAAAAGTGCACAAAGGAAAGATACAAAAGTGTATAACCGAAAAAGGACCTATTCCTAAAATGTTCTTGACTCAAAAATGTAAAGCAACTAGATCCTACCCTGCAAAACAGAAAGAGGCATATATTCGAATGTAAACTTACCTTAACTCACCTCACGGCCAAGAAATGGAAGGTGGCCGTCCTTGTGGCATGCACGCGCCTTGCTCCTAGTTTTCGACTTGGAGTAGGGTTAAATATCTTTGGGCCCTGACCTCTCTTGCCACTAAAGCCCAAGTCTCTGATGTTCCTTGTGTTGTTGAGAAGCCTTTGGACTCTAATTTGCTCTTCTGGCCCATTGTCCTTAGCTGCTCTTCCTCTAGAAGCTTGTCGACCCATAAGCTGAATTTGTGGAAGAGTGCTCTTGATCTGCTTCTTGTCATTGCTCCTGGAGGTACCACTGGTGTAGATACTTCCTCTAAGTGCATGTCCTGGAGCTGGTAGCTCATTTGGTCCGAGTCCTCTTGTGTAGAAGTGGAAGTGTGCGTGTACTCGGCTGGATGGCCTGTACCGGCTGGATTGTGCGCGGTACTGGCCGGAATGACTTCAGGACCGGCCAAGTTGATCCCGGAGTCGGTGGTGTCATCAGGGGGACCGGCGGTGTCATTCACGTCCCCACCAAGTGTGCCGGAAGCTTGGGCCTCTCCGCCGGCGATGTTGACCGGTCTGGTCCTATAGGTCGAGGGTCCGGCGGTACTGTCTGGTCCGGCAGGCGCGCCAGATGGTCCTGCTGTCTCGGGCAAGCTTCCTGGTCGGCCAGTCTGGTCTCCTGGCTGGATGTACGACCTGATGTCCTCATCATTCCCTCCCTCTTCAGTAGGTTTTGTCCTCAAAACTGGATCATCTGCATGGAAAGGGGCCAAGTCAGTAACATTGAACGTATTGGACACATTAAACTCACCTGGAAGCTCGATCTGGTAGGCGTTGTTGTTGATCCTCTCGAGCACTCTGAAGGGTCCATCTCCTCTTGGTGCTAGCTTGGAACTCCTTAGGTTTGGGAACCTCTCCTGCCGTAGGTGTAGCCACACCCAATCGCCTGGTTGAAAGATCACCTCCTTTCTTCCCTTGTTGGCATGAGTCACGTACTGTCTGGTCCTCTTCTCCAAGTTTTCTGCTACCTTCTGGTGTAACCTCCTTATGAACTCTGCCTTGGATGCTCCATTGAGGTTAGTCATCTCAGCTGGTGGTGGTGTTCCAATGGAGATTTGATACTTCAAATGGTGTCTTGGTTGCTGAGAGAGTGAGTGAACTCTATGAATGGCAGGCACTCCACCCAAGTCTTTAGGTTCTTCCCTAGTGTAGTTCTGAGAAGAGTTGATAGTGTCCTGTTGACAACTTCAATTTGGCCATCGGTTTGAGGATGGCAGGTGGTAGAGAAGAGTAGCTTTGTGCCTAGCTTTCTCCAGAGGGTCCTCCAGAAATGGCTGAGGAACTTGGTGTCCCTGTCTGATACGATGGTCATTGGCACTCCATGAAGCCGATTTATCTAAGAAGCTCAGCTGTTGTGGTTATGGCATGTGTGCCATCTTGGAGAATCTGTCCACCACTACAAAGATTGCATCTTTGGGGATCCAGACCTAGAACAATGTCCATTGAGATGTCCACATGGATGTGTTTATGCAGTGGAGATACAACCTGGAGGTTGCACTGGACTTCTTTCAAGATGCATCTGCACATTTTCTACTGTCCTCTGAGTGTCAGAAGTGCCTGACCACTGCTAGAGTCTTGTCGACACCAAAGCCCATGAGTCTCATGAGCTTCTTGATGATAAGCCCCTTAATGATCTATGCACAGCCTTCTTCTGAACAAGAATCCTCATGGATGTAGAACTGCCATTACTCCCTGTGCCATTCCTTGTAGCTCTCAGAAAGTCAAGGCTTGATGTGCTAATCCTAGGACCTTTGCTCCATGGGATGTCAAGGCAAACCTCCTTGATAGTGCATCGCTACCACTTTGTCTTGCCTTCTTGTACTTGATGACGTACGGGATGGTCTCTATGAACTCCATCCACCTGGCATGTCTCCTCTTGAGATTGGTTTGCCCTCTGAGGTGTTTGAGAGTCTCATGATCAGTGTGGATCACAAACTCCTTGGACAGCAAGTAATGCTGCCAAGTCTCCAATGCTCGGACAAGGGCATAAAGCTCCTTGTCATAAGTGGGGTAGTTCAGTGAGGCACCACCTAGCTTCTCACTGAAGTATGCCACTGGTCTCCCTCATTGGGTCAGCACTGCTCCTATGCCTATTCCAGAGGC
The DNA here is from genome assembly GCA_018901935.1 of Pugionium cornutum. Lineage (NCBI taxonomy): Eukaryota > Viridiplantae > Streptophyta > Magnoliopsida > Brassicales > Brassicaceae > Pugionium > Pugionium cornutum. The sequence goes on from CM032157.1 coordinate 17,952,605, forward strand.
ATCACACTCCACTTCAAATGTCTTGTTGAAGTCAGGCAGGACTAGCACTGGTGCATGTGTAAGGCTGTCCTTCAAGGCTTGGAATGCCTTCTCCTGAGCTTCTCCCCAGCTGAATCCCACGTTCTTCTTCACTACTGCCGTCAATGGTGAGGCAATACTGCTGAAGTTGGGCACGAATCTCCTATAGAAGCTGGCCAGTCCGTGGAAGCTCCTCACTTGGCTGATGTTGCCTGGTGTTGGCCATTCTTGTATGGCTCAAATCTTCTCTTCATCAACCAGGAGAACTTACAAAAAAGAGTTTATCAAAAGATACTTCTTGAGATTGGCATAAAGCTCTTCTTGTCGAAGGGTTTTAATATGATAAATGAGGGCACTTACTATAAACCAATATGTCATCAAAGTAAACTACTACAAACTTACTGATGTACGCCCTAAGAACTTGGTTCATAAGGCGCATGAAGGTGCTTGGGGCATTAGACAAGCCAAATGGCATGACTGTCCACTCGTAGATCCCTTGCTTTGTCTTGAAAGCAGTCTTCCACTCATCACCTTCCTTCATCCTTACCTGGTGGTATCCACTTTTGAGGTCTATCTTGGAGAAGACCGTGGCTCCACTCAGCTCATCTAGCATGTCATCCAGCCGTGGTATTGGATGTCGGTACTTGACTGTGATGTTGTTGATTGCTCGGCAGTCCACGCACATGCGCCAAGTCCCATCCTTCTTGGGCACTAGTAGAACTGGTACAGCACATGGACTGAGGCTCTCTCGAACATATCCCTTCTCCAGGAGCTCCTTGACTTGCTTCTCAAGCTCCTTGGACTCCTCTGGACTCATCCGGTAGGCTGGCCGGTTGGGCAGGGCTGCTCCGGGCACTAGATCAATCTGGTGTTCTATGCCACGTAAAGGAGGCAAGCCTGCTGGTATCTCCTCTGGAAATACATCCTGGAACTTGTTGAGGAGAGTTGCTACTTCAGGAGGTAGCTCTACCTGTTCTTTTTCTACAATCAACACTTCCTTGAAAACCATTAGTAACATTAAATCCTTCGAGGCTAAAGCTCTCCGGACATGGCTTGGTTGAATAAGAAAATTAGACTTGATAAGTTTCTTTTCCTTACTAATTTGGAGTTGTAGCTCATGTCTCTGGGCAGGTGTAAGAGGAGCCAAGGTGACCTTTCTTTTGTCATGCACAAAGGTGTAGAGATTGGTTCGGCCATCATGCTTGGTCTCTTTGTCAAACTGCCATGGTCTTCCTAGCAGAAGATGACCAGCTTGCATGGGCACCACGTCGCACATGACTTGGTCTTGGTACTTGCCCACACTAAATGGCACAGTGACTTGCTCATGGATCTTGAGCTCCACTTTGTCATCCAACCATCTCAGTCTATATGGTCGAGGATGCCTTGTCTTCTCTAGACCTAGCTTATCAACCATTATATGCACTAGCAACATTAGTGCAAGAACCACCATCTATGATGAGGTTACATACCTTGCCCTTGATGGTGCAACGGCTGTGGAAGATGTTCTCCCTTTGGATGGTCTCTAAAGGATCCACCATTGCACTGAGGATGCGTCTAGTGACCAGCACTTCCCCCACATCAGGGTACTCAATGCCACCATACTCCCTTTCTGGTTCATAGTCCTCTTCATCTTTGGACTCATATTCTCCAGCCTCCGTAATCAACATGACCCGGTTGTTTGGGCACTCCCTTGAGATGTGAGATACACTTCAAATGGTGTCTTCTTGGTTGCTGAGTGCACCTGGTTGTGAACTCTGAATGGCAGGCACTCCACCCAAGTCTTTAGGTTCTTCCCTAGTGTAGTTCTGAGAAGAGTTGATAGTGTCCTGTTGACAACTTCAGTTTGGCCATCGGTTTGAGGATGGCAGGTGGTAGAGAAGAGTAGCTTGTGCCTAGCTTTCTCAAAGGGTCCTCCAGAAATGGCTGAGGAACTTGGTGTCCCTGTCTGATACGATGGTCCTTGGCACTCCATGAAGCCGCATTATCTCCTGAAGAACAGCTCAGCTGTTTGTGGCATCATTGACATTGGCACATGGGATGAAGTGTGCCATCTTGGAGAATCTGTCCACCACTACAAAGATTGCATCTTTGTGGTTGATCTTGGGCAGACCTAGAACAAAGTCCATTGAGATGTCCACCCATGGATGTGTGGGTATGGGCAGTGGGAGATACAACCCGTGAGGTTGCACTCTGGACTTTGCCTTCTTACAAGTGATGCATCTTGCACAATGAGCTTCTACTGTCCTCTTGATGTGTGGCCAGTAGAAGTGCTCCTTGACCACTGCTAGAGTCTTGTCGACACCAAAGTGGCCCATGAGTCCTCCTCCATGAGCTTCTCGGATGATAAGCTTCCTTAGTGATCCTTGTGGTATGCACAGCCTTCTTTCTCGGAACAAGAATCCTCATGGATGTAGGATTTGCCATGACTCCCTGTGCTACACTCCTTGTAGCTCTCAGCAAGGTCAGGATCATCCTTGTATAGATCCTTGATGTGCTCGGAATCCTAGGACCTTTGCCTCCATGGTTGATATCAAGGCAAACCTCCTTGATAGTGCATCGGCTACCACATTGTCTTTGCCCTTCTTGTACTTGATGATGTACGGAAGGTCTCTATGAACTCCATCCACCTGGCATGTCTCCTCTTGAGATTGGTTTGCCCTCTGAGGTGTTTGAGAGTCTCGTGATCAGTGTGGATCACAAACTCCTTGGACAGCAAGTAATGCTGCCAAGTCTCCAATGCTCGGACAAGGGCATAGAGCTCCTTGTCATAAGTGGGGTAGTTCAGTGAGGCACCACCTAGCTTCTCACTGAAGTATGCCACTGGTCTCCCTCCTTGGTTAGCACTGCTCCTATGCCTATTCCAGAGGCATCACACTCCACTTCAAACGTCTTGTTGAAGTCGGGCAGGACTAGCACTGGTGCATGTGTAAGGCTGTCCTTCAAGGCCTGGAATGCCTTCTCCTGAGCTTCTCCCCAGCTGAATCCACGTTCTTCTTCACTACTGCCGTCAGTGGTGAGGCAATACTGCTGAAGTTGGGCACGAATCTCCTATAGAAGCTGGCCAGTCCGTGGAAGCTCCTTACTTGGCTGATGTTTCCTGGTGTTGGCCATTCTTGTATGGCTCGAATCTTCTCTTCATCAACCTGTAGGCCCTGTGAACTCACAACAAAACCTAAAAGACAAGCTTATCAGTACAAAGGTGCACTTCTTGAGATTGGCATAAAGCTCTTCTTGTCGAAGGGTTTTAAGGACCATCTCAAGATGTGTGAGGTGTTCCGTAGGCACTTACTATAAACAAGTATGTCATCAAAATAAACTACACAAACTTACTGATGTACGCCCTAAGAACTTGGTTCATAAGGCATGAAGGTGCTTGGGGCATTAGTCAAGCCAAATGGCATGACTGTCCACTCGTAGAGCCCTTGCTTTGTCTTGAAAGCAGTCTTCCACTCATCACCTTCCTTCATTCTTACCTGGTGGTATCCACTTTTGAGGTCTATCTTGGGAAGACCGTGGCTCCACTCAGCTCATCTAGCATGTCATCCAGTCGTGGTATTGGATGCCTATACTTGACTGTGATGTTGTTGATTGCTCGGCAGTCCACATGCGCCAAGTCCCATCCTTCTTGGGCACTAGTAGCACTGGTACAGCACATGGACTGAGGCTCTCTCGAACATATCCTTTCTCCAGGAGCTCCTTGACTTGCTTCTCAAGCTCCTTGGACTCCTCTGGACTCATCCGGTAGGCTGGCGGTTGGGCAGGGCTGCTCCGGGCACTAGATCAATCTGGTGTTCTATGCCACGTAAAGGAGGCAAGCCTGCTGGTATCTCCTCTGGAAATACATCCTGGAATTTGTTGAGGAGTGTTGCTACTTCATGAGGTAGCTCTACCTGTCCCTGTTCTATACTCAACACTTCCTTGAAAACCATTAGTAACATTAAGTCCTTGAGGCTAAAGCTCTCCGGACATGACTAGGTTGAATAAGAAAGTTAGACTTGACAAGTTTCTTTTCCTTACTCATTTGGAGTTGTAGCTCATGTACTTGGGCAGGTGTAAGAGGAGCTAGGCTGACCTTTCTCTTGTCATGCACGAAGGTGTAGAGATTGGTTCTGCCATCATGCCTGGTCTCTTTGTCAAACTGCCATGGTCTTCCTAGTAGAAGATGGCCAGCTTGCATGGGCACCACGTCGCACGACCTGGTCTTGGTACTTGCCCACACTGAATGGCACAGTGACTTGCTCATGAATCTTGAGCTCCACTTTGTCATCAGCCATCTCAGTCTATATGGTCGAGGATGCCGTGTCCTCTCTAGACCTAGCTTATCAACCATATACGCACTAGCAACGTTAGTGCAAGAACCACCATCTATGATGAGGTTACATACCTTTCCTTGATGGTGCAACGGCTGTGGAAGATGTTCTCCCTTTGGATGGTCTCTGAAGGATCCACCATTGCACTGAGGATACGTCTAGTGACCAGCACTTCCCCCACATCAGGGTACTCAATGTCACCGTATTCTCCTTCTGGTTCATAGTCCTCTTCATCTTGGGACTCATATTCTCCTGCCTCCGTAATCAGCATGACTCGGTTGTTTGGGCACTCCTTGAGATGTGTCCACGTCCCTGCACTTGAAACAAGTTATGTCACGTGATCTTTGAGGGTTAGAAGACTTACCAGGCTCTCTCTGGTCACGGGTGGGTTCAGGAGGCTTGCTCTTGAACCTTGACTCGATCTCTACGCTTTTGCCTTTGTCCACTGTCTTAGGCATGTTGCTTGGTGCCCAAGGTGTCTTAGGCTTGCTGCGGATGTCTTGGCTCTTACGTTTGATGTGCTGTTCAGCTTGCACAGATAGGTGGAACAAGTCCTTGAAGTCGTTGTAGATTTGCCTTTCCACCTTGCAGCTGATCCTTTCTTGGAGTCCATCCAAGAATTGTGCCATCAATGCTTCTTCATCATCATTGAGCTCCAATCTGTTCCTTAACCTCTCGAACTCTTCATAGTACTCCTCTACTGATCTGGTACCCTGCTTAAGAGTACGAAAACGTCGTTGCAAATCCCTATGAAAGTAAGGTGGAACATACCTTTGTCGCATGAGGTCTTTCATGTCGACCCATGAGTCTATGGGTCTCATTCTCTTCCTCCTTCTGTCAGATACCTCACGATCCCACCAGATGAGGGCATTGTCCGTGAGTTGTGCTACTGCCATTGAGACTCTCCTAGGTCCTGGTTGGTTGTAGTGATCAAAGATATGATCCATTCGCTTCTCCCAATCTAGGTAAGCCTCGGGTCTACTTTTCCTGCAAAAGTTGGAGGAGTTAGTTTAACATCAGGATGAATTACCCGGTTATAGGTGTGTTCATCTCCATCCTCATGACGTCTAGGAGGCATTCTTGGTCTCTGGTGAAGACCATATGGCTCAAAGCCATCATCTTCTGCCTCTGGTTGCCGTGGAGGTCCTCTCGGCCTATGGTGATAGTTATGAGGTTGTGTCCTCATCTCCATCTGGCTGGGGTTCCTCCTGTTCGTGCCGTGTCCTAAGGTACTCAGGACCCTCAGGACGATCTGGCTCAGCTCTCACGTGCCTTATGGCCTGGAATCTTACTGGTCTCCACGCTCCAACCTCTCGCCTATGGATGCGAGTTGTGTTTGGAGTGTGGTGAACATGGCCATCATGGCTTCAGCTTCTCTATTCTCTTCTCCCATGTGTGCTACAAAGAAAGAAGACAATTAGGGTGCTCCTAAATTATTAGGAGAGTTTTCTTTTATAAGGGTTTGAAAAAATGCAAAAGGAAAATTCAAAGATATGAAGATTTGAAAAAAAAGGAAACTTTCTTGACAACTTGTGCTAGCTGTCCAATTCGAATTCTTTTAGTATCTTTTCTATTTTCTTTTTCTTTTCTTTCTAATTAAACTTAAAATAAAGGAAATATGATTTAAACAAAAAGGGAAACGTGAATGGCAATGCAAAAGTGAATCTAAACCCTAGTGATACAGGTAGAAGGCTAGATGCACTCGGTTTGGAGTTTGATGTTATTTTTTGATTTTTCTTGAATGCGACTTAAACTAATGCAAGATCACAAAACAAAACTAACTAAAGGATAGAAACAACCTGCTTTAGGAGCTTTAAGCTCTGATACCAAAATGATACAAGCCTTGATTCAAGGATGTATGCGTGTGGGCTATTTGGAGAAGTTTAGGTGAGAAACTCGACCTTAGACTTCTTGGATAGGGGTTTTTGGGTTGGTATTCGATGGAAAGGTGAAGTGAACCACACGAGGGGTGATGAACTTCGTGATAAATCACAAACTTAGAGCTAGGAAGGCTGGTCTCAACTAGATTCTAAGCGCACAAGATTCTTGAGAGAAAACTTGTTGGGGAAAAAGTTCCATCTTTATTAATATCAAAAAGGTTGTCGAACTACAATGCTGGAAGGAGCCTTATTATTATGCTCGACAGCTTGACCTTCTAGGGTCGACCCAAATAAGAAAAGGAAAACTTACAAAAGTGCACAAAGGAAAAGATACAAAAGTGTATAATCGAAAAGGACCTATTCCTAAAATGTCTTTGACTCAATAAAGTAAATATTCTAGATCCTACCCTGCAAAACAGAAAGAGGCATATATTCGAATTGAAACTTACCTTAACTTACCTCATGGCAAAGAAATGGAAGGTGGCCGTCCTTGTGACATGCACGCGCCTTGCTCCTAGTCTTCGACTTGGAGTAGGGTTAAGAATCTTTGGGCCCTGACCTCTCTTGCCACTAAAGCCCAAGTCTCTGATGTCCCTTGTGTTGTTGAGAAGCCATTGGACTCTTCCTTGCATTTTTGGCCCATTTTCCTTGGTCGATCTTCCTCTAGGAGCTTGTCGACCCATAACCTGAATTTGTGGAAGAGTGCCCTTGATCTGCTTCTTGTCATTGCTCCTTGAGGTACCACTAGTGAAGATACTTCCTCTAGGTGCATGCCCTGGAGCTGGTAGCACATTTGGTCCGAGTCCTCTTGTGTAGAAGTGGAAATGCGCGTGTACTCGGCTGGATCGGCTGTACCGGCTGGATTGTGCGAGGTACTGGCCGGAATGCCTTCAGGACAGGCCAAGTTGATCCTGGAGTTGGCGGCATCACCAGAGCGACCGGCGGTGTCATCCACGTCGCCACCAAGTGTGCCGGAAGCTTGGGCCTCTCCGCCGGCAATGCTGGTTGCTCTGGTCCTTGTGGTCGAGGGTACGGCGGTACTGCTTGGGCCGGCAGGCGTGCCAGATGGTCCGGCTGTCTCGGGTAAGCTTCCTGGTCGGCCAGTCTGGTCTCCTGGCTGGATGTACGACCTGATGTCCTCATCACCAACCCAATCCCAAAATATCTTAAACCAATTTTTACTTAAACCTAATTGCTAGGGATACTATATAAACTCTTTTAAACCCTTTTAACCTTAATTTTATTCATATTTCTTTTAATTTATTGCTCTAGACGTTTTTAGAGAGTGGAGACATCGATTTCACCCCTTGTTCTTGCACTGTTGGTTTCTAATGAAGGATTTCTCTACTCTATCTCTTATCTTCTGTTTCTTTGCTTTTACTTCATCATGCTTACTGTTTTCTTTAATATGTTTGAGTAGTTTTCTTTATGGATCGTCGATAAGGTAGATTAGGGAAATCTGATATTGACTTAGGGATATTTAGGTAGATTAGATGACAAATCCTTCATGTTTAGGGTGTGCTTAAGGCTAGGGACTGGAGTAGCTAATCAATGCTTAGATCAACAAGATTCTGCTTCTGATAAGTGTAGGCAGAACATGTAGGTAGGCCTAAACATCCTTATTGCATCTTAGCCAATAAGAGTTGATGTCTAAGGCGATAGGTGGACAGCCTTAGACTCGAACTCAATGATCACTAGATGATAGATTATTGTGCAAAAGACTTGTAGTCTATAGGCTGGTGAATGGGCTTTTACCACGAGAGTGGATTAGCCTACAAGATAGTGTTCTAAGTATTAGGGATTCATCTAATTGAACCTATAGAAACGCTAGTCAAAGGAAGATTGTCTCAAATCGAATGTCTTGCCCACCCTCCATATTTCTTGTTTATTGAAATTAACTCGTCTTAACTTTATTTGCAATTAGATAATTAGATAAGCAATCAACAAATCCAATTAGTTTCAACCTATATTTAATTGTTTCATGCACTTCGCTACCCAAATACTACTCGATTTGCTCTGCACTTGGAGTTGTTCTGGGGATTAAAACTTTTTATCCCATCAAGTTTTCTGGGGAAGTTAGAAATAGCCATTATTATTTTGATTCGTTTAGAGAATAGGTGTTTTATTTTCTTTTTATTTTGACTACAGTTACTTGTTTTTGCAGGTGCATGAACACAAGAAGCCGTGGACATATAACCCTTTAACCCAGTGACATCGACATTCTGCAGTTGGAAATAGAAGATGCAAGAGCAAGGAGAGAGTGGTCAGATCATCTAAGGAGGGATTTGGAGATGGAAAACCACGACCATAACCTGCAACAGAATGCTGAGAATGAAGCTCAAGGAGATGGAGGTCACAATCATAATGCATGGAGAGCAAGAGGTCCAATGCACCGACGAAGGCCTCAGCGAGTGATCGGAACTTTTGATGAGTCAAACGAATATGGGTACCGAACTGGAATTCCCCTACCCTCTATGGAGAACAACAACGTTGAGATCAAGGCAAGCTTGATCAACATGGTGCAGGGAATCAAGTTCCACGGTATGCCAATGGAAGATCCTCCAGATCACTTGGACCAATTTGATAGGCTTTGCGGAACTGTCAAGATCAATGGGGTTTCAAGAGATACTTTGAAGCTAAGGTTCTTCCCATTCTCTCTAGGAGATAAGGATCACAAGTGGGAAAAGAATCTGCCACATGATGTCATCACGTCATGGGATCAATTCAAGAAGTTGTTTATGACAAGTTCTTCTCAGCCTCAAAGCCAACAAGGTTAAGGAACGAGATCTCAGATTTTGTGCAACATAGTAATGAAAGCTTCTCTGAAGCATGGGAGCGTTTCAAGGGCTACACAACAAAATGCCCCCATCATGGCTTCTCGGACGAGTCATTCCTCAGTACCCTATACAGAGGAGTGATTCCTAGAATCTGTATGCTCCTAGACATAGCGAGCAATGGGAACTTCTTTGGACAGGAAGGTGAAAGTGGAATGATCTTGGTGGAGAACCTTTCTAAAAGTTATGGGAACTATGGGGAAGACTATGACATAATTTCACGTGGGAGTATAGACTATGAGGATGAGCGAAGAAGAGAGATGAAGGACTTGAAGGAGAAGCTGGACAGAGTGCTGCAAGTGTCTCAAGGAGCAGTAAACTTTATGGGAGAGTTTGATGTGTACCGAGGGTATCAAGCAGTACGGAAAGAAGTCCAGGAAGGTTATGAGGAGATAAACTACATTGCGGGGGAGGGGGGGGTGATACAAGCCTTGATTCAAGGATGTATGCGCGTGGGCTGTTTGTAGAAGATTAGGTGAGAAACTCAACCTTAGGCTTCTGGATAGGGGTTTTCTGGTTGGTAAACGATGGATGGGTGAAGTGAACCACACGAGGGGTGATGAACCTCGTGATAAATCACAAACTTAGAGCTAGGAGGGCTGGTCTCAACTAGGTTCTAAGCGACAAGATTCTTAGAGAGAAAACTTGTTGGAAAAAGTTCTACTTCATTAATATCAAAAAGGTTGTCGAACTACAATGCTGGAAGGAGCCTTATTAATATGCTCGACAGCTTGACCTTCTAGGGTCGACTCAAACAAAGAAAAGGAAAGTTTACAAAAGTGCAAAAAAGGAAAAGATACAAAAGTGTATAACCGAAAAGGACCTATTCCTAAAATGTTCTTGACTCAAAAATGTAAAGCATCTAGATCCTACCCTGCAAAACAGAAAGAGGCATATATTTGAATTGAAACTTACCTTAACTTACCTCACGGCCAAGAAATGGAAGGTGGCCGTCCTTGTGGCATGCACGCGCTTGCTCCTAGTCTTTGACTTGGAGTAGGGTTACAAATCTTTGGGCCCTGACCTCTCTTGCCACTAAAGCCCAAGTCTCTGATGTTCCTTGTGTTGTTGAGAAGCCTTTGGACTCTAATTTACTCTTCTGGCCCATTGTCCTTAGCTGCTCTTCCTCTAGGAGCTTGTCGACCCATAAGCTGAATTTGTGGAAGAGTGCTCTTGATCTGCTTCTTGTCATTGCTCCTGGAGGTACCACTGGTGTAGATACTTCCTCTAAGTGCATGTCCTGGAGCTGATAGTTCATTTGGTCCGAGTCCTCTTGTGTAGAAGTGGAAGTGTGCGTGTACTCGGCTGGATGGCCTGTACCGGCTGGATTGTGCGGGGTACTGGCCGGAATGACTTCAGGACTGGCCAAGTTGATCCCGGAGTCGGCGGTGTCATCAGGGGGACCGGCGGTGTCATTCACGTCCCCACCAAGTGTGCCAAAAGCTTGGGCCTCTCCGCCGGTGATGTTGACCGGTCTGGTCCTACAGGTCGAGGGTCCGGCGGTACTGTCTGGTCCGGCGGGCGCGCCAGATGGTCCTGCTGTCTCGGGCAAGCTTCCTGGTCGGCCAGTCTGGTCTCCTGGCTGGATGTACGACCTGATGTCCTCATCATTCCCTCCCTCTTCAGTAGGTTTTGTCCTCAAAACTGGATCATCTGCATGGAAAGGGGCCAAGTCAGTAACATTGAACGTATTGGACACATTAAACTCACCTGGAAGCTCGATCTGGTAGGCGTTGTTGTTGATCCTCTCGAGCACTCTGAAGGGTCCATCTCCTCTTGGTGCTAGCTTGGAACTCCTTAGGTTTGGGAACCTCTCTTGCCGTAGGTGTAGCAACACCCAATCGCCTGGTTGAAAGATCACCTCCTTTCTTCCTTTGTTGGCATGAGTCACGTACTGTCCGGTCCTCTTCTCCAAGTTTTCTGCTACCTTCTGGTGTAACCTCCTGATGAACTCTGCTTTGGACGCTCCGTTGAGGTTGGTCGTCTCAGCTGGTGGCAGTGGTGTTTGCTCCAATGGGGTGAGAGGGTTGAAGCCGTATACCACTTCAAATGGTGTCTTCTTGGTTGCTGAGTGCACGGCTCGGTTGTAGGCGAACTCAATGAATGGCAGGCACTCCTCCCAAGTCTTTAGGTTCTTCCCTAGTGTAGTTCTGAGAAGGGTTGATAGTGTCCTGTTGACAATTTCAGTTTGGCCATCGGTTTGAGGATGGCAAGTGGTTGAGAAGAGTAGCTTCGTGCCTAGCATTCTCCAAAGGGTCCTCCAGAAATGGCTGAGGAACTTGGTGTCCCTGTCTGATACGATGGTCCTTGGCACTCCATGAAGCCGTACTATCTCCTTGAAGAACAGCTCAGCTGTTTGTGTGGCATCATTGACATTGGCACATGGGATGAAGTGTGCCATCTTGGAGAATCTGTCCACCACTACAAAGATTGCATCTTTGTGGTTGATCTTGGGCAGACCTAGAACAAAATCCATCGAGATGTCCACCCATGGATGTGTTGGTATGGGCAGTGGGAGATACAACCCGTGAGGTTGCACTGGACTTTGCCTTCTTGCAAGTAATGCATCTTGCACAATGTGCTTCTACTGTCCTCTTGATGTGTGGCCAGTAGAAGTGCTCCTTGACCACTGCTAGAGTCTTGTCGACACCAAAGTGGCCCATGAGTCCTCCTCCATGAGCTTCTCGGATGATAAGCTCCCTTAGTGATCCCTGTGGTATGCACAGCCTTCTTTCTCGGAACAAGAATCCCTCATGGATGTAGAATTTGCCATGACTCCCCGTGCTACACTCCTTGTAGCTCTCAGCAAGGTCAGGATCATCCTTGTATAGATCCTTGATGTGCTCGAATCCTAGGACCTTTGCCTCCATGGTTGATATCAAGGCAAACCTCCTTGATAGTGCATCGGCTACCACATTGTCTTTGCCCTTCTTGTACTTGATGACGTACGGGAAGGTCTCTATGAACTCCATCCACCTGGCATGTCTCCTCTTGAGATTGGTTTGCCCTCTGAGGTGTTTGAGAGTCTCGTGATCAGTGTGGATCACAAACTCCTTGGACAGCAAGTAATGCTGCCAAGTTTCCAGTGCTCGGACAAGGGCATAGAGCTCCTTGTCATAAGTGGGGTAGTTCAGTGAGGCACCACCTAGCTTCTCACTGAAGTATGCCACTGGTCTCCCTCATTGGGTCAGCACTGCTCCTATGCCTATTCCAGAGGCATCACACTCCACTTCAAATGTCTTGTTGAAGTCAGGCAGGACTAGCACTGGTGCATGTGTAAGGCTGTCCTTCAAGGCTTGGAATGCCTTCTCCTGAGCTTCTCCCCAGCTGAATCCCACGTTCTTCTTCACTACTGCCGTCAATGGTGAGGCAATACTGCTGAAGTTGGGCACGAATCTCCTATAGAAGCTGGCCAGTCCGTGGAAGCTCCTCACTTGGCTGATGTTTCCTGGTGTTGGCCATTCTTGTATGGCTCGAATCTTCTCTTCATCAACCTGTAGGCCCTGTGAACTCACAACAAAACCTAAAAAGACAAGCTTATCAGTACAAAGGTGCACTTCTTGAGATTGGCATAAAGCTCTTCTTGTCGAAGGGTTTTAAGTACCATCTCAAGATGTGTGAGGTGTTCCCGTAGGCACTTACTATAAACAAGTATGTCATCAAAGTAAACACTACAAACTTACTGATGTACGCCCTAAGAACTTGGTTCATAAGGCGCATGAAGGTTCTTTGGGCATTAGTCAAGCCAAATGGCATGACTGTCCACTCGTAGAGTCCTTGCTTTGTCTTGAAAGCGGTTTTCCACTCATCACCTTCCTTCATTCTTACCTGGTGGTATCCACTTTTGAGGTCTATCTTGGAGAAGACCGTGGCTCCACTCAGCTCATCTAGCATGTCATCCAGTCGTGGTATTGGATGCCTATACTTCACTGTTATGTTGTTGATGGCTCGGCAGTCCACACACATGCGCCAAGTCCCATCCTTCTTGGGCACTAGTAGCACTGGTACAGCACATGGACTGAGGCTCTCTCGAACATATCCTTTCTCCAGGAGCTCCTTGACTTGCTTCTCAAGTTCCTTGGACTCCTCTGGACTCATCCGGTAGGCTGGCCGGTTGGGCAGGGCTGCTCCGGGCACTAGATCAATTTGATGTTCTATGCCACGTAAAGGAGGCAAGCCTGCTGGTATCTCCTCTGGAAATACATCCTGGAATTTGTTGAGGAGCGTTGCTACTTCATGAGGTAGCTCTACCACTCCCTGTTCTATACTCAACACTTCCTTGAAAACCATTAGTAACATTAAGTCCTTCGAGGCTAAAGCTCTCCGGACATGACTAGGTTGAATAAGAAAGTTAGACTTGACAAGTTTCTTTTCCTTACTCATTTGGCGTTGTAGCTCATGTACTTGGGCAGGTGTAAGAGGAGCTAGGCTCACCTTTCTCTTGTCATGCACGAAGGTGTAGAGATTGGTTCTGCCATCATGCCTGGTCTCTTTGTCAAACTGCCATGGTCTTCCTAGTAGAAGATGGCCAGCTTGCATGGGCACCACGTCGCACACGACCTGGTCTTGGTACTTGCCCACACTGAATGGCACAGTGACTTGCTCATGAATCTTGAGCTCCACTTTGTCATCAAGCCATCTCAGTCTATATGGTCGAGGATGCCGTGTCCTCTCTAGACCTAGCTTATCAACCATATACGCACTAGCAACATTAGTGCAAGAACCACCATCTATGATGAGGTTACATACCTTTCCCTAGATGGTGCAACGGCTGTGGAAGATGTTCTCCCTTTGGATGGTCTCTGAAGGATCCACCATTGCACTGAGGATACGTCTAGTGACCAGCACTTCCCCCACATCAGGGTACTCAATGTCACCATATTCTCCTTCTGGCTCATAGTCCTCTTCATCTTGGGACTCATATTCTCCTGCCTCCATAATCAGCATGACTCGGTTGTTTGGGCACTCCCTTGAGATGTGTCCACGTCCCCTGCACTTGAAACAAGTTATGTCACGTGATCTTTGAGGGTTAGAAGACTTACCAGGCTCTTTCTGGTCACGGGTGGGTTCAGGAGGCTTGCTCTTGAACCTTGACTCGACCTCTACGCTTTTGCCTTTGTCCACTGTCTTAGGCATGTTGCTTGGTGCCCAAGGTGTCTTAGGCTTGCTGCGGATGTCTTGGCTCTTACGTTTGATGTGCTGTTCAGCTTGCACAGATAGGTGGAACAAGTCCTTGAAGTCGTTGTAGATTTGCCTTTCCACCTTGCAGCTGGTCCTTTCTTGGAGTCCATCCAAGAATTGCGCCATCAATGCTTCTTCATCATCATTGAGCTCCAATCTGTTCCTTAACCTCTCGAACTCTTCATAGTACTCCTCTACTGATCTGGTACCCTGCTTAAGAGTACGAAAACGTCGTTGCAAATCCCTATGAAAGTAAGGTGGAACATACCTTTGTCGCATGAGGTCTTTCATGTCGACCCATGAGTCTACGGGTCTCATTCTCTTCCTCCTTCTGTCAGATACCTCACGATCCCACCAGATGAGGGCATTGTCCGTGAGTTGTGCTACTGCCATTGAGACTCTCCTAGGTCCTGGTTGGTTGTAGTGATCAAAGATATGATCCATTCGCTTCTCCCAATCTAGGTAAGCCTCGGGGTCTACTTTTCCTGCAAAAGTTGGAGGAGTTAGTTTAACATCAGGATGAATTACCCGGTTATAGGTGTGCTCATCTCCATCCTCATGACGTCTAGGAGGCATTCTTGGTCTCTGGTGAAGACCATATGGCTCAAAGCCATCATCTTCTGCCTCTGGTTGCTGTGGAAGTCCTCTCGGGCTATGGTGATAGTTATGAGGTTGCGTGTCCTCATCTCCATCTGGCTGGGGTTCCTCCTGTTCGTGCCGTGTCCTAAGGTACTCAGGACCCTCAGGACGATCTGGCTCAGCTCTCACGTGCCTTATGGCCTGGAATCTTACTGGTCTCTCCACGCGCTCCAACCTCTTGCCTATGGATGCGAGTTGTGTTTGGAGTGTGGTGAACATGGCCATCATGGCTTCAGCTGCGTCTCTATTCTCTTCTCCCATGGTGTGCTACAAAGAAGAAGATAATTAGGGTGCTCCTAAATTATTAGGAGAGTTTCTTTTTATATGGGATTTGAAAAAAATGCAAAAAAGGAAAATCCTAAGGAAAGGAAATTCGAAAAAAGGAAACTTCCTAGACAACTTGTGCTAGATGTCCAATTCGAATTCTTTTAGTATCTTTTCTATTTTCTTTTTCCTTTGTTTTAATTAAACTTAAAAATAAAGGAAATATGACTTAAACAAAAAGGAAAACGTGAATGCAATGCAAAAAGTGAATCTAAACCCTAGTGATACACGTAGGAGGCTAGATGCACTCGGTTTGGAGTTTGAGGTTATTTTTTTGATTTTTCTTGAATACGACTTAAACTAATGCAAGAACTAGAAATAAGACAAGCAAAAGGATAGAAACAACCTGGTTTAGGAGCTTTAAGCTCTGATACCAAAATGATACAAGCCTTGATTCAAGGATGTATGCGCGTGGGCTGTTTGTAGAAGATTAGGTGAGAAACTCAACCTTAGGCTTCTGGATAGGGGTTTTCTGGTTGGTAAACGATGGAAGGGTGAAGTGAACCACATGAGGGGTGATGAACCTCGTGATAAATCACAAACTTAGAGCTAGGAGGGCTGGTCTCAACTAGGTTCTAAGCGCACAAGATTCTTAGAGAGAAAACTTGTAGGGAAAAAGTTCTACTTTATTAATAATCAAAAAGGTTGTCGAACTACAATGCTGGAAGGAGCCTTATTAATATGCTCGACAGCTTGACCTTCTAGGGTCGACTCAAATAAGAAAAGGAAAACTTACAAAAGTGCACAAAGGAAAGATACAAAAGTGTATAACCGAAAAAGGACCTATTCCTAAAATGTTCTTGACTCAAAAATGTAAAGCAACTAGATCCTACCCTGCAAAACAGAAAGAGGCATATATTTGAATGTAAACTTACCTTAACTCACCTCACGGCCAAAAAATGGAAGGTGGCCGTCCTTGTGGCATGCACGCGCCTTGCTCCTAGTTTTCGACTTGGAGTAGGGTTAAATATCTTTGGGCCCTGACCTCTCTTGCCACTAAAGCCCAAGTCTCTGATGTTCCTTGTGTTGTTGAGAAGCCTTTGGACTCTAATTTGCTCTTCTGGCCCATTGTCCTTAGCTGCTCTTCCTCTAGAAGCTTGTCGACCCATAAGCTGAATTTGTGGAAGAGTGCTCTTGATCTGCTTCTTGTCATTGCTCCTGGAGGTACCACTGGTGTAGATACTTCCTCTAAGTGCATGTCCTGGAGCTGGTAGCTCATTTGGTCCGAGTCCTCTTGTGTAGAAGTGGAAGTGTGCGTGTACTCGGCTGGATGGCCTGTACCGGCTGGATTGTGCGCGGTACTGGCCGGAATGACTTCAGGACCGGCCAAGTTGATCCCGGAGTCGGTGGTGTCATCAGGGGGACCGGCGGTGTCATTCACGTCCCCACCAAGTGTGCCGGAAGCTTGGGCCTCTCCGCCGGCGATGTTGACCGGTCTGGTCCTATAGGTCGAGGGTCCGGCGGTACTGTCTGGTCCGGCAGGCGCGCCAGATGGTCCTGCTGTCTCGGGCAAGCTTCCTGGTCGGCCAGTCTGGTCTCCTAGCTGGATGTACGACCTGATGTCCTCATCAGGGGGGGAGGGGGGGGGCTCCTCAGGGTATCAGAAAGGTTTCAATCAGAACTACCGAAGCCACCCCAACTTCTCGTACACAAGCACCAACGTAGAGAACCTGAAAGACCTTATGCTTCCTCCATACAAGCCGCATGACCAAAGCTACCAGCCCTACAAGCCTCGACCTCAAGGTTTCAAGCAAGGGTACATGCCAAGACCCAAGTATCAGCCTCCTGGATTTCAACCCAAGATGGGATACAATCAGAAGCAGCAGACCCTTTCACTTAATGCACCACCTGCACCTAAGGCTGTCCATGAAGATGACACGAAGCCACTATTGTGAAAGAACTTGGAAGGTCAGGGAAAGGGAGCAATAGAAATGAACAAGAAGTTGGCTGAGATAAACAGAAAGGTAGACAATGCCTTTGGGGAGCTCAGCGCCAAGTACGAGCACCTCTCGTCTCATCTTAAGCCGCTGAATAGCCAGGTTGCACAAATAGCTTCTTCTTCTTCTGCACTGAAAGGTAAACTCCCTGGTAAACCTGAAGTAAACCGACGAGAGTACTGCCAATCCATATTGATAAACAGTGAAGAAGCACCCATATTTAGGGGGGGGGGGAGGTAGAGGAAACCGAGCTAGAAGGGCAAGAAAGCGACGATGAGATTTTGAATGGAGCAAATGGAAACACGGTTGACCCTACCCCAGCAGAAGCTAAAAATTTCCCTCCCTGAGTTCCAGAAGTGAATCAGGAGGAGAGAGAGTCCTACAAACTTGAAAGCCTTGAGAAACTTCCATTTCCAGGAAGGTTATGGAGCAAATCCTCGAACTGCAGTACAAGAAACTCAGGAAACAACTAAACTCAATCAAATTGCTACTCCCAGGCTGGTTTATAGATCATCCTGGGATGAAAAATCTCAAGGAATATGAGATGGAGAAAAAGGGTGTTGAGGAAGCACCAGCAATGGATCCAAGGCTCTACACAAGAGAAGCTTCAAGATCCAGGTAGTTTCGCTCTTCCTTGCACCTTAGGACATTTGTCCTTTGGTAAATGCCTGGTGGATCTTGGAGTTAGTGTGAGCCTCATACCTCTGCCGGTTGCTCAAAGAGTGGGTTTAATAGACTTCAAGCAGACTCACATCTCACTAGTTTTGGCAGACAAGTCTAAGAGGTCTCCTATTGGGGTCTTCGAAAACTTAGCGGTGAAGGTTGGCGACTAAATAATCCCCACATATTTTGTTGTGCTAAATATGGATGAGGAGCCAGCCAACCCAATAATATCAGGGAGACCATTCTTAGCCACCACAGGAGCTGTAATCAACATGCCAAAAGGAATAATTGAACTAAAATTAAAAACATGTACTCTTAGTTTCAACATCAAAGAGACATGCAAGGAACACACCATCGAGGACAACGCTTTCTCTGTAGCAACCTTTGGAGGCTTGGACGATATGAACGGGAAGCCATTAGCATCAACCGAAGATGAACGTTTCTTGGGGAATGAAGACACTAGTATTGTAAGGCTAGTGAGAAAGACAAGTTGGGTGAGCACAAGGCAGAAAATGCAGACCCAAGATGATAACATGATCTACACTTTAAGCCCAAGCAGTCCAGATACAAACAAGAGAAGGAAAAAGGAGCTAAGGCAAGTCTAAGGACACTGCTCTTGTGGCCAATCGTGGGTAGGCCCATCGCAGACTAAGGATGTGAGATCGGCTACTGGGCCGATCTGAGGAGACCGATCGTGCATGAATTCGGAACCGGGAAACCTCCTGGACATTCTCCAATGAACCACCAGGCCTCTCTCGCTGGCTGACCTCCCTGGCCGCTCCACCTACATGACAGCACACCTGAGAATGAGGACACCATCTCTCTCAACCCCTTCCCGCCAAGAAAGAGGTACCAATCACTCAAACTTGCCTCTATTTTTTATCATTTTTGTTTTCGTTATTTTCATCTCTCTTTCTTATATTTTTTCTCATCAAGACGGTGAGAGGTAATTCTGGGAGAGGGGACACTGACGGTCACATTTGCATCATTTTGCATTTTACATATATTTACGCATTAGAAAAACAAAAAAAAAAAACAGAAAACTCAAAAAAAACCAAAAAAAGTTCACTATCATTTAATTTCCATGTGTTAGGATTGAGTATAGAAGCATATAGGATTTCATTGCATTTGAATATGGACCATGGTTAGACTGCTTTGACTATGATTGGAACCCTTGCTAGGAGTACTATGATGCTTGCACCATTTCGAAACTTGGGAATCTTGTATTGTGCTGCAACCTATTAGGTAAATCATTCTCTGGAACTGAAATGTGTCTGATTTGATCCTAACTCAATCAATTAGAACTTTAACCGGAATGGAAATGATCTTATGTGCATATTTTCTAAGACTTGTTCCTGGATACTCATATACACATTCGGGTTTTCTTTCACCTTTATACCACCCTCTGTTAACCCAAATGGCTAAATCCCATTTTTTGGGAACGGTTACGCCACTCCCCAACCCAATCTTTTCCTTTTGAATCCAACATTACTCTTGTGTGAACCTTTTGTAAGGCTTTTTTACTAGAATGCTTACTTTGCAAAACATGTTGAGTTTTGAGAACGACAAGGCTAGGACTCTCATGTAGATACTAGCTCCACACTATAAGCTCAGCATAGGTTAGGACTTGGGTAGGCATGCTAGGGTGTTTGACTATGAGATGAAAAGAAAAAGAAAAAAAAATGAGAGAAACCCAAAAAGGGAGCATGTGGGGGTGTGCATAAGAAAAGGGGCATGAGAATCGGTTAATAAGTGTAAAAGATAGCTCTAAGTTCCAAAATAAAAAAAATTCCTCTAGGAAAGAAAAGAAGGCACAACCCTAGATCAATTATCAAGAGTAGAGGAGAAAAAATAAGAAAAGAGCTAGAAAAGGATAGTGATTTCAACGAGCGCAATTAATCACTACCCCATAGTGCCAAAAAGAGAATTTCAAAGTGTGAGAAGAAAAGAAGATAGGCAAAGAAAGCCTCGGAAGGGTAGATCACTTAGGATGGGATTAACTTGAGTTTGAGATAGAGAGTTTTGTGCTAGAAAATTGGTAGATGAAAGTCTTGCCTTGTATGCATCATATTTTTTTGACTATTAGTGTTTTGCGTAAGTTCCATTCCTTTTTGAGAGAACCATTGTGACCATTTGAACCACCCTATCTCGCTTCAGAAACCATTTCTCCCAAGCCAAATGAACTTGTCTTGGTTGATGCATAGAAAGATTCACTTATGCTTTAATTGAATCTTAAGGAGTTAGGGGATTTGATTGCGCATAACAAGACTTAGGATTTACATCCAGACACATGCAAAAAGTACTGAGAAGTACGCTCGATTCAAGAATTATAATACTCTTGGATAAAGATTTTGGGATTAGACCTTTGTGCATGCTTTCGGTTAGGGTTCTTGTATTCAATCCTCTTCTTCGGCTTGTTTTTGCTTGTTTTCCTCGAGGACGAGTAAAAGACAAGTCCGGGGGAGTTGATAACCATGGTTTTTACATCACCATGCATTTCATCACTTTTTTCGTGTCTTCATTGGCATCTTAGGCATTCTATCCACCCATTTACATTCATTGGCATTTGCCATTGCATTCTATAGGTTAGTGCATGCATCTTTGCATCTTGCATACCTTCTCGATGTTTTCAAGTACGGCGAGAAGTTAGACGGGATCAAGCGACAAAAACTGACCAAGGAGTCTCCTGGAAGCCACGAGATTACCATCAGGCCGGTCTCAGCCTAGCCGATCTCAAGAATCCTTCCAGCCCATAACGAGATCAGCCATTTGCCAATCTCAGCCTGGCCGATCTCAGAACTACTCACTACGTTTCACGAGATCGGACATCAAGCGGATCTCATTTGGCCAATCTCAAGCCAAAACCACTGCCCATAACCAGATCGGCCATGAGAGCCTAATCTCACCAGGCCGATCTAATGTGCCGATCTCAGGCCGAACCAAAAGCAAAATATCTTAAACCTATTTTTACTTAACATGTTTTCCCTGGGATTAAACCTAATTGTTAGGGATACTATTTAAATCCTTTTTAAACACTGTTAACCTAAGTTTTATTCAAGTTTTTTTAATATATTGCTTTGGATGTTTTAGAGAGAGGAGAGTTTGGTTTCACCCCTTGTTCTTCCACTATTAGTTTCTAGTGAAGGATTTCTCTACCCTTCCTTGTATCTTATGTTTCTTTGATTTCACTTCTTCATTCTTACTTTTTCTTGAATATGTTTGAGTAGTGTTCTGTATGGATTTTGGGTAAGGTAGATTAGGGGAATCTGATATTGACTTAGGGTGATTAAGGTAGATTAGATAAAAAAATCCCAGATGTTTAGGGTGTGCTTAAGGCTAGGGACTGAAGTAGCTAATTAATTCTTAGATTGATGATGTTCTGCTTCTTATAAGTGTAGAAAGAATGTGCAGGTAGTCCTTAACATCCTTATTGCATCTTAGCTAACGAGAGTTGATGTATAAAGCGATAGATGGACATGATTAGACTCGAACTCAATGACCACTAGACAAAAGAGAGTTGTGCAAAAGACTTGTAGTCTATGGGCTAGTGAATGGGCTGTTACCAGCTGAATGTTCAAGGTAAGTACCAAGTGAGTTCAAGCTTCAATATTACTGATTTGGTTCCATATTTTGCAGATGAAACAGATTTGAGGTCAAATCCTTCTCAACTGGGGGAGGATGATGTGAGCATAGCCCGCAATGGTTGGGTGAAGGTTTACAATGATTCACAATGCATGGCATTACATAATCTGTGAAAGATATGATGATGTGAGCATGGCCAGCAACGAACATAACCTAAGGAGCAGCTTGAACCAGAGGAGGAAGAATCCACTAAAGATGCTAAGGAGCAGCTAGAATCCGCGGATATTGGAGATGAAAGTCTAAAAATCTTCAATGGCCCCATTACCCAATCCAAGCAGAGGCAAACTTAAGACAACACTACAACACCATCTCAATACCATTCAGACCAGTTTAGTGTGTGCTAAGCTAACCACATTGGTTGTGATTCAAGCCACCTAAACCTCACCAAGAGAGGTGCCTTGGATTGTACTCTTTTTCCCTATTCTTAGTTGTCCCAATGGGTTTTCTAAGATAGGTTTTTAATGAGGCAAGCCCAAGGTAATTTACCATAGCCTCTTGGTGAGTAAAGGCTCATTCCATCTCATCATCCACAAAATAAGACAGGAAGAATCAAGTCAAAACATTATTTACTTCTTATTCTTTGTCTTAGTTGTCTTTGTAATTCCCTAAGTATTTCCTTTAATATTTTGGTAGAAATTTAGGAGTCATTTTCAATTTCCTAGACTACTATAAGTACTCTCTTGTATCCTTCTTTATGAATCATCAAACATTTTAATAGCAAATCTCCTTATTAAACCTGTTTAATCATCCTCTTGAAATAAGGAATTTTATAACACTTTCTCATTCCTCTCAGGAGCCTAAAGTCTAATGGATCTTCATCACCCTTGGAAGTTTCAATTCAATTCACCCCTTGCCCAACGTGCCTGGCCTTTGTCATTCACACAGAGCAAGCAGATAGTCCAAGGATTTTCCACCATCCTTGAGAAGTATCATCCATTTTCCCTTGTTCTCGGATCCATCAACTTAAGAGCTCACACATCTGCAAGTTACACCATCATTTCACCAATTCCGCACCTTCAATCCATTCATTCACTCTTTCACAACCATTTGGAATCAACCAGGGGCTTGATCCACATCAGGATCACATCATATGATTACATGGGGATTTTTTCCATATCTATTTTAGTCTCAAATCTAGTCATAATATAGAAAATTAAGTTAGCTTAATGTGGGTGTTGGATTCATGTCAATCTGAGCTCTAAATCAAAAGTTAAGGTCGATTAAGTGTTGATGTATCAAGTTAATAAACTACTTAAAATGATTATTCTAAATCGAGCTTTGTGATATCAGAAAAGAAATTCCTTTGCACTCATGTGGTCAGTCAAATTACTCGATCACGATTCTTTTGATTAAATTTTCCAAAACGTTGATGTGTTTCTTTTGTGTCAATCCATTCTCAATAAACAATGTAATTTGGAAATTTTTTAAAAAATTGAACTTAATTTTCAATTTCTACGTTATTGTAAGACCTAAAACCATAGAGTTCCTTCGGAATGAAGTTTTCAATGTATCAGTCTATTCAGAGACAAATTGTTATCAATCCCATTCTGTTTTCTATGTTATCATTATGTATCTCACTTCCTGTTTTTCCTTTGTGTATGAGCATGTGTACGTAGTTTGCGTTTAGATTTTCTATTTTTATGTTATCATAATACGTTGATTGGTCCATACTGTTTTACGGTTTGTCATCTTTAATTCCTTCATTTATGATGTCCTTCATGGTACATTATAATTGATCATCATATATCTAGATCCTATTTGTTTTTCACCAGGTAGGTGTTTGATTAACATCGAGTCATTTGTCTTGAAGTTCTTGTGTATTTTGCTATTGTTTGTGTTTTGTTTCCTTTAGAGTCACTTTATATCTTGAATCAAGTTGCGTTATAGAATTCATATTGTATATGTTCTTTTAATTATCTATATGTGTTCATATTGGTTTTTACGTGCGGCTTAACTCAAATGAGTGGAATACAACTTGAAGGGAGAAAAAATGCATTTTGAAATAGATTGTACTGGATGGAGACTTTTCCAATGGCAGTTGAAGCTAAACTTTGTATGCATAACTGAAAATGGAGTGAGCTTCATTTTATGGTGAAGAATATGACACTCACATATCGGATTAAAAAATTTCGATTGTTTGGTTGAAGGTTTATCAATGATGCAAAATGTATGGCATTACGCAGTTAGTGAAAGATATGATTACATGGGGATTTTTCCGTATCTATTTTAGTCTCCAATCTAGTCATAATATAGAAAATTAAGTTAACTTAAAATGTGGGTGTTGGATTCATGTCATTCTGAGCTCTAAATCAAAAGTTATAGTCAATTTAGTGTGGATGTATCAAGTTGATAAACTAATTAAAATGATCATTCTAAACCGAGTGTTGCGATATCAGAAACGATATCACTTTGCACTCTTGTGATCAGTCAAATTACTCGATCACAATTTGTTTGATCAAAATTCCAATCTCAATTAAGAATGTAATTCAAAAGGTTTTTTAAAAATTGAACTTATTTTTTAGTTTCTATGTTATTGTAAGACCTAAAACCGTAGAATTCCTACGGGATGAAGATTTCAATGTTTCAATCCATTCAGAGACAAATTCTTATCAATCCCATTATGTTTTCTATGTTAACATTATGTATCACACTTCATGTATTTCTTTTGTTTATGCGCATGTGTACGTAGTCTTGCGTTCAGATTTTCCATTTTTACGTTATGATAATTTGTTGATCAGTCCATGTTGTTTTACAGTTTGGCATCTTTGGATTCCGTCATTTATGATTTCCTTCATGCTCCATTTTACTTGATCACCATATATCTAGATCTTATATGTTTTTCACCAGGTAGGTGTTTGATTAACATCGAGTCATTTGTCTTCAAGTTTTTCTGTATCTTGCAATTTTTTGTGTTTTGTTGCATTTGGAGTCATGTTATCTCTTGAATCAAGTTGCTTTATAGAATTCATATTGTATATGTTCTTTTATTGATGAAAACCGTCGGGATTTAACCGACGACATCGCGATGAAATAAGCTTTCCGACGGAATGTAATCCGTCGGTTATTTCCGATGACCTCATCCGTCGGAAATAACCAAACAATTGAAAAAAAATTGAATAATTATTTTTAAAAATTATTCATTAAATATTACAAATATATTTATTAAAAATTAAAACAATTAATATCTATATTAAATTTAATTAATATTTTTAAATATTTAATAAAAATATTAAAAAAATTAATAAAAATAATATTTCTAATTATAAATATTATAATTGTTTAATTGTTTTGAAATATTCAAATTACATTGTAGGAGTAGGAGGAGAAGGAGGAGAAAAAAATCATCGGAAAATTTGGTTTTCATCATATCTATAATATTTTTAAGTTTTATCTCTATCTCCATACCCGGCATCTTTTCTTTGAGTTGGACATTTTCCTCATTTCCAGCCGCATATGTTGCACCACCGGTATCTGCAATTCTCCCGATTCCTGGATGACGACTCTTAGAAAATAGTAATTCCTGTAAAAACAAAAAAAACTATTATTAAAAAAGTATTATAATATTAAATATAAAAATAAATAAAAAGAAAAATCAAACTTACATCAAGAACCAGACGGTTAATCTTATAACGAGGCAATTCGGTGACCGAAGATGAAGAACCAACTTGAGACTGCTGAGTTAAAATATTACTTTTTTTTTCTTTTTCACTTTTTCGATGATCTCACTAACGAAACCATCTTGTATGCGACCAGTCTTTTTATTCGTGTGGACGGCCTCGAAAAATTGCAAGTGATCTGGAGACGTTCCAAATTCTTGTGACTAAAAGTAAAAAAATACTGAATTAATAATTTAAAATTTTTTAAATAATAATAAATCAAATTAATATAATAATTAATTTACCAATTGATCAGCTCGTCTCTGAAAACTTGTCGATCTGGCATTGTGAATGTAGATGCCTTTGCCTCCTCGGTCGCTCTTCCGGTTTACCAAATTAGTCCTCGAGATTACCTCAGCGCTGGAAGATTCCCAATAACGAATAAAGTCGTTCCAAACCGACTCACTCAACCCTCTTGTTTTGTCTTTTTTCTTTTTCCATTTTTGTGTCCACTCGTTCATGTGGCGGGAAAATTATACTGTAGAGTCTTTTTGAAAAGTTTCTTCCATCAATTTTGTGTTCATGGGATCCCATATAAATTCTACTGCGAAATTTACTTATATATTACTAAAAATAATTTAAACAATTATATAATTAAAAATAAATTAACGTACCGCAAACATCCGAAACCAAATCTGGCGTTTTCCGTACGAAATATCTCTAAATTTTGTATACGGTTTGTTTAAAAGAGAATGAAGCATCTTTAATATAGATTTTCTTATTTCGTTGTTTAAAATACCAAACCTACAAATTTTTATTAAAATAAACACTGAAATAATAATTTTAAATCTAATTATAGAAAAATTAATATACCATGTGGAATTTCCTTGACGCCTCGGATCGAGAAAAATAAGAAGTTCACGATGAAGCTGCTGAACAAATTCTTCAATCGTCATTGGTGAAAAAGAATCATTTCCAGATTCTAGAGGAGGAGGACCATCAAAAAAAATTTGTTTTTCTTAAACAATGTCGTGGTTCGGCGATATGGATGATCTTGTGGTAGAAATCGACGATGACAATCGAACCAACTAGTCTTTCGTCCGTGTTTCAGTTGGAACACATCACTATTATCTTGACAATATGGGCATGCTATCTTCCATACGTCGACCATCCTGATAACATACCATATGCTGGAAAATAACGTATGGTCCACAGAAGTACTGCTCGCATCAAGAAATTCTGTTGGTTGGAAACATCGAATGCTTCGACACCATTTTCCCACAACATTTTTAACTCATGAATTACTGGCTGCAAGAAAATATCAAGCGATCGCTTAGAATGCTCTGGACCGGGGATGAGAATTGTTAGAAACAAAAACTCTCGTTTCATGCACAACAAAGGAGGCAAATTATAAGGTGTCACGATAACTGGCCACAACGAGTATTGACTCCCATGCTTCCCAAAAGGTTTGAATCCATCTGTAGATAACCCAAGGTATACGTTCCTAGGCTCATATGCAAAAATAGGATAAACCTCTTTAAATGTTTTCATGCTTGTGCATCCGAGGGATGCACAATTTCTCCATTCAAATTATGTTGTGCATGCCATCTCATAGGCTTTGCCATGTGTTTAGATTGATATAACCTCTTTAACCTCTCTGTTAATGGCAAATACCACATCTGTTTATGTGTAATAGGTACTCTGCCGCTTGTCTCTTGCAATCGAGGTTTGTGACAAAATCGACACTTCATGCAATTTTCATCATTTCTCCAATAGATCATGCAGTTGTCAATACATACATAGATCATATTATACGACAATCCAAGACCAACGACAAGTTTTTGAACCACATAATATGAAGCACGTGCAACATTATCTTCAGATAATATATCTCTAACAAAATCAGCTATCACATTCACACAATTTTCAGCCAAGTTGAAATTTGTCTTTATCGTCATCAACATGCTTGCAGCAGATAAAGGCGATAATCCATATTTACATCCTTTATACATGGGCTGCTTGGATGCATCTAACATATCAAACAAATTCTGAGCTTCCAAATTAGGTTCCTCTATTCTACTCCTATCTTCAATGTATGATGCTCTTTGTTCATGAAACGCATCATTCACCATCTGAACAGTACCTCCGTTTATATCAACATGTGATGCCGGTTCCTCTACCCTAACATTAGTACTATCTGACCTTTTTGAAGTACTACCTTAATATTGCATCATTGCATTAGTTTCTCCATGTGAATACCAAATTTTGTAACCCGGCATAAATCCAGTCTTATACAAATGATTACATACTTCTCTAACAGAGATTAATCTATGATTTCGATGTTTAATACATGGATAATACTTTTTACCATATTTTGATCTCATGCTATTGCTTGATGCAAATGTCATGACTCTCCAACAACTTGCGCAAATTCATCCGACAATTCCCCCATTGTTGAATCATACTAAGGTTTATCCATCCAAGATCGAAAATAATCATAAAAACCGGAAGAAGACATTTTGTTAAGATTTTTTGTTCTGATGAAATTGTGAAGTACCAGAGCGTATTTATATTGAAAATTAGAAGATTATCACGAATTTTTAACAGATAATTATGAATTGTTTACAGATTATTATGAATTTTTAAAAGATAATAACAAAATTTTAACATATTATTCTTAAGAATATTCCAATATCTGACGGAATTCTGACGGTTGCTAACCACTTTTGGATATTTCCAACGACCAACCGATGACCCTCAAACAATTGCCAAGAAAATAGGAATTCGTCGGAAAGTCATCCGAACAACCAACACATTTCCGACAACATTTGGATTAATTTATGTAAAAAAATACTTAAGGGGAATCAGCCCACCGATATATTCCCGACCGATTCCACATAGATAGTAGAAACCACATTCCGTTGAGAAATAGTTGGAAAAAACGACGGTTTTGAATTCATCGGTAATGTACAATGGTTTTTAGAGGATATCCTGACGCCTACGTTTTCGTCGGAAACCGTACGGAAGTTCGTCAGGTTTTACCATTGATTTCCCGACGATAGTGCAAACATCGGGATTTACCAATGGAACACCGACGAAATTACTTCCCTCGGTAGTCCTTCACAAAAAAAACTAATGTCATTCTTAGCTCTAAATATTAATGTTTTCTTATAGTGTCATAATATATAAAATTAAGTTAGTTTAATGTGGTTGTTGGATTCATGTCATTCTTAGCTCTAAATCAAAAGTTGTGGTCGATATAGTGCGCATGTATTAAGTTGATAATCTACATAAAATTATCATTCTAAATCGAGCGTTGTGATATCAGAAACAAATTTCTTTGCACTCTTGTGACCAATAAAAATACTCGATCCCGATTCGTTTGATCAAAATTTCCAAAAAGGTAATGTGTTTGTTTTGAGTCAATCCAATCTCAATTAAGAATGTAATTTGGAAAGTTTTTAAAAAATTGAACTTATTTTTTACTTTCTACGTAATTGTAAAACCTAAAATCGTAGAGTTCCTTCGAGATGAGGATTTCAATGTTTCAATCCATTCAGAGACAAATTATTATCAATCCAATTCGGTTTTCTATGTTATCATTATGTATATCACTTCCTGTATTTCCATTTTTTATGCGCATGTGTACTTAGTCTTGCATTTAGATTTTCTATTTTTACGTTATGATAATATGTTGACAAGTCCATGTTGTTTTACGGTTTGTCATAATATAGAAAATTAAGTTAGCTTAATGTGTGTGTTGGATTCATGTCATTCTGAGTTCTAAATCAAAACTTAGGGTCGAGTTAGTGTGGACGTATCAAGTTGAAAAACTACTTAAAATGATCATTCTAAACCGAGCGTTGTGATATCAGAAACAAAATTTCTTGGCACTCTTGTTATTAGTCAAATTACTCGATCACGATTCTTTTGATCAAAATCCAAAAAGTTGATGTGTTTGTTTTGAATCTATCCAATCTTAATAAAAAATGTAATTCAGAAAGTTTTTTTTAAAAAATTGAACTTATTTTTAAGTTTTTATGTTATTGTAAGACCTAAAACTGTAGAATTCCTTCGGGATGAAGATTTCAATATTTTAATCCATTCAGAAACAAATTCTTATCAATCCCATTCCGTTTTCTATGTTATCATTATATATCTCACTCCCTGTTTTTTCTTTGTGTATGAGCATGTGTATGTAGCTTTGCATTTAGATTTTTCATTTCCATGTTTTTTTATGGTTTGGCATCTTTAGATTCATTCCTTTATGATGTCCTTCATGGTACATTATACTTGATAACTATATATCTAGATTGTGTATGTTTTTCACCCGGTAGGTGTTTGATTAACATCGAGTCATTTGTCTTCAAGTTGTTGTGTATCTTGCAATTCTTTGTGTTTTGTTGTATTTGGAGTCACGTTATCTCTTGAATCAAGTTGCGTTATAGAATTCATACTGTATATTGAACTATATGTGTTCATATTGGTTTTTGCGGGCGGTTTAACTCCCATGAGTTGAATACAACTTGAAGGGAGAAAAATGCATTTTGAAACAGGTTGTAACAGATGGAGACTTTTCCAATGGCAGTTGAAGCTAAAATTTGGGTGAATAACTAAAAATGGAGTAAGTTTCATCTTATGCGGAAGACTATGACATTGACTTATAGAATTAAAAAAATTCCGATCATTTGGGTGAAGGTTTATCAATGATGCAAAATGCATGGCATTACGCAGTCTGTGAAATATATGATTACATGGGTATTTTTCCATATCTACTTTAGTATCAAATCTAGTTATAATATAGAAAATTAAGTTAGCTTAATGTAGGTGTTGGATTCATGTCATTATGAGCTCTAAATCAAAAGTTATGGTCGATTTAGTGTGGGCGTATTAAGTTGATAAACAACTTAAAATGTTCATTCTAAACCGAGCGTTGTGATATCAAAAATGAAATTTCTCTGCACTCTTGTGATCAGTCAAATTACTCGATCACTATTCTTTTGATCAAAATTTCCGAAAAGTTGATGTGTTTGTTTTGAGTAAATCCAATTTCAATAAAAAATGTAATTCCGAAAGTTTTTTAAAAAATTGAACTTATTTTTCAGTTTCAACGTTATTGTAAGACCTAAAACGGTAGAGTTCCTTTGGGATGAAGATTTCAATGTTTCAATCCATTCAGAAACAGATTCTTATCAATCCTATTATGTTTTCTATGTAATCGTTATGTATCTCACTCCTTGTTTTTCCTTTGTGTATGAGCATGTGTACGTAGTTTTCCGTTTAGATTTTCCATTTTTATATTATGATAATATGTTGATTTGTCCATGTTGTTTTAGGGTTTGGCATCTTTAGATTTCTTCCTTTATGATGTCCTTCATGGTACATTATACTTGATAACCATATCTCTAGATCGTATATGTTTTGCATCCGGTAGGTGTTTGATTAACATCGAGTAATTTGTTTTGAAGTTCTATTTTATCTTTCAATTCTTTGTGTTTTGTTCCATTTGGAGTCACGTTATCTCTTGAATTAACTTGCGTTATAGAATTCATATTGTATATTTTCCTTTTATTGATATATATATATATATATATGTGTGTGTGTGTGTGTATGTGTGTTTTCATATTGGTTTTTGCGGGCGGTTTAACTCACATGAGTTGAATACAACTTGAAGGGAAAAAATGCATTTTGAAATAGATTGAACGGACGGAGACTTTTCAAATGGCAATTGAAGCTAAACTTTGGATGCATAAATGAAAATGGAGTTAGCTTCTTTTTACGGTGAAGAATATGACACTCACATATGGGATTAAAAGATTCTGTTCATTTGGGTGAAGGTATATCAATGATGCAAAATGCATGGCATTACGCAGTCTGTGAAAGATATGATTACATGGGATTTTCTCGTTTCTATTTTAGTCTTAAATCTAGTCATAATATAGAAAATTAAGTTAGCTTAATGTGGGTATTGGATTCATGTCATTCTGATCTTTAAATCAAAAGTTATGGTCGATTTAGTGAGAACATATCAAGTTGACAAATTACTTAAAATGATCATTGTAAACCGTGCAATGTGATATCAGAAACGAAATTTCTTTCCATTGTTATGATCAGTTAAATTACTCGATCACGATTCTTATGATCAAAATTTCCAAAAATTGATGTGTTTGTTTTGAGTCAATTCAATCTCAATAAAAATATAATTTATAAAGTTTTAAAAAAATTGAACTTATTTCTAGTTTCTACGTTATTGTAATACCTAAAACCATAGAGTTCCTACCGGATGAAGATTTCAAAGTTTCAACCCATTCAAAGACAAATTCTTATTAGTCCCATTTTTTTTCTATGTTATCATTATGTATCTCACTCCTTGTTGTTCCTTTGTGTATGAGCATTTGTATGTAGTTTTGCGTTTAGATTTTCCATTTTTATGTTATGATAATATGTTGATTTGTCCATATTGTTTTATGGTTTGCCATTTTAGATTCCTTCCTCAATGATGTCCTTCATGCTACATTATACATGATCACCATATATCTAGATCGTACATGTTTTTCACCCGGTTTGTCTTCAAGTTATTGTGTATCTTGCAATTCTTTGTGTTTTGTTGCATTTGGAGTCAAGTTATCTTTTGAATCAAGTTGCGTTATAGAATTAATATTGTATATGTTCCTTTTATTGATATATATATATGTGTGTGTGTGTGTGTGTGTGTGTGTGTTCATATTAGTTTTTGTGGCCGGATTAACTCACATGAGTTGAGCTCCACTCGATAAAGAAGATTATACACAATGTGTGGGCCTCGTCTAAACGGTTGAAATGTTTTGGATTGTTGATGTGATGAGTTTAAGATGGCCGATAAAAATGGTTTTGAGGTCGTGATTGCTTCCGCCTGAGAAAATTATCCGAAAGAGCATCTAAACATCAAAATTTGGGGTCAAAAACATATCCAATGGGTCTTTGACCGGTTGGCACGTCAGAGATCTTTGTAGAAGCACAAAATTTTTACAACATGATAGAAGCTGTGAAAAATTCATTGTATGATGGTTGTCATGAAGGACACTCACAGTTATCTTTAGCTACTCGGTTCATGAACATTAACTCTGATTTTAATCTACTAGAAAAATGCATGGATTCTTGTGCGGAGCTGTTTACAGATTATTTGCCCAAGGAGAATCATGAAACGGGTTCATATTATGAAACCGAAAAATTGATGCGAAATTTAGGTCTCCCGTTTTATACAATTGATGTGTGTGTTCACAATTATAGGATCTTTTGGAAAGAAGATGAGTTATGGGAAAATGCAAATTTTGCGTTTCCCCCCGATATAAGCCAAGCAAGGGCAAGACGAGAATACCTTTTAGACGTATGGGTTATTTACCTATAGGCGTCAGACTTAAGAGAATGTATCAACATGAGAAAACCGCAGAGGCAATGAGGTGGCATGTAGAGCATCAAGCCGAAGATGGAGAAATGAGTCATCCATCTGATGCTGCGGAGTGGAAAATTTTTCAATATCTACATCCTAGATTTGTTGTTGAATCTCGAAACGTTTATCTTGGCTTATGTACTGATGGGTTCAATCCATTTGGGATGTCTCGTAATCATTCATTATGGCCGGTGATTATCACTCCATATAACTTGCCACCGGATATGTGTATGATGAAAAAATACTGGTTTCTAACAATTTTGAATTCGGGGTCAAATCATCTGCGTGCTAGTCTGGATATATTCCTCCGATCTTTGATTGATGAGTTGAAAGAATTGTGGTCTACAGGAGTTGATGCATACGATATATTTTTGAATCAAAATTTCAATATAAAAGTTGTTTTACTATGTAATAAGCGATTTTCCCGCTTATGGAATGTTGTTAGGATGGACAACGCATGGTCGACTGTCTTGTCCAATTTGTATAGATTATATGAAGGGATTTCAATTACCAAATGGTTGGAAGATGTGTTGGTTTGATTGTCACAGAAGGTTTCTATTTAAGGGTCACCCGTTACAGAAAAATAAAACAAATTTTTTAAAGGGAAAGCATGCTTTTAATGACTATCCTTACAATCATTGACAAGCAAACAAGTTTATACGAGCGAATAAAAACTGTAAATCCTCTAAGAACATCTGACTACGGAGGAAACGGTCGTGAAAGTAAAGAAGAAAGTTATGGCAACTGGCATAATTGGCACAAAGAAAGCATATTTTGGGAGTTGCCGTACTGGACGGATCTTAACCTTCGACATAATCTTGATGTGATGCATATAGAGAAGAATTTCTTAGATAACATCATTAATATTGTTATGAATGTGAAGGAGAAATCAAAAGATACAGTTAAGTCAAGGTTGGATATTGCAAAGTTTTGCTCTTGAAAAGAGTTGCAAGTGGATGGTCGGGGTAATGCTCCATTCCCTATATTTTGATTGACAAAAAAGCCAAAAAACGCTTATTGGAATGTATCAAAAATGATGTCAAATTTCTGGACGGCTACGCGGCAGATTTAGCAAATTGTGTGGATATGGATGCACTGAAGTTCTCGAGCATGAAAAGTCATGATTGCCATGTTTTTATGGAAACACTTCTCCCTTTTATATTTGCAGAACTTTTACCATGAAACGTTCATCTAACATTATCAGGTATATACTAATGAACATATTTTATATTATAAGTACGTAAATTAATAATAATTACATGTACTAATTAATACTATATGGTAATATAGGGATTGGAGGATTTTTCCGTGATCTATGCTCCCGATCATTACAACAAAGCCGTATCCGAATTCTAAAGGAAAACATAGTCACAATTTTGTGCAATTTGGAGAAGATCTTTCCACCTGCATTTTTCGACGTCATGGAACACCTACCTATACATCTACCATATGAAGCTGAACTGGGTGAACCTGTGTAATATAGGCGGATGTATCCATTTGAAAGGTTTTTTAAAAAACTGAAAAGCAAGGCAAAGAACAAACGATATGTTGTAGGGTCGATTGTTGAATCATATGTGAATGATGAGATATCTTATTTCTCGGAACATTACTTTGCTGCTCACATACGCACGAAAAACAGGTACCATAAATTCTTTTGTTTGTTAATTACTTATTTTATTATAAATGGTAAATAATTAAATTTTCATGCTGAATATCGTGTAATATATATATATCTACAAGATTTGATGAAGGTGACGTCCCTGTATATCTGGATCTCGGAGTGCCGAATATATTTACTCACATAGATCGTCCATGTGGTAAATGTAGAAAAATATGGCTATCCGAAAAAGAATACAAATATGCGCATGCATATGTTTTGCGGAATTGTGAATATTTTCAGCCATTAGAGAAGTAAATACTATGAAAACAATTGCATTTATTACATTACAATTTCATTGTAATCAAGCAATATATATTACTTTTTCATATTTAATTTTGTAGCATGTTTGAAGATGACATTTGTTGTACGTATCCATATCTTTCGAAAGATGACATTTCATCGAAAAGAAAGGAAAAGTTCCACATATGGGTTCAAGATGATGTATGTTTAATTAATTGACATGTATATTATATTAAATTTTTAAATTTTGAAATACTAACTTTTTTATATGTATGATCATAGGTCAATGCATGCACTTCCACATATCCATGCGTTTTTCCGATATGGGCTCAAGAATTAGTGCAAGGGCTGATGAATAAATCATCAACTTGGCCGATCTATTTTACAAGAGGTTATATGTTCCACATAAAGAAACATGAACATAGGAGAAAGACATGTAACTACGGCATTTATGTCAAGGGAGACAATTACTCAGATGCATCTGATGAAGCTGATTTCTAAGGATTTTAAATAATATCATTCAACTTGAGTATGTCGGCTTCCTAAATTTGAAGATCACGCTTTTTAAATGTAAGTGGTACGATCCTATGCTTTCGAAAGGAACTCGGAAGTCGGAAAATGGCGTCGTTGATGTCTTATCATTAGGAAAATACTACAAATACGAACCATTTATAATAGGTACGTACATAAATAATTAACTGTAAATATATGTAAATTTATATGTATTATGTACGTAAATTATATATATTAATTTCGTTATATATATAAGTAATTTATATTTCATTAATTATGATGTACCAGCCTCTCAAGCAGGTCAAGTTTGTTATATTCCCTATCAACACACCAAATCATCATCAAAACAAACATGGCTCAGTGTTATGAAAGTTAATCCTAAATCTAACATTTTGGGGGAAATACAAAAACAAAGACGAGATTGGCCTGTTGCAACAAGAAAATGATGAAGAGGTAATGGTTGTTCAACAGATAGAAGTAGACCGTTTGGTCGATAGAGTTAATCATACCGAAGAAATTGATTTCGATGTCGGAAATGCCGAACTAAAAGATGAATTTCAGTGTAATATTTCATCTTCACATGATGACGAGGACAAAAAGATGTAATTAATATATTTGACATTTTATGTATTTTTGATATTTGATCCTTATATAATTCAATGTATTCACAAAAACCATATAATTTAGGTTTTATGACACTAATTATGACTGCTTTGCCACCACATTGCCACTACATTGGGAATGTGGTGGCAAATTGGTCACAAATATTACATATGGTTGCAAATCAATCGTAAAATTTCGACTGATTTGCGACCACATGTTCAAAATTTGTACTGTAGTCGCAAATTGGTCACAAAATAGCGACCACTTTGCGACTACATAGGGTAAATTCATATTTTCCCTAAGTATTTTCCATATTTACAAGTTGTTTTTGCATTTTTAGGTAAGTACTAACCATTCTAAGTGGCCAAATATACACAAAATCATATTTATGTTCATTTAAATTTTAGAAACATTTGAAGTGTATATAAGAGGTATAAGGTTAAGGAAATGTGTTAAGTGTTTTAGGTAAATGATATGTAAATTTGGTAAATGTTGTTGTTTACTTAGTAATTGAAGTTTGTACAACTCCTAATCAAGTTATCAATCTTATATAATTCAATTTATTCAACAAAATCATAAAATTTAGGGTTTGGGGTATTAATTGTGACTACTTTTGCCACTATATTGCCATTACATTTGACAAGTGGTGGCAAATTGGTCACAAATATCATATGTGGTTGCAAATCATTCACAAAATTGCAACTGATTTGCGACCACTGCTGAAAATAACAGATTACCATACATAAAATAAAATGTTGTCGTAAATCAGTCGCAATTTGCGACCACTGCTGAAAGTAACTCTTCGGCCTCCTCGAACCCCTCACCCGCCGCATATAGAGCGGCATCCCACCTCCCTCCACAGCACACATTCACCCCTCACTCGGTTCCTGAAACCGATCATGCCCCATGGTTTCAGAAATCCGACGAGCATGGGGAGGAAGATGTTCTGCCATCCGAAACGGAAACGGTCGAACAAACTATCACACTTTATAGTTTGTTACAAACCCCAGGGCGGTACCAGTAGTTGACAGTGCTGTCTCCACTGCCGGCACAAAACACGACTTGGTAAGAGTCACAAAAATGTTTATCCTAATTTATTTAATTAAAATTAATTATTTAAATTTTATTAAATTTTATTTGAAATTTAAAAAATTTAATATATTAAAAATCTTAGGTTTGACCAGAACAAAGAGGCAATAACCCGTCAAATTTCAAAAATTTTGAAAACTAAATTTGAGGGCTCCTACTACAGTTAGACGGTCGTACCAGCTGAACGGTAGGAAAAATATTTCATCGAATTTGGGGTAAG
Source organism: Pugionium cornutum (assembly GCA_018901935.1). Taxonomy (NCBI): domain Eukaryota; kingdom Viridiplantae; phylum Streptophyta; class Magnoliopsida; order Brassicales; family Brassicaceae; genus Pugionium; species Pugionium cornutum. Next base: position 17,989,383 of record CM032157.1, read on the forward strand.
TAAAATTTTTTTAAAAATTTTGTTTATTTCATAAAATTTCAAGTTTAATAATAATAATAATAATATATTATTAACTCCAAATCAATCGTACAACTGGGATCCTATGGTCACCCCGGTGGTCTGGAAGGAGTTTGATTCCATCTCTGTAAGGCAGATGAAAGGGATGGTGAGCACGGTTCATACAACCGGCAAACATCCCATGTAGATTTCCCTGAGTCTGTACAAAATAATGACAGACTACTGGGAAACAAAAATGTCAAACGAGAGGAGTAGCAAATCCTCTAATAAACCCAACTCTGCTCGGGACGGCCTTGGTCCGCACAAGTATTTGTCGGGCCAAAAATCTTACATCTAGATCCAACAAAAAAATGATAAGTAATTTAAAATATTTAAATTTAAATATTAATTTTATTGCTATTTAATAAAAGTTTATTTTAAAATATATTTAGGAAAATAATTTTGGATGATCTGTCTCAATTGGTGAGGTCTTTATAAAGAATCACACTCGGCCGTATGGTTCGTATGTGGATTTGAAAGCTAAAAAAATCTGTGAAGCATACGAACGTAACATCCAAGAAAAGATGGCGACCGTGGAGGCCGATGCAACAGAAACGTACGACGGTACTTCCCGGCGAATTGAACTGACCCTAGAAGAGAAGAATGAGATATTCATTCAAGTAACAATTTTGTTTTATAAATTATTTTTTATATACATTAAATTGTTTATAATGTATTCGAATTGTTTTATGTAATATCCTAATTTTATTCTAATTGTTTTTGAAATCTTCCATTGCGGATGACCGAGACCCTCTTTACGGACTCGGTAGCTTGAACCACGTGCACGGGTCGGGTAGGCGTAGTGGGTTGCAATCTACTACCGCCGACTATGTTGCGCTTCAGTAGCAACTCTTAGCCACGCAGTGCCGAATCGAAGAACAAAACGCAATCAACATGCCTAATGAATAACAAAACGCGCAAATTCGGGAAGCGAATTGGAAGATGATGGAAGTGCAAAAAGAAAATCAAAAGATGATTAACAACTTGCAGATACTCGTCAGCTATTTCCAATGGACGGATCCCACATTCGCCTCTTTTATGCGGGATAACGGTGACCCAGATGAACCGTTGACCGCTCCACCAACATTTTTGCCATCAGATATTCAATTCCCGCCGCCGGAGAATTAGATTTCTTTTTTTTGTAAATTGAATTCTATTTAATAAAATTTATATTTAATAAATTTTATACTTTTTTATTTTTTATTTCTTTTTATTTTATAAAATAATTAATTAATACAATTTATTTATTATTTAATTATTATAATATTTATAATTAGAAAATAATTTATTTAAATAGACTATTTTAAATATATTAGTAAAAATTTTATTGATTATTAATTAATTAATAATATTTATAGTAATTAATTTTTTAAAAATATAATAATCAATTAAAATATTTTGATATTAAAATTCAATAATATAATTTTAAAAAATTATTTTATTTTCAAAGTATTTTAATTAATTAGTTTTGTTTTTTAAATCTAATTCGGTTGTAATCGCAAATCAGTCACAAATCATTCTCACTTTTTAGGACCAATTTGCGATTACATCTATATTTCTTTGAAAAATTTATATCCAGTCGCAAATCAGATGCAAATATTTTCGACTGATTTGCGAGTACAGGTAAATTTTCTGAGAAATTTATCCTTAGTCGCAATTATTTGTGATTGATTTGCGACTATGTCTTGCACTGTAGTCGTAAATCAATCACAAACTTTTGTGACTTATTTGCGACTATGGCTTTTGCAACCACATATGTAGTTGCAAAGTAGTGACAAAATTTGTTACTGAAAACTAGTAGCAAAGTAGTCGCAAATACAATAACCAATGTTTGGTCGCAAATCAGTCGCGAATTGTACCATTATTACCGTGTTCGTAAATCAGTCGTTAAATTACGACTGATTTGCGACTAAATAATTTTGCGACGAAGATTTTGCAACTACCTTGCGCGGTCGCAAAGTCGTTGCTTTCTTTTAGTGACCCGATAGTACATGTCATGCAATCGTAAATATGCTCTTCATCCATTTTTTTCAATGTTTCTTCTTGAGATCCGTTCGATAAAGAATAATCCACACGATGTGTGAGCCTCGTCTAGATGGTTGAAAAGTTTTAGATCGTCAATGCGATGAGTTTGAGATGGCCGATAAAACAGTTTTGAATTCGTGATTGCTTCCGGCCGAGAAAAACGTACAAAAGAGCATCTAAACATCAAAATTTGGGGTCGAAAAAATTTCCAATGGGTCTTCGACCTTCTGATTCATCAGAGATCCTTGAGTGAGCTTTCCGAAATGGTATTTTCCGTCGTGTTGTTCATAGCAGTGTGAAACTTATGGCATTTGGAAAATACGATGTTTTGCAATACACACATAAAAAACTGATTGAATAAAAAACGGCTGCAACACGAGGACTTCACAGAAGGTCACCCATCCTAGTACTACTCTCGCCCAAGCACGCTTAACTGCAACGTTTTAATGGGATCTGGTGCAGTAGAACTGGTATGATCGCACCCGGTAGTACATGCCATGTGATCGTAAATATGTGTTTCATCCACTTTTTCAATCTTTCTTCTTAAGCTCCACTCGATAAAGAAGAATCCACTCGATATGTGGGCTTCATCTAGATGGTTGAAACATTTTGTATCGTCAAAGCGATTAGTTGGATATGGCCGATAAAATGGTTTTGAGGTCATGATTGCTTCCGCCCAAAAAAACATCTGAAAGAGCATCTAAACATCAAAATTTGGGATCAAAAACATTTCCAGTTGGTCTTTGGCCTATTGGTTTGTTAGAGATCTTTGAGTGAGCTTTTCAAACTGGTATTGTCGGCCTTCTAGTACATTGTGGTGAGAAACTTATAGCATTTCGAAAATACGACGTTTTGGGATAGACATATAAAAAACCGAGTAATTAAAAAGGCATGCAAAACGAGGACTTCCGAGAAGGTCACCCATCCTATTACTAGTCTCACCCAAACATGCTCAACTGAAAAGTTCTGATGGGATTTGGTGCATTAGTGTTGGTATGATCGTACCCAGTAGTACATGTCATGCAATCATAAATGTGCTCTTCATCCACATTTTCAATGTTTCTTCTCAACATCCACTCAATAAAGAACAATCCACTCGATGTGTAGGCCTCGTCTAGATTGTTGAAATGTATTGGATTGTCGTTTTGATTAGTTTTAGATGGCCGATAAAACAGGTTTGAAGTCATGATAGCTTCCGCCCGAGAAAAACGCCTGAAAGAACATCTAAACATCAAAATTTTGTGTCAAAAACATTTCCAATTGGCCTTTGGCCCTTTGGCTCATTAGAGATCTTTGAGTGAGCTTTCCAAAATGGTATTTTCGGCCTTGTAGTATATCGCAGAGCGAAACTGATGCCATTTCGAAAATACAACGTTTTGCGATAGACACATAAAAAACCTAGTAAATTAAAAAAGAGGTGCAAAAAGAGGAATTCCCTGAAGGTCACCCATCCTAGTACTAGCCTCGTCCAAACAGGCGTAACTACAAATTTCTGATGGGATCCGGTGCATTAGTGCATGTATGATCTCACCCGGTAGTACATGTCATGCAATCGTAAATATGCTCTTTATCCACTTTTTCAATGTTTCTTCTTGATTTCCACTCGATAAAGAAAAATCCAAAACATGTGTGGGCCTCGTCTAGATGGTTAAAACATTTTAGATCGTCGATGTGATGAGTTGAAATGGTCGATAAAACGGTTTTGAGGTTGTGATTGCTTCCACCCGTGAAAAACGTCCAAAAGAGCTTCTAAACATCAAAATTTGGGATTGAAAACATTTCCAATGGGTCTTCGACTTATTCGCATGTCTATGATCTTTGAGAGAGCTTTTGGAAATTGTATTGTCAACCGTGTCGTTCATCGCTGTGCCTAACTTATGGCATTACGAAAATACGATGTTTTGCAATAGACACATAAAAAACCAAGTGAATAAAAAAAGAAATGCAATGCGAAGACTTCCCCGGAGGTCACCCATCCCAGTACTACTCTCGCCCAAGCACCGTTAACTATGAAGTTCTGTTGGGATCAGGTGCATTAGTGTTGTTATGATCGCACTCGGTACTACATGTGATGCAATCCTAAATATGCTTTTCATCCACTTTTTCAATATTTCTTCTTGAGATCCGCTTGATAAAGTAGAATCCACACGATTTGTGAGTCATTTTTAGATAGTTGAAACGTTTTGGATCATTGATGCGATGGGTTTGAGATGGCCGATAAAACGGTTTTGAGGTCATGATTGCTTCTAGCCGAGAAAAACGTTTGAAAGAGCATCAAAACATCAAAATTTAGTATCGAAAACATTTCCAATAGGTCTTTTACCTCTTGAAACATCAGAGATCCTTGAGTGAGCTTTCCGAAATGGTATTGTTTGCTGTGTTATTCATCGCGGTGTGAAACTTATGGCATTTGGAAAATATGACGTTTTGCAATAGAAACATAAAAAAGCGAATGAATAAAAAGGACTGCAACTCGAGGACTTTGCAGGAGGTCACCCATCCCAGTACTACTCTCTCCCAAGCACTCTTAACTGCAAAGTTCTAATGAGATCCAGTGCAGTACTACTGGTATGATCGCACCCGGTAGTACATGTCATGCAATCGTATATATGCTCTTCATCCACTTTTTCAATATTTCTTCTCAAGCTCCACTCGATAAATAAGAATCCACTCGATGCGTGGGCCTCGTATAGATGGTTGAAACATTTTGCATCGTCGATGACATTAGTTGAGATGGCCGATAAAACGATTTTGAGGTCGTGATTGCTTCCGCCAGAGAAAAACGTGCAAAAGACCATTTAAACATCAAAATTTGGGGTCAAAAACATTTCGAATTGGTCTTCAGCCAATTGTCGTGTTAGAGATCTTTGAGTGAGCTTTCCAATGGTATTGTCGGCCTTGTAGTACATTGCGGTGCGAAAGTTATGGCATTTCAAAAATACGATGTTTTGCGATAGACACATAAAAACCGAGTGAATTAAAAAAGAGGTGCAAAGCGAGGACTTCCCAGAAGGTTACCCATCCCAGTACAACCCTCGCCCAAGTACATTTAATTTTGGAGTTATGATGGGATACGGTGAAATAGTATTGGTATGATCGCACCCGGTACTACATGTTATGCAATCGTAAATATGCTCTTCATCCGTTTCTTCTTGAGCTCCATTTGATAAAGAAAAATCAACATGACGTGTGGGGCTTGTCTAGATGGTTGAAACATTTTGGATCGTCGATGTGATTAGTTTGAGATGGCCGATAAAACATTTTTGAGGTCATGATTGCTTCCGCCCGAGAAAAACGTCCAAAAGAGCTTTTAAACATCAAAATTTGGTGTCGAAAACATTTCCAATGTGACTTTGACCTATTTGCATGTTGGTGATCTTTGAGAGAGCTTTCTGATATGGTATTGGCAGCCGTGTAGTTCATCGCAGTGCCAAACTTATTGCATTTCAAAAATACAACGTTTTGCTATAGACACATAAAAAACCGAGTGAATAAAAAAAGGGATGTAACACGAGGACATCCTTGGAGGTCACCCATCCCAGTGTTACTCTCTCCCAAGCACGCTTAACTGCGAAGTTCTGATGGGATCCAGTGCTTAGTGTTGTTATGATTTGCACCCGGTAGTACATGTCATGCAATCCTAAATATGCTCTTCACGTACCTTTTCAATGTTTGTTCTTGAGATCCGCTCGATACAGAAGAATCCACACAATGTGTGAGCCTCATCTAGATGGTTGAAACGTTTTGAGTCGTCGATGCGATGAGTTTGAGATGGGCGCTAAAACGGGTTTGAGGTCGTAATTGCTTCCGGCCGAGAGAAACGTCCGAAAGAGCATCTAAAAATTAAAATTTGTGATCAAAAACATTTCTAATGGGACTTTGACCTCTTGAAACATCAGAGATCCTTGAGTGAGCTTTTCTAAATGGTATTGTCCGTGTTGTTCATTGCGGTGCGAAACTTATGGCATTTGGAAAATACGACGTTATATAATAGACACATAAAAAACTGAGTGAATAAAAAATGGCCGCAACACGAGGACTTCCCAAGAGGTGACACATCCCAGTACTACTCTCGACCAAGCACACTTAACTGCAAATTTCTAATGGAATCCGGTGTAGTAGTGCTGGCATCATCGCACCCGGAAGTACATGTCATGTAATCGTATATATGCTGTTCATCCAATTTCTCAATGTTTCTTCCTAAGCTCCACTCGATAAAAAAGAATCCACTTGATGTGTGTGCGTCGTCTAGATGGTTCCAATGTTTTGGATCATCGATGCGATTAGTTTGAGATGGCTGCTAAAACGGGTTTGAGGTCGTAATTTCTTCCGGCCAAGAGAAACGTCCGAAAGAGCATCTAAAAATCAAAATTTGGGATCAAAAACATTTCCAATGGGTCTTCGACCTCTTGAATCATCAGAGATACTTGAGTGAGCTTTACGAAATGGTATTGTCTATATTGTTCATTGCGGTGCGAACCTTATGGCATTTGGAAAATACGATGTTCTGTAATAGACACATAAAAAACCGAGTGAATAAAAATGAGCTGCAACACGAGGACTTCCCAAGAGGTCACCCATCCCAGTACTACTCTTGACCAAGCACGCTTAACTGCAAAGTTCTAATGGGATCCGGTGCAGTAGTTCTGGCATCATCGCACCCGGTAGTACATGTCATGTAATCGTAAATATGCTATTCATCCACTTTTTCAATGTTTCTTCTTAAGCTCCATTTGATAAAAAAGAATCCACTTGACGTGTGTGCCTCGTCTAGATGGTTGAAATGTTTTGGATCATCGATGCGATTAGTTTGAGATGGCCGATAAAACGGTTTTGAGGTCGTGATTGCTTCCGCCCGAAAAAACGTCCAAAAGAGCATATAAACATCAAAATTTGGGGTAAAAAACATTTCCAATTGGCCTTTGGCGTATTGGGTCGTTAGAGATCTTTAAGTGAGATTTCCAAAATGGTATTGTCGGCCTTTTAGTACAATGCGGTGAGATACTTATAGCATTTCGAAAATACGACGTTTTTAAATAGAAACATAAAAAACCGAGTGAATGAAAAAGAGGTGCAAAACGAGGACTTCCCTGAAGGTCACTCATCCCAGTACTTGTGTCGCCCAATTAAGCTTAACTGCATAGTTTTTATGAGGTCCGGTGCATTAGTGCTTGTATGATCGCACCCGGTAGTACATGTCATGCAATCATAAATATGCTCTTCATCTACTTTTTCAATGCTTTTTCTTGCGCTCCATTCGATAAATAAAAATCCACACGTCTGTGGGCCTCATCTAGATGGTTGAAACGTTTTGGATGGTCAATGTGATGAGTTTGAGATGGCCGATAAAACGGTTTTGAGGTTTTGATTGCTTCCACTTGAGAAAAACGTCCAAAAGAGCTTTGAAACATCATAATTTGTGGTCAAAAAGTTTTCCAATGGTCTTGGACCTTTTGGCACGTCTGTGATCTTTGAGAGAGCTTCCCGAAATGGTATTATCGGCCGTGTAGTTCATCGTAGTGCCAAACTTATGGAATTTTGAAAATACGACGTTTTGCAATAGACACATAAAAACCGAGTGAATAAAAAAAGGGATGCAACACAAGAAATTCCATCTCAGTACTAATCTCGCCCAAACACGCTTAACTGCAAAGTTCTGATGGGATCCGGTGTATTAGTGTTGTATGCTCGCATCCGGTAGTACATGTCATGCAATCGTAAATATGCTCTTCATCCACTTTTTCAATGTTTCTTCTTGCGATCTGCTCGATAAAGAATAATCCACACGATGTGTGAGCCTAGTCTAGATGGTTGAAACTTTTTGGATTGTTGATGCGATGAGTTTGAGATGGCCGATAAAACGGTTTTCAGGTCGTGATTGCTTCAGGACAAGAAAAACTTCTGAAAGAGCATCTAAACATCAAAATTTGGGGTTGAAAACATTTCCAACAGGTCTTCGACCTCTCTAAACATCAGAGATCCTTGAGTGAGCTTTCCAAAAGGGTATTGTCGGCTGTGTAGTTCATCGGGGTGCGAAACTTATGGCAGTTCCAAAATACGGCATTTTGTGATAAACACATAAAAACCGAGTGAATAAAAAAAGGGGTGCAACACAAGAAATTCCCAGGAGGTCACCCATACTAGTACTTATCTCGCCCAAACACTTAACTGCAGAGTACTGATGGGATTTGGTGCATTAGAACTGGTACGATCGCACCTTGTACATGACATGAAATCAAAAATATGATCTTCATCCACTTTTTCAATGTTTCTTTTTAAGCTCGACTCAATAAAAAAGAATCCACACGTTGTGTGGGCCTCGTCTAGATGTTTGAAATGTTTTGGATCATCGATGTGATGAGTTTGAGATGGCGGATAAAACAGTTTTGAGGTCATGATTGCTTCCGCCCGAGAAAAACATCCGAAAGAGCATCTAAACATCAAAATTTGGGGTCAAAAACATTACCACTTGGTCTTCGGCTTATTGGCCCGCTAGAGATCGTTGATTGAGCTTTCTGAAATGGTATTTTCGGCCGTGTAGTTCATCGCAGTGCGACATTTATCACATTTCGAAAAAACAAAGTTTTGCAATAGACACATAAAAATCGAGTGTATAAAAAAGAAGTGCAACAAGAGGACTTCCCAGGAGTTCACACATCCCAGTACTAATCTCGTCTAAGCACGCTTATGTACAAAGTTCTAAAGGGATCCGGTGCATTAGTCTTGGTATGATCGCACCCGGTAGTACATGTCATGTAATCGTAAATATGCTCTTCATCCATTTTTTTCAATGTTTCTTCTTGAGATCCATTTGATAAAAGAATCACACAATGTGTGGGTCTTGTCTAGATGCTTGAAATATTTTTGATCGTCGATGCGATTAGTTTGAGGTGGCCGATAAAATGGTTATTAGATCGTGATTGCTTCGCCCGAGAAAACATCCAAAAGAGCATCTAAACATCAAAATTTGGGGTCAAAAACATTTCCGACTGGTCTTCAGCCAATTGGCACGTTGGATATCTTTGAGTGAGCTCTCAAAAATGGTATTGTCGGCAGTGTAGTTCATCGCGGTGCAAAACTTATGGCATTTCGAAAATACGACGTTTTGCTATAGACACATAAAAAATTGAGTGAATAAAAAAGTGGTGCAAAACGAAGACTTCCCTGGAGGTCACGCATCCCAGTAGTACTCTCGCCCAAGCACGCTTAACTGTAGAAGCTTGATGGGATCTGGTGCATTAGTGCTGGTATTATCGCACCCGGTGGTAGTACATGTCATGCAATCGTATATATGATCTTCATACACTTTTTCAATATTTCTTCTCGAGCTCCACTCGATAAAGAATAACCCACACAATGTGTGGGCCTCGTCATGATGGTTGACACATATTACATCGTCGAAATGATGAGTTTGAGATGGCCGATAAAACGGTTTTGAGGTCGTGATTGTTTCTGCTAGAGAAAAACGTCCGAAGAGCATCTAACATCAAAATTTGGGGTCGAAAACATATCCAATGGGTCTTTGACCAATGGGCAGGTAAGAGATCTTTGAGAGAGCTTTCTGAATTGGTATTTTTAGCAGTGTAGTTCATCGCAGTGCGAAACGTATGGCATTTTGAAAATACAACATTTTGAGATAGAGACATAATAAACCGAGAGAAAAAAAAGGTGCAACACGAGGACTCCCCACGGAGTCACCCATCCTAGTACTACCCTCACCCAATCACGCTTAACAGCAGAGTTATGATGGGATCCGGTGCATTAGTGCTAGTATGATCGCACCCGGTACTACATGTTATGCAATCGTAAATATGCTCTTCATCCACTTTTTCAATGTTTCTTCTTGAGCTCCACTTGATAAAAAAGAATCCACAAGATATGTGAGACTCGGCTAGATGGTTGAAACATTTTGGATCATCAATGCGATGAGTTTGCGATGGCCGATAAAATGGTTTTGATGGCCGATAAAACGGTTTTGAGGTCGTGATTGCTTCCACTAGAGAAAAACATCCGAAAGAGCACCTAAACATCAAAATTTTGGGTCAAAAACATTTCCAAAGGGAATTTGACCAATTGGCAGGTCAGAGATCTTTGAGAGAGCTTTCTGAAATGGTATTTTCAGTAGTGTAGTTCATCGTGGTGCAAAAATTATGGCATTTCGAAAATATTACGTTTTGCGATAGACACATAAAAACCAAATGGAAAAAAGGTGCAACACAAGGACTTCTCAGGGGGTGACCCATTCCAGTACTACCCTTGCCCAAGCACGTTTAACTGCGGAGTTATGATGGGATCTAGTGCATTAGTGCTGGTATGATCGCACCAGGTACTACATGTTATACAATCGTAAATATGCTCTTCATCCTTTTTTCAATGTTTTTCTTGAGCTCCACTCAATAAAGAAGCATCCATATGATGTGTGAGCCTCAGCTAGATGGTTGAAATGTTTTTGATCGTCGATGTGATGAGTTTGAGATGGCCGATAAAACGGTTTTGAGGTCGTGATTGCTTCCGCCCAAGAAAACATCTGAATGAGCATGTAAACATCAAAATTTGGGGTTCAAACCATTCCAATTTGTCTTTGACCAATTGGTACGTCAAAGATCTTTGAGAGAGCTTTTCAAAATGGTATTGTCGGCCATGTAGTTAATCGCAATGTGAAACCTATGGCATTTCGAAAATCCCATGTTTTGCAATAGACACATAAAAATGGAGTGAATAAAAAAAGGATGCAACACAAGAACTTCCCAGGAGGTCACCCATCCCAGTACTACTCTCCCCCAAGCACACTTAACTGCAAACTTCTATTGGGATCCGGTGCATTAACACTGGTATGATCGCACTCGGTAATACATGTTATGCAATCGGAAATATGCTCTTCTTCCACTTTTTCAATCTTTCTTCTTCAGCTCCAAGAAGAAACACATGATCTGTGGGCCTCGTCTGGATGGTTAAAATGTTTTGGATCATCGATGTGATGAATTTGAGATTCCAATAAAACGGTTTTGATGTCGTGATTGGTTCCGCCAGTGAAAAACGCCTGGAAGAGCATCTAAAAATCAAAATTTGGGGTCGATAACACTGCCAATAGGTTTTTGACCTATTGGCACGTCAAATGTCTTTGAGTGAGCTTTCCGAAATGGTATTGTCGGTCGTGTAGTTCATTGCCGTGCGAAACTTATGGCATTTTGAAAATACAACGTTTTGTGATAGACACATAATAAACCGAGTGAATAAAAAAGGGTGCACCACGAGGATTTCCCAGGAGGTCACCCATCCTAGTAGTACTCTCGCCCAAATAGCATAACTTCAGAATTCTAATGGGTTCCGGTGCATTAGTGTTGGAATGATCGCTGATGGTAGTACATGTCTTACAATGGTAAATATGCTCTTCATCCACTTTTTCAATGTTTCTTCTTAAGCTCCACTCGATAAAGAATTATCCACACGATGTGTGGACCTCGTCATGATGGTTAAACCATATTGGATCATCGATGTGATGAGTTTGAGATGGCCGATAAAATGGTGTTGAGGTCGTGATTCCTTCGGCTAGAGAAAAACGTCAGAAAGAGCATCTAAACATCAAAATTTGGGGTCAAAAAATTTCCAATGGGTCTTCGGCCTATTGACACGTCAGAGATCTTTTAGAGAGCTTTCGTTAATGGTATTTTCGGCCGTATAGTTCATCGCGATGCAAAACTTATGGCATTTTGAAAATATGACGTTGCGATAGACACATAAAAACCGAGTGAAAAAAAGGGGCAACACAAGGACTTCCCTGGGGTTCACCCATCTCAGTACTACCCTCGCCCAATCACGCTTAAATGCGGAGTTATGATGGGATCTGGTGCAGTAGTAGTGGTAAGATCGCACCTAGTACTACATGTTATGCAATCGTAAATATGTTGTTCATCCTTTTTTTCAATGTTTCTTCTTAAGCTCCCCTCAATAAAGAAGAATCCACATGATGTGTGAGCCTCAGCTATACGATTGAAACTTTTCGATCGTCGATGCGATGAGTTTGAGATGGAAGGAAAAATGGTTTTCAAGCCGTGATTACTTTTGCCCAAGAAAAAACATCCGAATAAGCATCTAAACATTGTCAATGGGGCTTTGACCTATTACACGTCAGAGGTCTTTGAGTGAGCTTTCCGAAATGGTATTGTCCGCCATGTTTTTCATCGCGGTGCGGAACTTATGGCATTTGGAAAATATGACGTTTTGCAATAGACACATAAAAACCAAGTGAATAAAAAAGGACTGCAACACGAGTACTTCCCAGGAGGTCACCCATCGCAGTACTAATCTCGCCCAAGCACATTTAACTGCAAAGTTCTAACGGGAACCAATGTAGTAGTGCTGGTATGATCGCACCCATTAGTACATGCCATGCAATCGTAAATATGCTCTTCATCCACTTTTTCAATGTTTTTTCTATTGATCCACTCGATAAAGAAGAATCCACTCGATATGTGGAACTCATCTAGATGGTTGAAACATTTTGGATCGTCGATGCGATTAGTTTGAGATGGCCGATAAAATGGTTTTGAGGTCATGATTGCTTTCGCCTGAGAAAAACATACAAAAGAGCATCTAAACATCAAAATTTGGGGTCGAAAATATTTCCAATTGGTTTTTGGCCAATTGGCTTGTTAGAGATCTTTGAGTTGGCTTTCGAAAAAATTATATTTGGCCTTGTAGTATATCGCGGTGCGAAACTTATGCCATTTCAAAAATATGACGTTTTCGATAGACACATAAAAACGAGTGAATTAAAAAAGGGGTGCAAACCAGGACTTCCCAGAAGGTCACCCATCCCAGTACTAGTCTCGCCCAAACACACTTAACTGAAAAGTTCTGATGGGATCCGGTGCATTACTACTAACATTATCGCACCTGGTAGTACATGTCATGGAATCGGAAATATGCTCTTCATACACTTTTTCAATGTTTCTTCTTGAGCTCTACTGGATAAAGAAGAATCCAGAGTAGAGCTCAAGAAGAATCCACACGATGTGTGGGCCTCGTATAGATGGTTAAAATGTTTTGGATCGTCGATGCGATGAGTTTGAGATGCTAGATAAATTGGTTTTGAGGTCGTGATTGCTTCCGCCCAAGAAAAACGTCCGAAAGAACATCTAAACATCAAAATTTGGGGTCACAAAAATTTCAAATGGCCGTTCAACCTATTGGCATGTCAGAGATCTTTGAGATAGCTTTCCGAAATAGTATTATCGGCCGTGTAGTTCATCGCAGTGCAAAACCTATGGCATTTTGAAAATACGATATTTTGCAGTAGAAACATAAAAAACCGAGTGGATAAAAAAAAGGATGCAACACGAGAACTTTCCAGGAGGTCACCCATCCTACTACTACTCTCGCCCAAGCATGCTTAACTGTGAAGTTCTAATAGGATCTGGTGCATTAATGCTGTGATCGCACCCGGTAGTACATGTAATGAAATAGTAAGTATGCTCTTCTTCCACTTTTTCAATGTTTTTCCTTGAGCTCCACTTGATAAAGAAGAATCACATGATATGTGGCCCTCGTCAAAATGGTTGAAATATTTTGGATCGTCGATGCGATGAGTTTGAGTATGGCTGTTGAGGATCGATCGATCTTGTTGTTAGGATCTCGATGAATATGCATCCAAATTCCTCTCTTTTCTAAAATAAACTTCATAAACTGCATTTCTAATATCGTCGAGGGCCGTCATTGCACTATATTGATTCTTCTGATTTTCATCAGTTGTTCTTGGTGGAGCTCTTGGTGCCATCTTAACAACTGCTGACATTTGAGCTACCTGAACATCAAGCTTCTTCCAATGCGCAGACAAGGCCTCAAAATTTCCTTTCAAATCCTTGTACATACTGTCAACCTTTGCATTGATGTCTTGGGCATTCTTCTGTTGTCCTTCCAACACTTGTTGGAACAGCAGCTCAATCTTGCTATCTAGAGGAGTTGGAGTAGCAATAGATGCTTGATAAGTCTTCTGAAAACCCTTGTCAAAGTTGCCAAATGTAATTGTTATCTCAAGTTGCCTTGAAAATTCTACTTAGGTTGGAGTTACTGATTAGAAGTGTAGACTTGATCCTGAGGATTCTCAACATTGGTACTCCTATAGGAAAGGTTTGGGTGATTTCTATGTCTTGTGCTGAACGAATTATCCTCATATTGCTGCCCTCTTCCACCTTAGCTTACATCAACTTGATCATTGATGTCATTTCCCTTATTTCTAAAGAAGGATTCATCTCCTCAATCTCATCATAGAAACCAACTGATTTCAGGAGCTCTATTTTTAAAATCACATCCATCTTCGCATTGAGCTCATTGATCCTCTGTGATTTCAGGCTTATCAAACTTTGGGCAGTGATTACTGTTACTAGCTGCCAAGTTTGTTTATCAAAGCATATGCCACATCAACATGTCTAGTCATAAAGTCTTCATTCCTTGCAGTGTCTAAGGCTACTAAATTTTTTCATCGATACCGTAGTAGAAGATTCTCAAGATATTTGGCTCATTGAATCCATGATGGAGGCAATCCCTAATATATTCCCTCAATCTCTCCCATGCTTCAGAAAACGATTTTGCACCAGCTTGCTGAAAGTTCGAGATCTTGTTTCTTATAGGTTGGACCTAGACCTGGTGAAGATATGGTTCAGGAATGCAGATTTGGTCTCATCCCAAGTGGTCAAAGATCCTAGAGCTAACTGCTTCAACCAAAAAAATTGCCTTATCTTCCAGAGAAAAATTGAAATGAGTGCACATCAGGTAGTCAGCTGGCACTCCATTTGCATTGATCGTTCTGCAAATCTCCTCAAAAGTTTTAATATGATCCGTGAGGTTTTTAGAAGGTAACCCATGAAATTGACTCTGCTTCACCAAAGCAATTATTTGTGCCTTGATCTCAAAATCATTCTTGGCAATTGGAGGAGGCCTAATAGCACGTTAGTGTTTATCAACCATAGAAAATGATATTTTTTAACGTTGGCATAGAATGCATCTCGCATGTCATAATCTCCCAGAGTACGACGATCTCCATCCTAATGTTGTCTCCTTTGTTTAGCTTCAGCTCCATGCGCATTAGGATGAATTCGTTGATTCGAGGCATAGATGTACTAGATTGGAAGGCGGTTCTTGTTCAACGGGAGGAACCCACTTTCAAAAAGAATGAATAGTTAGTGCTAAACCTGAGGAAGATTGGATAGAGGAGGAAAATAAGAGATCCAAGTTTAACTCAAGGGCATTTACTGTGATACACTGCAGTGTGTCAAAGAAAATATTTGAACTAATTCAAGGCTGTGAAACTGCATAGGAGACGTGGGACACCCTGCAAATTCACTCTAAAGGAACCAAGAAATTTCAAAGTTCGCGGAAGGACCTACTAACGCCCAGATTTGAGAATTTGAAAATAGAAGATCACGTATCCATTCATATTTTAGCTCAAAGTTGAGTTCATTGGCACAAGAAGCATCAACTCTTCGTAAGAAGTACAAAGAAACGAAATTCATAAGGTGTCTACCAGCCAAGTTATGGCTTATAAATCAACTCATGTTATATCTCAAAATATGGATGAAATTAGCTTTGGTGAAGTAGTTGGGATGCTGCAAGCTCATGAAATGGAGCTTGAAGGAGTAAAGAAACCAAAGAGTTTGGCTTTTACTGCGTTAGAAGCACATACAAGTGAGTCTGATGGAGAAGATCCGGTGAGTTTGTTAGTACAAAGATTTGAACGTGTGCTGAGAAAGATGGAACAAAGTGATATATCGAGAAAAATTGGGTCCATCAAGAAATATGTAAAAGGAGATAAACCAGGAGAGAAATATGCAACTTCATGAATACAAGGAGTTTGGTCATTTCAAAGCTTATTGTCCCACCTATTAAGAGAAGAGAAATAAAGTGTTTTGGATGTCACGTTATCGGTCACACTCAGATGGAATGTGTGACCGTACAAAAACCAAGGAAGAAAGGTCCATGTTAGCTGAAGATGACTCAGATTATGAGAATGAAGAAGAAGTGAGCAATTTTTTGCATTTGGAGGAATTATCGAGCATGAATCAGAGGACAAAAATGAGGATGATCTTATTGAAATCTACAAGGAGGTACGGGAGACACTCATCAGAATTGGAAGAGATAATATAGCCTTAACGAAAGAGAAAAGTCATCTTGAAGCACTTGTTGAGTTACTTCAGAATGAACTCAAGGCTGAAAGAAATATAAGTCAAGAAAGTCTATCACTAACAAAAGAAAAACTAAAACTGGTAATCAGCACTGAGAATCTGAAAAAATAGCTACATGCTCAAAGGGAATTATCAAATTGACTCCAATGAGAGATTGATCACCAATAGAAGAAGATTCATATGTTTGCCGGTACCAATCAACTCGATAAGATTCAGAGTTATGGACGAACCACGAACACATACAGAGGGTTGGGTTATAGTGCAAGAAAAAGGAAGGAGTATAAGAAACTCATTTTATCTCAGCTAGTCGACTCAGGAAACCAGCTGATAAACCTGAAAGAAGCAGCACAACACGAACGATTTGCTGCTACTTATGTGGAAAAGTATGTAACATCAAGGCATATTCTTCAGATACTAGAAAGAGCTAAGAGGATCAGGAATCAAAGAAACTTCAAGTGGAATGGTATGCGAAATCAAATTTGGGTGAAAAAGTTTGATCTTCAGAAAAAAATTAATAGAAGTGCATCAGAGTATACGTGAGAGTCAAATTGTCACAGTAATATGGCTCTTATAGCAAACAAATGCGATGAATTTGGTTCTTGGTACTTTGATAGTGAATAGTCACGACACATGAAAGGTTCATAAAATAGCAGTGTCGAGTTGGTTCACATAGATTTGATCGGACCAATGCAAATTAAAATTCTGAGAGGAGAAAAGTATGTCTTTGTTCTTGTGGATGATTATTCTAGAGTCACATGGGTGTGGTTCATTCGCGAGAAATCAGAATCAGCAAACAGTTTGAGAATATGGGCACTCCGGTTGATTAACAAAAAGAGAGGCATCAAGAGAATTCGCAGTGACGGTGGAGGAGAATTTCAAAATGATATCATCAAGATTTTTGTGAAAATCATGAATACCACATAAATTTTCAGCCCCTGAACTCCCCAGCAGAGTGGAGTAGTAGAAAGGAAAAACAGAACTCTTCAGTATTGAATACTCCTTGTTATACAATGACCAGGGTGTATGTCAGAAAGGGATCAACAAAGACACCGTATGAAATGTGGAAGGGAAAACACCAAATCTAAGCTACTTTCATATATTCGGCTGCAAGTGCTACATTCTCAGTGACAAAGACCATCTAGGAAAGTTTGATTCACAAAGTGATGAAGGCATGTTTCTAGGTTACTCTGGAAGTAGATCAACGTTTAGAGTTTTTAACATGCGATCTGGTGTGATTATGAAATTTATTAATGTAGTGTTTAATGATCATTCTCTTATGAAGTGGGATGGAGGTAATTCAGATAGTGAATTGGAACAAGCAGAAATGGAGGAAAAGGAGTAAGTCACTGTCACAAAGGAACTAAGTAGTTTAGATGTACATCCTAAGTCAGACCAGTTTGCATTAGAACAAGGGATAACTTAGCAGGTTCATCAAAATCATTCACCATCTGATGTGATATGGAATGTGATGGAAGGAAGAAAAACACGTGGTGTTCAAATTAACTTCAGGGAAATGGTAAGATTTACGAGTTTGTGTTGGTCCTTGAACCGAAAAATCATGTTCAGGCACTTTAGGATGAGTTTTGGAATATCATAATGGAAGAAGAGTTAAAATAGTTTGTGAGGTATGATGTGTGGGAGTTGGTTTCCCAACCTAGAGGTGTGAATGTTGTGGTAACAAAATGGATGAGCAAGAACCAAAACTTTGTGTCATTGTCTATGGTAGAAGCAGAATACATTGTCATGGGGAGTTGGTGCTCTCAGCTCATGTGGAAGAAGCAAATGTCAAAAAATTACAGAATGGATTTTGACCCTCTGTTAGTTCATTGTGACAGCAAAAGTGCCAACAGTATTTCAAAGAATCCAATGCAACAGTCCAAAACAAAGCATATCTACATTCAACACCACTTAATTTGCGAACTGGTGGAAGAAAAACATATAGTGGTTGAATATTTTATCGATGATTTGTAACTAGCTGACTTGTTTACAAAAGCATTAAGTTTCACTCATTGTGTCACATTAAGAATTGTAATTGGTATTTGTGGGATATGATTCTACTGTATAAAGCTTGCAGGACTGATATGTGCCATGAGTAAAGGAGTATACAACGTTTTGATTTCATTTGGAATCATTTGTTTCAATGAGAAAGAGTTGCTTGTCATGTCGTTATGCCTAACTCTTAATACAGGTTCCACAAAGAGAAGTGTTATGCAGGCTGATAACATAAGTCTATTTCTGAGAAGTTGAGTGATGGAGCTGACTTATCTATTTTTAATAAACAAAAGGATGGGGGTCAATACAAAAAGAAGAAAAAAAATTCAAAAGACAAACCAGAGGTGTATCAAAAAAAAAGGGAAAGAAGTGGACACCCCGTTATCTCCACTCCCAAGTAGAATACAAGGAGATACATTATTGCCTCTCATACATCAGATATGATGTTATAATGAATAAAGGTTGAAAATTGATTCAATTCATAATAAAGATATGACACTGTGAAAGCTAATCATTTTCGCTATGACAACCAGATAGTATGAATCAAGCGAAGCAGAATATGCTCTTTGATTTATGTGCTACTGACAATTAAGATCATATTTTGCAATATCTTTGTCTTTTATGTGATGTTTCTCTTTAAAATTATCACCAGTCTACTCGTTGACATATGTGATAACCCTGTAGGTTGGTTCCCCATCTCTTCTAGTATCTATATATGGCTGCTTTTAGTTGAGCTTTTATACTGTGCTATTCATTTGATTCAATGGTTGTTGCAGTGATTTAACGTGTTGGTACAGGTCTATTTATATAAATATAAATAAATAAATAAAACTCGGGTTCAAAAGAGAGGGATATCGTGTCTCTTCTGCTTCATACCACAACCACCCCACTCGACATGGTTTGGTTGGTGGATAGACTCCTTCCATAAGTCTTATTGGTGTCGATTTGACTTTCGATGATGATGCATGCACTAGATCGGTCACATTCTCTATCAGTATGCCATCTGCTAACGCCGACGCCGGTTGCGATTCCGCTGCCCTAGTGCAAAGCACCTCGCCTTATCAACTCATTCTTTCATTTTGACACACTATCTGATGAAGAGGTTATGACTGATGCAATAGCTGACTCAGCTACCATTGATGCAATTGTTGATCTTCTAACTAAAGGTGGAAAGAAATTTTGGTCAGGGTTGAGCACGATAGATCTACTAGCCAAATTTGCGGAATTTGTTTTTATTACAGTTATGATTGCAAATTGGTCGCATATTGGTCGCAGTTTGATTGCATATTGCGACCAATATGCGACTATGGGTTTTAGTCCCAAAAGTGCGACCAATTTACGACTACTTGTGTGTGGTCACAAATTGGTCGCAAAAACATTGTACAAAGTGACAAAATTTGTGATCAGAAATGTGGTCGCAAATTGGAATGGCAAAATGATTATTTTCTTGTAGTATGATATCTAAACGGGTTCATGGGATTCGTGTTGATTTTGGGCTGCTCATCTATAAGTAGGTTATGGGTCTCATACAGCGTCAGAAGAACGATTCTCACTAGCTATTGTTTCCTCGGCTCATCTTTGGGCTTCTCCACAAGCAGCATCCTACCAAACTCTTTTCTGGTGAGGAATTCATTCTGCCTATGGTATAAAAAAAAGATGTTCGTAGTAGCGAATAATTCCTCAAGAAGGATTAAGTTCTGGGCCAATCCACCACCTCATCCAAGCGCAAGGTCAAGATCATACCCGCATCTTAAACTCTTGCTGGTGCAACTCGGGTCATTAATTTAGGATTTGTGCGCATTCCAGCTGGACTTGTCGGTCCTGCAATGGCCTGTGATGCATTTGCTAATGATGCTGCCTTACAAACACTCGCTGAGAGTGTTCATCAACTTCTTCAGAAACTCGCAGGTATACTCTCTGGACTCTTTTTTTGTTACTTCTTATAGTAACATCTCTATTTTTAACTTTTGTTCTCACAAGCAATGTGAGACAATGAACATGACTCAGAGTGACTAAGAGCAAGGCTGGGTGATGATGTCCAAAGAAATCAGGGAGGTACATGTGATACTAGTGAAAAAACAGTAGGTACATTCGGTAATAGATATGTTGAAATTGTGACGGATGCATTTTGTGAGACTACGACTGATGAGTACTAAAATCAGTACGAGGAAGAATTTAATAATGTAGAAGAACCAAATTCAGAAGCACAAATTTTTTACTACATGTTAGAAGCTGGAAAAAATCTATTGTATGATGGTAGTCATGAAGGACACTCACAGTTATCTTTAGCTGCTCAGTTCATGAATATTAAGTCTGATTTTAATCTACCTGAAAAATGCATGGACTCTTGGGCGGAGCTGTTTACTGAATATTTGTCTGACGAGAATTAGGCAACGGGTTCATATTTTGAAACCAAAAAACTGATGCGAAATTTTGGGCTCCCATTTTATACAATAGACATGTGTGTTCACAATTGTATGATTTTTTGGAAAGAAGATGAGAAATGAGAAAAAATTTAATTTTGCGATTCCTCTTGATATAAGCCAAGCGAGTGTAGGACGAGAATACCTTTCAGTCGTACGTGGTATTTACCTATAGGTGATAGACTTAAGAGAATGTATCAAAGCGAGAAAACCGCAGAGGCAATGAGCTGGCATGAAGAGCATGAAGCAGAAGACGAAGAAATGAGTCATCCATCAGATGTTGCAGAGTGGAGAAATTTTCAATATCTACATCCAAGATTTCTTGCTGAATCTTGGCTTATGTACTGATGAGTTCAATCTATATGGGATGTCTCGTAATCATTCATTATGGCCGGTGACTATCACTCCATATAACTTGCCACCTGATATGTGTATGTAGAAAGAGTACTTGTTTCTAACAATTCTGAATTCGGGGCCAAATCATCCGTGCACTAGTCTGGATATATTCCTCCGACCATTGATTGATGAGCTGAAAGAATTGTGTTATACAAGATTTGAGGCATATGATGTGTCGTTTAATAAAAATTTCAATCTAAAAGCCGTGTTATTGTGGACAATAAGCGATTTTTTAGCATATGGAATGTTGTCAGGATGGACAACGTATGGTGGACTGTCTTGTCCAATTTTTATGGATGATATGAAGGCATTTCAATTACCAAATGGTATAAAGACGTGTTGGTTTGATTGTCACAGAAGGTTTCTTCCTAAGGGTCATCCGTTACAGAAAAATAAAACAAATATTTAAAAGCAATGCACGCTTTGAATGACTATCCTCCACAATCATTGATAGGCAAACAAGTTTTATACGAGCGAATAAAAACTGTCAATCATCTAAGAACATCTGACTATGGTGGAAACAGTCATGAAATTAATAAAGAAGGTTATGCAAGCAGGCATAATTGGCACAAAGAAAGCATATTCTGGGAGTTTCCGTACTGGACGGATCTTAACCTACGACTTAATCTTGATGTGATGCATATAGAGAAGAATTTCTTCGATAACATCATTAATACTGTTATTTTCAAGGATAAATCAAAAGATACAATTAAGTCAAGGTTGGATATTGCCAAATTTTGCTCTCGAAAAGAGTTGCACGTGGATGGTCGGGGTAATGCTACATTCCCTATATTTAGATTGACACAAAAAGCCAAAGAACACTTATTGGAATGTATCAAAAATTTTGTCAAATTTCTGGACGGTTATGCGGTAGATTTAACAAATTATGTGGATATGGATGGACTCAAGTTTTCGGGCATGAAAAGCCATGACTGTCATGTTTTTATGAACAAGCTTCTCCTTTTTATATTTGCAAAACTTTTTATCATGAAACGTTCATCTAACATTATTAGATATATACTATTAAACATATTTTATTTTATGTATGTAAAATAATAATAATTGCATGTATTAATTACTATATTCAAATATAGGGATTGGAGGATTTTTTCGAGATTTATGCTCCACATCATTGGAACAAAGTTGTATCCAAATTCTGAAGGAAAACATAGTCATAATTTTGTTCAATTTGGAGAAGATTTTTTGACGTCATGGAGCACCTACGTATACATCTGTTATACGAAGCTGAATTCGGTGGACCTGTGCAATATAGGTGGATGTATCCATTTGAAAGGTTTTTTAAAAAACTTAAATGCAAGGTGAAGAACAAACGATATGCTGCAAGGTCGATTGTTGAATCATATGTCAATGATGAGATATCTTACTTCTCGGAGCATTACTTTGATGTACATATACGCACCAAAAATAGGTAGTTACCATAAATTATTGTGTTTATTAATTATTTTATTTGTAAAGTTAAGTAATTAAATTTTCGTGCTCAATCATGTATAATATATATACAGGTTTACTAGATTCGATGAAGTAAGTCCCTGTGTATCCAGATTCCGGAATGCCAGATATATTTACTCACATGGGTCGTCCAAGTGGTAAAATTAAAGAAATATGACTCTTCGAAAAAGAATACAAATATGCACATGCATACGTTTTGTGGAATTATGAATATTTTCGTCTACTAGAGCGGTAAATAAGTTACTATGAAAATAATTTCATTTATTACATTACAATTTTATTGTAATTGACCAATATATATTACTTTTCATACTTAATTTTGTAGCATGTTTGAATGTCAAATTCGTTGTAAGTATCCATATCGCTCGGAAGATGACATTTCATCAAAAAGAGAGCAAGAGTTCCATATATGGGTTCAAGATTATGTATGTATAATTAATTAATATGTACATGTTATTTATATTAATTTTTATAATTTTTAAATACTATAGTATATATATGGATCATAGGTCAATGCAAGCACTTTAACATATACACGCGTCTTTCCGATATGAGCTCAAGAATTAGTGCAAGACCCGATGAATAAAGCAACAATTTGGCCGATCTATTTTACAAGCGGTTATATGTTCCACACGAATAAACATGGACAGAGGAGAAAGACATGTAACTATGGCATTTGTGTTAAGGGAGATAATTACTCAGATGCATTTGATGAAGCTGATTTCTATGGGATTTTAACAGATATCATTCAACTTGAGTATGTTGGACTCCTAAATTTGAAGATCCCGGTTTTTAAATGTGAGTGGTAAGATCCTACGCTTTTGAAAGGAACTCGAAAGTCAGAAAATAGCATCGTTGATGTCTTATCATCAGGAAAATACTATAAATACGAATCATTTATTCTAAGTATACATTAATAATTAACTATAAATATATATTAATTTATATATATATATATATTATGTACATAAAATTCTATAAATTAATTTGTTTATATAATTAAATAATTTACATTTCATTAATTATGATGTACTGAAGCCTTGCAAGCAGATCAAGTTTGTTATATTCCTTATCCACACATCAAATCATCATCAAAACAAACATGGGTCAGTGTTCTCAAAGTTAATCTCATATCTAACATGTTCGAGAAATACAAAAACAAAGACGAGATTGGCCTTTTGCAACAAGAAAATGATGAAGAGGTAAAAGTGGTTGAAGAGATATAAGTGGATCGTTTGGTTGATAGAGTTAATCATACCGAAGAAATTGATTTCGATGTCGGAGATGCTGAACTAGAAGATGAATTTCAGTGTAATTTTTCATTTTCAGATGACGATGACGATGAAAAGATGTAATATATTTTACTTATAAAAATGATATTACAAATTTTGTACGCATTTATGTCCACAAACTCTAAAAGAATAGTTCTTTTTACCAAAAAAATTTCCAATTTTTATTAACTGTTTTTCTTAACAAATTTTTAACTATGTAGTCGCAAATTGGTCGCTAATTTGTGACAAATTTGCGATTACATTTTGGTTTTTTGATTGTAGTCATAAAGTGGTCGCAAATTAGAGACCAATTTGCGACTACATCAAAATTTTTATACCGTAATCGCAAATTGGTCGCACTTTTGCGATCACATTGCGACTACAAGTCTTTTTTTTTTACATATTCGTTATGTATTTTTCACATTTAATACTTATATTTTCAATATTAGGCATTTACAATCATTTCAAATGGAAAAATATAAATAAAACCATGTGTTCATCTAAATTTGTGAAACATATGAATTGTATATAAGTAGTATAAGGTTAAAGAAATTTATTACATGTTTAGGTAAATGATATGTAAATTTGGTAGATGTGTAAATTGTTGTTGTTTACTTAGTAATTGAAATGTATATAACTCATAATGATGCTATCAATCTTATATAATTCATAGTTTTCACCAAAATCATATAATTTAGGGTTTATCGTATTAATTGTGACTAAGTTTCCACCACATTGCCACTATATTGGAAATGTTATGGTAAATTGGTCACAAAAATAAAGTGTAGTCACAAAAATAAGGTGTAATCACAAATTTGTCGCAAAAAGCAACCAATTTGCAACTACATGTTCAAATTTTCTTTGATGGTCGCAAATTGGTCGCTAATTTGCGACCATAATTGTAAATTTACATTTTTCCTATGTATATTTCACATTTACAACTTGTATTTTTATTATTAGGTAAGTACTAACCATTATAGGTGGCAAAAATATAAAAAAAACATCATAATTGTGTTGATGTAAATTTATGAAACATATGAAGTGTATATAAGTGGTATAAGGTTAAGGGAATGTGTTAAGTGTTATAGGTAAAAGATATGTAAATTTGGTAAATGTGTAAATTGTTGTTGTTTACTTAGTAATTGAAGTTTATACAACTCATAATGATGTTATCAATTTTATATAATTCAAAATTTTCACCAAATTCATATAATTTAGGGTTTAAAATATTATTTGTCACTAATTTCTACCACATTGCCATCACATAATAAAAATATTGATGTGGTCCCAAATTGGTCAAAAAATTTGTAACCAATTTGCAACGACAGTTTATTTTTTATAGGTGGTCGCAAATTATTTACACTTTTGTGACCAATTTATGACCACCTATAAAAAATAAGGTGGAAGTCGAATATTTACAACGGTGGTCGCAAATCAGTCGTAAATTTACGATTGATTTGCGACCACTGTGAATTTCGAGGGAGTTGGAAATTTCTGAAAAGTTTTAACTCCCCCCCCCCATTTAATGGTGGTCGCAAATCAATCGCAAATTTGCGACTTATTTGCGACCACCTATACGATTTTACATATGCGACTAATTTACGATCACATGTATGATCTAACATATTTTCTCTATATATGTGACTCTTTCCCGTCCCCCCTCCTCATTTTCACACTTCAAACAATCATCACTTTCTAAAATCCTCTGAAAAACATTTAACCAAATTCCGACAAAAAAAACAATACCCAATGGCAAATAGTGGTAGGTCGTTGAGAGGTCGTGGAAGACGACAAATCCCATCATCTTCCGGCCATGGTAACTCATCGGCCTCTTCAAAAATTTTAATATATTGAAAATATTAGGTTTGATATGGACAAAGTGGTTATATAACCCGTCAAATTTCAAAAATTTTGAAAAACAAATTTGATGGCCCTAACTACAGTTGGACGGTCGTCCCAACTGAACGACAAAGGAAATATTTCATCGAATTTGTGGTAAGTACGTTTTAATTTATTATTATTTTTAATTAATTTTTTAATAAATTTTAATAATTAGTAAATTTATTAATTTCAAAATTGCAAACAATCGTACACATAGGATCCTATGATCACCTCGGTAGTACGAAAAGAATTCGAATATGTCTTTGTAAGATGGATGAAAGGGATGGTGAGCACGGTTCATACAACTGGCAAACGTCCCGGGTGGATTTCCCCGAGTTTGTACAAAACAATGACAGACTACTGAGAAACAAAAACGTCAAATGAGATGTGTAGAAATCCTACAATAATAGTAACTCCTCTCGGGATGGTCTTGGTCCACACAAGCATATGTCGGGCCAAAAATCCTACATCCATATCCAAAGGAAATGTTAAGTACTTTAAAATATTTAAATTTAAATTTAATTGATATTTATTAATAATTTATTTCAAAATTTAGGAAAATAATTTGGGATGACCGGTCTCAATTGGTGAGGTCTTTATAAAGACTAACACTCGGGAGGATGGTTCATATGTCGATTTGAAAGCAAAACAAATTGGTGAATCATACGAACGAAACATCCAAGAAAAGATGGCGATCGTGGAGGTCGATCAAACTAAAACGTCCGACGATACTTCCCATCGAATTGAGCTAATCTAAGATGAGAAGAATGAGATCTTCATTCAGGTATAAAAAATTTTCTAAATTTTTTTTTATTTTCACTAAATTTATTTGTTCTATTTTTTAATTATTTTATAGTTCTTTGTTGCGGATGACCGAGGACGTCTTTACGGACTCTGAGTCTGAATCGCATTCATGGGTCGGGCAAGCGTAGTGGCTTCTAATGCACTACCTCCGAGTTTGTTGCGCTTCAGGCTTAATTACTTGTTGCGCAGCGACAGATCGAAGAACAAGTCACAAAAAATGCGCGTATTGAAGATAGTCGTCGGTTATTTCCAACAGATGGATCCCGCTTTCCCGTCTTTTATGCGGGATAACAATACGCCAGCCGTACCGTTGAATGCTTCACCTGCTTTTTTGCCATTGGATTTCAATCTTCCACCTCTACAAAATTAGTTTTTATTTTTAGTTTTTGTAATTTGAATTTTTTTATTAATAAAATTTATTATTTTTATTTTAATAATTTTTTTATATTTTAACAAATAATTAATAGAAATATTTAGTACATTATTATAATAGAAATATTTATTATAAAAATAAATAATTAATAAAAATATCTTAAAATTAAAATTTAAAATAATAATTTTTAATGTTAATTTTAAAATATTTTAATTATTTATTTTTTAAAAATAATTTGTTTGTGATCGCAAATTGGTCGCAAATCGATCACAACTATTTGTGACCAATTTACGACCACTAATAATTTTTATTACAATATAATGGTGGTCGATTTGTGACCGATTTGTGACCGATTTGAGACCACTATTTGTAAACGTTGTGGCAAATTGGTCACAAATTTTTGTGACCATTTTTGTGACCATTTTGCGACCACAGCTTTTGCAACCATAGTTGTAGTGACAAAGTGATCGCAAACTTTGTTAATACATTTCACAAAGTAGTCGCAAAATCAAGGAACAATATTTGGATCACTAAAATGTACAACTATTGCCATGGTTGCAAATTAGTCGCAAATTTATGACTCATTTGCGACCACAAAAGTTTGCGACGAAGGATTTACGACCACATGCTATGGTCCCAAAGTAATCGCAAATTTTTGATTTGTGACCACTTTACGACCACATGAGTCGTCGCAAAACCAGTATTTTCTTGTAGTTTTTGTTCCAATAACTAAGAATCCTAGAGTCGTGGGAGAGTAATAATTTTCAAGATAGTTCAGTTTCATCCCTAAATGACTTTTAAAGTAGTTGTGTAACTTTGCAGATAGCACCAAAAGAGTTGTGATTTTCTTGGTTTAAATTCATCATTTGTCGAGGAAATATTTTTGTTATGTGTTTGTATAAATTTACTTGTCATGTGCTTGTGAGATACACAAAGTAAAAAAAGGGGAGATTGAAGATGTAATCAACTTGAAGGTTCTAGTCATGTTCGTTTGTTAGCCATGGGAAAATATGGTTTAGGTAGATTATTGTTCGTTGATCTACTGCAACTACCTATGGACAATCGCAGTGGTCAGATGTTGCATCCTGTGTTGTAATTTTTTAACCGCTTATTAAAATAATGGTGCGACTAAAAATCTGTGATCAACCACAACTGCAACCGCCAGCAGTAGAAAAACGAACAACATGTATCGTAACCATAGCCGTAGTGTTGATCGGAGCCGCAGCTGCAACCAGTGGCGACGAGCAAGCGAACACGACTTCTTTGTACCAGTCGTAAAGTAGTACAAGGCAGCATGCATGGATGACCGGTGATATGGAGTTAAAACAAAAAGCTGGATCTTATCACAATCAATCTGGACGAGCCAAAAGGCTTAGAGTAAAGTGAGAAGTATAATAAAAATGGAATGAAATGAGCTTTAAATAAGATTCTTATTCTTATATACAGATTAAAGAAATCTTACCTTAAAATCAGATATGGATATATCACTAAAAAGAAGTGTGCCTATGGTTATGCTCGACTCAATGAGGTTAAGCATTGTGGAAGTTTAACACTTACGGGAGAGAATTTTTATCAAATGATTATTAAGGTTTGTAAGAGAAAACAAAACCAAAAGGATAAAAGGATTTTGGTGAGGAGTTTCAAAATTGTTTGTTAATCTTGTAAACATGTGAGGTTAGTGCAATAAGTCAAAGATGCTTTGAGCTTATTCAAAACTGTTTTAGGTGAGAATTTTGAATGCATCTAAAAAGTTGTATAATATAAACACGTATTGTATTAGTTGTTGTATTTCAAACAATTATATATTTTATTAATTTTTGCATTTTCACTAATAGTTTTATTTAACTATACACAATGTAAAGAATCTTATCGTGAACTATGGAGATGAAAAACATCCTAGAAAGATCTCCTCCCATCACACCTAAGGAAAGCTTTAAACGACTGAATCCCAAATGGAAAAAGATCTCATGTGATCCAAATTTGACTCTTGCTCCTTTGTGATGTGATGAAGACCTGATTGAAGCCAAGGTAAAACGCAAATGACCTTCAATTCCTTTTTGCAAGTTTAGAAACATCATCCATTTTGTAGTAAAAAATAAAGGCAGAGAAGCTATTGAGGAGAAAATAAACAGTACGATAAAGTTGTTTTGTAGAGAAGTTGTTCTTTGAGACAACAACGCAAGCCATATAATGCAAATAGACAAGGCTTAAAATCTCCAAGTGTCGAGTGCAATGAATTTAAGGGAAGCCACCTCCTTTATTCGATCTACCGTACACCTAAATACGTCAAAATCAAGTTAAAAGTCATGTTCATTTGTCAGCAGGATTTCCTGCGGTTGCGGCTACGATAGATTTTGTTCGTTTGGTTGCTACTGTTACTTGCGGTCAATCGTAACATTCAGACGTTAAAATAGTGGTGCAACTAAAAATCTGTGATCAACCGCAACCGTAACCGCGGGTATACAAATGAATAACATATACCACAGCCGTAGCTACCGGCGACGAACAAACGAACAAGACAAAAATTTTAAAAAAAAATTTAAAGATAATCCATTATGTCATTTTCCGCATACTTTTTTATTTATTTCTAAGCATTGTTAACACTTTTCTTTAATTTTTCATCTAGCATCTACATAGTGCTCTTATGAAGAAAAAAAAATCAAAATGGATGAAAAGCAGCCCGCGGTCATGGCATATAGGCTCACCCAGGAGTTGGTCTCCATTGTGGACCGTATCCCACGGTCGTAGCATGTGGTCGCATAACCCGAGTCTCGTCTTTAGTTTGGTACTACACCTTCGTCTTACCTCCTTTATATTCCAATCATTTTAAAGTTGATTTATGTAAGAAGTATAGTAAATATAATATTATACTATACTATTTTATGTGTTTTATATAATATAACATATTTTTAATTAGAAATCTATTTACTATTAATAGAATATATAATTTTGTATTTTATATTTTTTGTTGAGTTTAAAATTTATTTTTGGGTTTATATTTAGGCTTTTGTGTTTAGGATTTAATATTTATATATTTAAAGTTGATACATTTAATAGTTATGGCTATAAATAAAATATCTGTTTTATTTTATGTGTTTATATATGATACATAACACAGCAAAACAATATAGATTTTGAAAGAGAAATAATGATGTGTGAAAGAGTTTTTGTTCAGCAACTCAAATGATTATTTTCATAGTAATAAAAAATTTTCCATTAGAACTCCATGTAGGCTTTATAACAAAATAAAATGAGAAATTATCTTGAGTAACATATAATTTATTTTTGAATGAGTAGAACAACACTATTACAAGATATTTTCCTAGATAATTCACATTTTTTTAGTAAAAGTCATGTATTTCAAATGAATATGAATTATTTAAAAATATTTCATTTAAAATTATTTTAAAATTAAATTTATTCAGTAACAGTGTATAAAATTTTAGAAAAATCTTTTACTTTCATGCCTTTTCACTTTCTTATTAAACTCAAATTTGTATCTCCATTTGAACTTATTCTCTAAAAAGCTTTTGCTGCACAGACGAAACCTAAAATGATTATAATGCTATCTCTTCATCTTTCCCCTTTCATCAACGTCTCAAAAATTGTCCCCTTTCATCGTCGTACACCAAGAGGAGAAGCTTCATCAGTCAAAGAGGAAAAGCATTGGAGTGGAGAACTGCCAACCGTCTTGTGAAACTAAGACTATGTTCCCTCAATTGTTTATGGCCCACTGAAGCCCAAAAGCAAAACAAAGTTAAACCCTAAGAAATCTTCATGTTGATATAAATAACAAGGTATTTATCATAAGTCAATTGTTTATGGCCCACTGAAGCCCAAAAGCAAAACAAAGTTAAACCCTAAGAAATCTTCATGTTGATATAAATAACAAGGTATTTATCATAAGTCGACATCCTCCAAAATTCCAAAAAGACGGCAGCCAAAAGGGAGGACGCCCAGGAAGAGAAAAAAGGGGAGAGAGAAGAGAGAGAAGAGAAGAGAGAGAGGTACAACAGTATATGTTGTATTGTAATTCTTCTGATTTTACTCTTTCTCTAGAGTTACTCCTTTGTAAGACCTTCATTCAGATTTATATTGAAAGTTTGTAGAAAACAGATCATATCCGAGAGGTACCTTAATTGGGAACTCGGTAATCAAATTGTGTTTTCTTGTTTTAAGCAATCATTTACCAACACCAAAAGCAATAGGAAAAGATCCTAAAATCCTAAATAGTTGTATCGGAGCTTCGAGGTTTATTGCAAGGGGTGTGTTGGGAAACAAGAGTTTTGGAGTTGCTGAAAAATTCAGAAGCACAACAGATTTGAAGACCTAATGATGAGTTCACGGATTGAGGTTGACAGGTATGATGGGACAAGAGACTTTTCTCTATGGAAAGTGAGAATGATGAATCACTTTGGGATTTTAGGGTTGAAAGGTATCCTAACATATGAAAAGTTGCTCAAGGATTCAGTAGTTACAAAAGGTAAATATGGTGAAGAGGCAAAATGAGGCATAGAAGGCAGCAGCTCACAGATTGATCCGGAAAAGTTTGAAAAATCAAAAAAAGCTAAGGATCTGATTGTTTTGAACATAGTGAATCAGGTACTCAAGAAAATATCTAAGTGTGAGACAACGACATCCATGTGGTCTTCCCTAAACAAGTTATACATGGAGACATCTCTTCCGAATCGGATCTACCTACAGTTGAGGTTCTACACTTTCAAGATGGATGACTCCAAAAACATTGATACCAATGTAGACGACTTTCTAAGGCTGGTGACAGATCTCAACAACATAGGATTTGAAATTTCAGAAGAGGTACAAGCAATTCTACTTCTAAGTTCTCTGTCTAACAGGTATGATCAACTCAAGGAAACCCTAAAGTATGGGAGAGATACTTTAAAGCTGAATGAGGTCACAACAGCAGCTAAGTCTAAGGAAAGAGAGCTAATCGAAAGTGGAAAAGTAACAAATTCTCAGGATGAAGGTTTGTATGTGGAATCAAGAGGTAGGTCGAACAACCGGTTTAATAATGACAACATATGGGGAGGCCGATTGAAGAGCAGAGGCAAGTCAAGGCAACAATTTGATAACAACAACAAAGGATGTTTCATATGTGCATATGAAGGGCATTGAAAAAGAGATTGTCCTCAGAGAAAGAAACGTGCAGAATCTGCTAACATGGCAGAGCCTATTCAGCTAGTGGTCTTAACAACGAGTACTCAAGACACAAGAGAATGGGTAATGGATTGAAGGAGTTCTTACCATATCACACAAAACAATGACGTGTTGTTTGACTTTAAAAAGAAATCAATGGAGGTAAAGTTCTGATGGCTAACAACACTCATAACTACATCAAAGGAACAGAGAGTATTAGAATTCAGAACTCAGATGACAGTATGGTGATACTCAAGGATGTGAAATACATGCAAAAGGTGAGTAGAAATTTGATTTCATTTGGGTTGTTCAAAAAATCAGGTTGTTGTTATCAAGGAGGTGATTTGGAACTGCAATTTTATAAAGATGGCAAGAAAATAATATCTGGGAAACTTAACAACGGGTTGTATTATCTTCAAGGTATATTTTGCAATGTAGGGATCAAGTCAGGAATGAAGAAGCTGAGTAAGGAGATAACTACACACAAGGTCGAATTAGTGGATAGACAGTCAAAGAAAGTGACTTTCAGTGAGAATCTAATTCAAGGACCTACAACGAATGGTTTTAAGGCATGTTCAACCGTTCAAGGTGGAGATTTTTCTGTTGAAATCTCTAGAGAAATTGTAGCAGGACATAATATAGTAGATGCTGATGCTAAAACTCAAAAGGAAAATGTTTCACAAGGGTTACAGAAATCCAGGAGTGGAAAAGGGAGTTTGAGCATGGAAGCTAAGATAAGGTTTTTGTATAAATATTTGTAGATATTAGGAACTGACAGGTTTTACAATATTGTTGCTAAAGGCGATGTGATTCTACCTAAGATTCAGCTAAGCAAAGTTCCAGAAACCCTAACTACCAAAGACATATCTGATTTGAATTCGGAGCTTTGCTGTGAATTTCTCAAGAGCCTCTAAAGAAGGAGAGGACCTCCTAGGAACATCACTGTAGTTGTCTCGACCTCGCATAGACAAATTGAGAAACAAGCTAGTTTCAGGTTATATTTAAAAGTGACAGAAACAGAAGTTACCTAGGAGGATGGGTGCGAGGGGAAAAGCAGCAGGAAACATCTCTCAAGGTGGAGCTCACCGGGCAGAAGGTGCAATGGACGACCTGAAACAGAGAAAAAGGGGTGAGAAACAGTGAAAAAGGGTTCGGGAAAGTGGCCAGAAAATGGCCGGAAAAGTCGCCGAAAATGCCCAGAAAAGTCACCGGAAAGTGGCCGGAAAAGTCATCGGAAAAAGGTCACCGGAAAACTCGCCGGAAAAGTCGTCAGAGGCGGCGGTGCATGGCCGGAGGTGGCGCATGGCCGGAGGTGGTGGCGCGTGGCCGGAGGTGGTGCGTGGCGGCGGCAGGTGGCGCATGGATGCGCGGGGTGGCGCGTGATGGCGCATGTCGGTGCGTGACGGCACGTGGGAGGCGCGTGCAGGCACGTGGAGGAGCATGAGGGCACGTGGGCGGCGCGTGGGTGAGACGTGGCGGCGCGTGAGGTGGTGCGTGGGCTCCACGCGCCCGCAGGAAGAAAAAAAAACTGGACTTGTGAAATTGGGCCACGAAAAATCTCAACATGCCCAAATGAGGGAAAGGTGGAGAATTGTGAAACTAAGACTATGTTCCCTCAATTGTTTATGGCCCACTGAATTCCAAAAGCTAAACAAAGTTAAACCCTAAGAAATCTTCATGTTGATATAAATAACAAGGTTATTTATCATAAGTCGACATCCTCCAAAATTCCAAAAAAACGGTAGCCAAAAGGGAGGACGCCCAGGAAGAGAAAAAAGGGGAGAGAGAGGAGAGAGAGAAGAGAGAGAGATACAACAGTATATGTTGTATTGTAATTCTTCTGATTCTATTCTTTCTCTAAAGTTACTCCTTTATAAGACCTTCATTCAGATTTATATTGAAAGTTTATAGAAGACAGATCCTACCCGAGAGGTACCTTAATTGAGAACTCGGTAATCAAATTATATGTTCTTGTTTTAAGCAATCCATTTACCAACACCAAAGACAATAGGAAAAGATCCTAAAATCCTAACAAGTCTCTTTGTCATCTCCGTAAAATGATAATTAAAATCGTTGGCAATAGTTGGCATTGGTCTATCTAAAAAATTGAATTGATGTGAATACGAAGATCCTAAATCTAATCTCTAATGCATTTTTTATCTCATATATTTTTTTACACCAAAAGTTAATGAAGTTAACTTTTAACAAAAACATGTACATTACCACCCTTTTCTTTTTTAGTTTCAGTTTTGGTTTCTTTTAGATAGTAATTTTTGCATATCATCTTTTTTTTGCGAAAACCACCGGTAAACACTAAATTCTTTCTCATTTGTGGTTTGTCCATCATAGGTTTGGGCATTAAGAATATCGGTTCGATTTTGATTGGTTTTGATTTTAGATTTTTTGGTTCTAAGAGTCAAGAGTCCATATGGAAATTTTCTAATTTTTGTTTGGATTCGGATCTGTATCACCTTGGTTTTGGTTAGTTTGTATATCAGCTTTAAAAATTATTATAAACCAACTTTTTGTCAGCTATATTTTGGTTTGGTGTATTTACATCCGAATTTACGAAAAAATAACTAAATATATTTGAAATAATCGAAATAACCAACATAACAGAATATATCCTAAAAATCAAATACAAGAACATAAAACGCAAAATTTATGTTGAAAAACATAAACAGAGTTCAAAAACACTCCAAACTAACATCAATTATCATAACAAGTCTACCAATACGATACAAATATATGGCAACTACAAATTTAGAAATTGTCACCGTATTGAAATTAGTATGCTAAAAATGAATTAGGAATCATGATAACAAATTTCATGTGCATTTCTTCATCAACATTACATGGAAAAATTTTAAAAAACAAAACAACCTACAAATTCCTTATATAAAACACCATGTATATTTGGATGTGCATGTCATGTATGTCCTTAAAAGTATGCAATATAGCATGTATGGTTTGCAACAAACTGTCAAATAATAAATTATGGCGACTTTATAACTGGTGTAACTCGTATTCTCCATTTACAATATGTCAAAAAAATACTTGACAGTTAAAATTGTTGGCATTTATCTATTTCAAAAAAATTGAATTGATGTGACTAATAAGATCTTAAATCTAATCTCTAATGGATCTTCTCTGGTCTCATATGTTTTCTTACACCAAGAGTTAATGAAGTCAACTTCTAACAATACATGTGCATCACCACCCCTTTTCTTTCTTAGTTTCAGTTTTAGATCTTTCTTTCTTAGATGGTAATTTTGGCATATCTTCTTTTATTTTTTTTAAGAAAGCCCACCCTAAACACTAAATTCCTCATCATTTGGAGTTGGTCCATCATATGCTTGGAAATTAAGATTATCGGTTCAGTTTTGATCAGCTTTTGGTTTAAGTTTTTTTTATATAAGAGTCGAGATTCCATACGATTATTTTTTGATTTTTGTTCAGATTTGATTCGGTGTCATCTCGTTTTTGATAAGTTTGGATATCAGCTTTGAAAACTAATATAAGCAACTTTTTGTCGGTTATATTTTGGTTTGGGGTATTTACATCCAAATTTTTTCAAAAAATAACTAAATATATCTAAAATAAATAAAATAACCAACATATCTGAATATATCCAAAAACTCAAGTACAAGAACATAAAAGGTGAAGTTTATGTTGAAAAACATAAACATAGTTCAAATACACTCCAAACTAACATTATTTGTTGTAACAAGTCTACAAATACGGTAAAAATATAGGAAAACTTACTAAACTACCCTAAAGAATTAACGTATTTATTAGACTAGCCTACAATGTTGTTTAACTACTAGAATACTTTTTGTACCGAAACTGCCTTTATTTGCTTTTGATAGGAAAAACATAATTACAGTTATACCATTATTTTCGAATTTCCACATTAGAAAAAATAATAATATTTTATTATTTGAAATGGAATATTATGAAAATCTACGAAATAAATCTGTCGATGTCTTTACGACAATTATATAGGAATGACTGATTTACTATGGTTGACATTTGAGGTCGGAAGATCTTTTTTGCTCACTTACGGGTAAGCAGATTTATAATCCTAACGATGTGGCAGATTGATGGAGAACGGTAAACTTATGTGGAATCTCGCAGATTTATCAAATAGTTATAGCATATTACTGAAAAATTCGACTGATTTATGAAAGATAGGCAGACTTATGACTTCATAATGGCAACTAATTTATGTAATAATTTCCTTTTTACCACATATTTATGAGCTAATGAAATTTTGATTTAGTGACTAAGATACCATTACGTTATGAGAGACTTACTAAATAACATAGCGGACTTATAAAAAAATAGCAGATTTATTGACTAAAACAGTAGAATTTCATAAGAAATGATAGACAAAAGTTTACTAGAGTACCCTAACAAACCCGGAAGAATTTAACTGGCAGATTTATGAAACAAAGTTTTATGGAAGATTTTCATAACATTTGCTCCGTAATTACATAATAGATCCTCGAAAATCAAAGTTTCCATGAAAACTCCAGCGTCTCTAATCTAAATTAGGGTTGTCGCCGTTTACCTCCATTGTCGCGAGAAAGCTTATTTTCAGACCAAAATATTTGCGGCAAAAATGTTAAAACAAAGACGTGGAAGAGATTATCCTTGTTTGTGGTGATGGAAGATTGAAAAAAAATAGGTGGGTCTTTGTCGTTGGAAAAGAGAAAGGATGTCAAATTTTACATGCGAGTGAAGATACGAGCTACGGTGAATTCATTGATATGGTTACAAAGATTTCCAGTTGGATAGAAGATTCTGTGAGCTAGAAATGATCTACATGTTTTCGAAAAAAAAGCTCCAAAGACTACCTCACGATACACCTCCGGTAATTGTTAGAAATTCTCGACAATTTCATGCATTTTTGTCATAATCGAAATATGATCCGCTATGCCTTTGTGTTGTCGTTAACGAGAAAAAAAATCCCAGAAGTAATTACCGAAATTTGAACTCATCGCAAATGGAATGGGAATGACAAGGTTTTGAAGATGACGTTCGATATGGTGAAGACCCAAACGGAGAGAAACACTCCATGGAGCATGAGGTGGATTCGAAACCCGATTTTCATAAACTTTGACAACGAAGATGGTGAGATTGACTGTAGATTTGATTATTGTGATGATCCAGATGGAGGGGATTCGGATGATGCAGATTTTAGTGCTTACGGAAAGCCTCCAAGTGAAGATGACACTTCACCAACTTTACCAATCAAGAAAAGAAGTACGTTGACAGCTTCGGCAAAAAAAATGTTTGTCAGTGATGATTTTGTTAAGATGGAGTTGGAGTCTCTTAATATACAAGTTGGATAACGATATCCAACAAAAGAGGTATTAGAAACAAGATTGAAATTTTTTTCTGTCTAGAATTGCTTTGATTTTGAGTCGACCGTTCTAATCCGACGATATTGACTATTAGATGTTGGATAAAGGGATGCTCGTGGAGAGTAAGAGCTTCTACAATAGGCAGTGGAGGAGAGTTTTATATCCGTAAATATGTTGCAGAGCATACTTGTTCGGTAACAGAACAATCCGGACGTTCTCGCCAAACTACACCAAAAGTATTTGGTTAATTATACAAGGATTATCTTGGTGGTGTTGGACCAACGGTTAAGCCCACTCACGTAGCATTAGCTTTTACCAAGAGATTTGGTATAAAGGTACTAAACTTTTTTGAGATAGACTTTTGGTTTTATTTGGCATATTTATTTTTCTTTGATCAATGATTTTCCATAGATTGATGGCAGAGTTTTCATTCATTACTGCATAGTTACAATACCGTTATGGCATAATTATTATTAAGTTGATTTACTTATGGTGGAGTTTTACTTCGTAACGTGATGGCAGATTTTATTATATAGGTGGTTGACTTAATTTAACATTGTTATATTGATGGCAGACTTACTTTCTAAAGTTACGGTGATGGAGTGACTTCCTCTGATATGTACAGATTGACCACTAGAAGGCTCATAGGATGTTATGATGTGCGAGGGAGTCGGTTACTGGAACTTCGGAAAAGAGATATGAGGAATTGCCTACGTATATGTACATGATTAAAAGAGCAAACCCTAGAACGTACACCCGGATTGAAGTTGCTAAAGAGCAAAGGTTCAAATACTCATTTGTATCGTTTGGTGCTACACTTATTGGATTTCCTTTCATGAGAAAAGTTGTGATTGTTGATGGCACATTCTTGCAAGGTAAATACAAAAGGATGTTTCTCATAGCGTTATCTCAAGATGTGAATTTTCAGATATTTCCAATTGCTTTTGCAATTGTTGATATTGATGCATCTTGGGAATAGTTTTTTCAGCATCTTAGTTTTGTGATTCCTGACGATGAGGAACTTACAATTATTTCGGATCGTCACAAGTCTATCAGAAAAGCAATAGGTAAGATCGATCCGAGGGCGAGTCATGGAATTTGCATGTACCATCTGTATAAGAATATTATTGTCCATTATAAAGGTGGAGCTTCTTTCAAATTGGTTAAGAAAGCGGCTAATTGTTTTCGACTTCCTGAATTTGAAACTATTTTTGCTGAGATTGGAGCTAGGCCTAGGCATTCGGATAATCGGTTCGGTTTTGGTCGGTTTTTTTTGTTTTGGTTTTTTTGGTTCGTAAGATTAAAGATCCATTCGGTTACTTTATATTACAGTTCGGTTATACCGCAGTTTCGGTCAGTTTGGTTATTAAATTTAAAAACTTAAAATAACCGAAATAACCAAAATAACCAAAATAACCGAAATAACCAAAAATAACTAAAAATAACAAAAAAATTACCAAAAATTACCAAAAATAACCGAAAATAGCCAAAAAATAATTGAAATAACCGAAATATAACTGAAAAATAACCGAAAATATCTAAAAATAACTGAAAATAACCAAAATATCTAAAATATCCAAAATATTTTTGGATAACCAAAAATAATTCATTTTTTGGATATTATTTTGGTTTTTGGTTTGGTTTCGGTTACTAACCAATAACCATTGTTTTCTAAAATAATATCCGTTTGGTTATTACTCTATAACCGAATACTAACCAAAATCATTTTTTTGGTTTGGTTTCGGTTCTGTTTATTCGGTTCGGATTATTTTCCTAGGCCTAATTGGAGCGTTTAATCCTATTCTACATAGTTACCTACAACAAGCAGATATACACATGTGGTCTAGAGTCTCTTTCCTGGGTGATAGATACAACATCACAACTAATAATATCGCAGAGTCGATTAATAGGGTTTTATCATCTGCTCGAAGTTTTCTGATCGTACATTTATTAGAAGAGATTAGATCAATGATGACTAGATGGTTTTCTTCTTGGAGGAATGATGCAAATGGAATCAAGACAATGCTTACTCGTGGAGTTGAAAAATTTGTGGGTGTAAGTTTCTAATTTTAGTTCTTTGCATAATGAATTTGTGACATAAATTACTCATTTACTCTATTTCAGGCTTGGGTAATTCATGATAGAATGCTTACTGTGCAAGCAGTCGATGCCCACCACATATAAGTCACCAACGGATATTCTTTGGAGGTTGTCAATTTGTTTGACAAAAAATGTACATGTCGTAGGTTTGAGTATGAGAAATTACCATGTGTACATGCCATTGCAACAGCAGACTTAAAGAAACAATATAGCTTTGTCATCCGTACTACTATAAGGAGTACTTGGTTAATGCTTACAGTGACTCAGTTATGCCTATTGATGCAACTTTGCCTGCACCTCCAGAAGTTCTTACTTAAGAGTGTTTGCCACCTCTGGTTTGTCAATAGCCTGGTAGGCCAAAGAGTGGGCCAATGAAGTCCGCTTTAAAAATTTTAATGGACAAAAAACGTCGCAAAAAGGAGTATACTTGTTCGCATTGTAGTCAAGTTGGACGTAATTGTAAAAGTTGTAATGCTATTTTGTAAATAAAATTTAAATACTTAGTTCATAAATCTGCAACAAACTGCGATAACTCTGTCACATTGTGTTACGAAAGTGAAAAGTATGCCACAGTGTAGGTAAAAAATCTGCTTACACTTCGTTTGTGGACATATCATCATTTACACTTCGACGTACTGGATGTTCTCCTACTTCTCTTGCATGGCTTGAGTAAGACCATCGAATGGTAAAATCAAATCATAAATGTGCCATAATATCAAATGAGAATTAATAACACTGTCATCAAATTCATAAGTCTAAAGAGAAATAGATAATAAAACATAAGTGTGCTACATAATCGAACTTAAAAAGTCTGCCACATATTAAAAATTAAGCTAACAAGTTTGTCGCAATGTGGCAACTAAGTTAAAATGTCTGCCAAAACTTCGTAAGTCTGTCTACGCTTGGGTGTTGGACATTAGTGGTACCCTATCATCATATTCACCTCGAGGTAGTGGATCAGATAGTTGGCATGTCGAATTCGGTACCTCGTTTAATAATCAGCTCCTAGTTTCTCCTGTATGGCTTGAATGTTGCTGTTGCTAAGACCATCGAATGGTAATCCCAAAGCTAGGCATTCAATGTACTTGAAGGCAAACACACCACAATCGCTTGGGTTTTGGTTTTGCGGCACATTTTTGTATCGGTGGCATGCAAATTGTTTGGTGCTTCTTTTCCTGACCTTAGGCGGCACGAACGAGTTCAACATTGTAGGGACCATCCTCGTAAAAGGCCTGCATGCTTCTACAATTTCCTTGTCAGTCTTCATGTATAGTATGGAATCGTAGACGAATACCTTCTCTTTAATGAGGTTGACGTGAATAGCTATCCAGTGCGATGCTTTAATGTTCTGAAAAAAGTACAAATGATGCACATCTATAAACCACTTCTTGTTTGTTTGGCTGTCATAATGAGTTTGCCCATTAAAAACATGGGAATATGCTGATCGGAAAAGAAAACTCCGTGGGTCTGTTTTGAACTGGGAGTAGTTATGAACCCAAATACCCACAAACCATTGGTCCAAAAAAGCAATTCGATCAGATTTGAACGGTGATGGATTCCGCATTTGTATTCTGCGGAGCATATTCATGCAAGATAAAAGATGTAAAACAAGAGTACAACCTTTAAACAAAAGCATAGTAAGCACAATTTGTAGTAATAAAGAGTTGAATATATTAGTACTTCTGTAGCAAACCACGCGTAAGTACCGCTACTCTATTCCTTCTATGGAGTAATTATAATCTTGCAAAACTCGACTTCCGAATTGAGTGTCAAGATAGGTTGCTCCCTAAATTTTTAATAATGTAAGAACAAGTATGCTATTGTATATACATATGTCTACCATACTATAACCATATGTATGCCATAATATAGCACTACATGTGTCATATATCTGCCATTATATAAGCTTATACAGGTTATGTGTGCCATAAAATAATACTATACCTATCATATATATGCCATAATATATCATTAACTCTGATATAATATATAACTATGTCTACCCTAATATACTATAATATCTACCATATTATATGTCGGCCATAATATATCTCCCACATTATAGCACCATGTCTGCCATAATATAGTCATACATCTGCCATAGAATAGTAACTAAAAGTGAAAAATGGTTGTCTACTTACTCATGTTCACTAATGAATTGGTGCAAAGCGTTAAGTTTTTTTTACACATGCTCAAATGGATCGTACGCAGCCTTTGAAAGTTTTTCTTTGGCTATTACTCTTTTCATTGTTGAATTCCCGACAAATGGAGGTACTTGAGTATGACTCAAATGGGGAACTCGTTTGGAACGTGTAGGAATGTTCTCACCTCGCAATTTAGAAGCGAGTGCATCTAAGGCATCACCTGCTACCTTCAGTTTTATTTCGTCAGTGGAGTGGGATTTTCCACTTGACGCCGAACACATTCTTAGTTCTTCCTCTCTTACTTCCTTTGTCACATCACAAACATCAGAGTCATCACGCAATTGAGGTGCAAATGGTGTGCCAATCATTTTGGCTATCCTTCGAGTGGTCCTCCTGTCGTACGTAACTCCTATCAACTTTGATTTTGGAATATCAACAATCTCCGTAATCTTGTGCTTTTTTCCTTCCGGTTTTTTTTTGTTTTGGGAGCTTTAAAAACATAGCGCACATGAAACTCATCTTGCGAAGTGATCTTCTTTTTCACCTGCCAAGCCTGTCACAAAATAAGAACAAATGTTGTTATTTTATGCAACATTAAGTGTGCCACATTATTTAACTACACTATAGGTGTGCCCTAATATAGCAATATGTTAGCCACAAAATTGAAATAAATCCGTCATAATTAATCAATATGTTTGCCATATTCAACATCATATTCTTCCATAAATAGCAATATGTATCTGGCAAAGTTCAAATATGGCTGTCACAACTTCATAACCAAACGTCTGCCACACGATAATAAAACTCTGCCAAAACTTATATTTCACATAAAACTAAGTCTGCCACCACATTTATTCAAGGACATACCGGGGCATTGCTATTCTCCTCATCTTCAACTTCGGCGTTTGAGTTTGATTTTTCCTTTGGAGGAGAGGTTTCAATAAAACCTCTAAGATCTTTAACCTCACTCTCAAGAGTAGCAATCTTCGTACCTAGCCTACTCTCAAGAGAGTTAACACTCTCAAATATTTTTCACCAAGGTTCTTCTCCATGATGTCAAATTTTTCATAAAGTTTTTCAACTAAAAGTATTACACCAAAAACCCCAACATCGGCATTGAAGGATTTTCCCTTTGCTTGCCCCTCATCTCTTTCCTCTGAACAAACCTATAATTTGTTATGTAAATATAGTCAGCAACATACTGAATCGAAATTCACAAATGATAAAAAAGAAACTAACTGGTGTGATTATTTTCTTCTCCTTTGCGTTTTTGGTTTTGTCCTCCAAAACCAAATCATCAGCTGGTCATTGTTACGATAGCTCTGCTTCTTCTGCTTCTTCACAACATCCCAATTTGATTTTATTGAGCGATTGTTCATCATTTCATCAATCAGATTATCGAGCTCTTGATCGAACACATTGTCATTCCACTCGAGGAAAATCTCCTCTTGAGGCTTCCGAGTATGAGGTTTCTAGCTCAAACCTGAAATTAAGTGATCAACAATATCAGTCAACTTATAAAATTACCATAACTCAGCTGTATATTGACTATAATTCTGCCATAATATAAGTAAATTTGTAG
Source organism: Pugionium cornutum (assembly GCA_018901935.1). Taxonomy (NCBI): domain Eukaryota; kingdom Viridiplantae; phylum Streptophyta; class Magnoliopsida; order Brassicales; family Brassicaceae; genus Pugionium; species Pugionium cornutum. The sequence goes on from CM032157.1 coordinate 18,032,607, forward strand.
ATCAGCCAAATATATCAACCTCAATCTTGCACAACAACTATTTATTCTCATGAACTTAATACCTAAGTCTGTCACTAACTGAGCATAAGTCAACAGTATATTGACTGTAATTCTGCCTTAGTATAAGTATATTCGTAGATCAGCCAAATATATTAACCTAAATTTGCACAACGACTATTTATTCTCATGAACTTAATACATAAGTCTGTCACCAATTGAGTATAAGCCAGCTGTATATATGGGATCTCCTCAACCTAAGTTTGCCCACCATAAAATAAGTAAGTCTGCCGAAAAATAAAATGTACCTACCTCAGGGCCCTCTATCTTGTTTCCAAAACGCTCTCCAAATGCCGCTACTAACTCGTATATCCAAATAAGCAGCACATGAACACAACCATGAACAATGTAAGAATTGTTGCCATATGTGACAACTTTGATAGAATCTACCAACTCTATGAACCCGATACGACCCCATGAGTAGTTTTCAAAAGCTTTGACAACAACAATCCGCTTGGCAGCTTTAAGGGGAATTCTAGAATTATGGTGCAAACCATATATACCAACAAAAAGAACAAACAACCATCCCAACATTCTTCTCTGTTCAAAACTTCAAGTTCTGCATCTTCGCAATGCTAAAACTAATTCATCATAAGTCGGACCATCCCTTTCACCAACGTCTATTAACTTCCAAAATTCCCTATATTCAACATTTAATTCTTCTTTCAGGATAGGATCATTGTTTAAGCCAGTGATCTCTACAAACTCATGTAAGGAAAATCTTATAGGTTGGTCACCAACCAACGACCATATCTCATGGTACTTCTTTACCGCCAACTAACGTGTTAGAAAATAATGAATAGTCTTACCAGACCAGACATAGTTACTGTTAACAAGCTTGACAATAACTTCAATAGCTGATTCCCTCAACGCATTCCACACGTCGGTTCCTACAGCTTCCCTAACCGAAGCAAGATTACCCAATAAACAGATGTGGTTCATGCATTTGTTTTGAATAAGGGTTTTTCCTTCTTCATAGAGTGTTCGTGGATACTTTTTTGATATTTCTTGAGCCATCGTCGAAATTATGAAAAGCAAAAAATTTCATATTGTTAAATACATAAATCTGCCAAACTAATCATTAAGTTTGTAGTATACTGACTAAGTAAGCCACTATATTGACGAACAATAATTATATAATTGTGTCGCTATGTATAATTATTTAAGTCTGCCACATATAGATTATATAATTATATAAATGTGTCGCTATGTAACTATAAATCAGGCATATCTAAATATCTTGTGAATTTAAATCTACAACCAAGACAACAAAAACATAAGTATGTTGTTCAATGAATATAAGTCAGCCACAAATGTGTGTTCTCCTCGACCTAAATATGCCATAAATATTTTAATAAGTATGCTGCTATTTAACTATGAATCTGCCAAATTTATATTATCTCATAATTATCTAAACATAATATATGTATGCCACCAACTGAATATAAGTCAGCCATATGTGTATGATTTTCTCGACCTAAATCTGCCACAAACACCAATAGAATTAAGAAATCTATCACTATATTAACATAAATTTTTGACAATAAAATCATACATCTGTCACTTTAAATCATAAATCTACGAAAACTACCTGATAAATGTGTCATATTTTTCCAAAAATTTTATACGATATTTTAGTAAAAAAGTACTAAAAATCCAACAAAAACACAAATAACGAGTGTGGAAACGATTTCTCACATGATTTCGCACATGATTTTTCAAGACGATTTCACGGGTTATGGTGGAAGACGAAAAGGCATGCGAAATCGGAAAACGAACCAAAACCGCAAAAATGGAAAATGAAAAAACACTAAACCATAAGTACGTTGTGCAATGACTATAAGTCGGCAATAAATGTGTGTTCGCCTCGACCTAAATCTGCCATAAATTTTTTAACAAGTTTGTTGCTATTTAATTATAAGTCTGCCAAAATTATATTTTCTCATAATTATCTAAACATAATATATGTATGCCACTAACTGATTATAAGTCAGCCAAATGTGTAAGAATTCCTTGACCTAAATCTGCCACAAACACCAATAGAATTAATAAGTTTGTCACTAGATTAACATAAATCTTTGACAATAAAATCATACATCTACCACTGTAAATCATAAATCTACGAAAACTACCTGATAAATCTGTCATATTTTTTCAAAACATTTATACGATATTTTAGTAAAAACGCACTAAAAATCCAACAAAAACACAAACAACGAATGTGAAAAACAATTTCGCACACGATTTTGCAATACAATTTTGCGAGTTATGATGGAAGACAAAAAGGCATGTGAAATCAGAAAACGAACGAAACCCATAAAACAAAAAACAAAAAGACACTAAACCATAATTCTGTCGTGCAATGACTATAAGTCAGCCATAAATTTGTGTTCTCCTCGTAAATCTGCCATAAATATTTTAACAAGCTTGCTGCTATTTAACTATGAGTCTGTCAAATTTATATTATCTCATAATTATCTAAACATAATATATGTCTGCCACCAACTGACTATAAATCAGCCATATGTGTAAGAATTCCTCGACCTAAATCTACCACGAACACCAATAGAATTAATAAGTCTGTCACTATATTAACATAAATCTTCGACAATAAAATCATACATCTGCCACTGTAAATCATAAATCTGCCAAAACTACTTGATAAATATGTCATACTTTTCCAAACATTTTATACGATATTTCAGTAAAAATACACTAAAAATCCGACAAAAACACAAACAACGAATGTGAAAACGATTCCGCAAATGATTTTGCACACAATTTTGCAAGACGATTTCACGGGCTACGGTGGAAGACGAAAAGGCATGCGAATTCAGAAAAACAAACCAAAACCGTAAAAACGGAAAACAAAAAGAAACTAAATGAAAACATTACCTTGAGTGAATCACGGCGAGTCACGGCAAGTAACGGCGAGTAACGGCGATGAGGAGGCGACAACGAATAAGAAAAGAGGAGAAAAAACCGAAAAGAATAGAAGATGAAAGAAAAACCCGAGATGAGAGGAGAAAAACTTACCCGACATGCAAGAAGAAACACGGAACCACGGTTAGAAGAAGATGGCGAGAGGACGAGGGCGAGAGAACAACGGTGAGAGGACAATGGCGAGAGAATCGATGGTGATGGCAAAGAGAGAGAAATCACGGGAAGAGGAGAAACAAGAGAGAGAGAAGAGAGAGTTTAGAAAAATGTCATAATGGGGAAAATAGTGGAAACTGTCGATTCGATTTTCTTATATTTCCTTCCCCCACCCCAAATTTTTTTTAGCAAATTTGAATTAATTCAAATTTAATTAGTTTTTATATTTTCAATTAAAATGTAATTATAAAGGTTAAAAATGAAATTTTCCATAAAATATAGGATAGTCTATTAAAACATGTTTTCGGCTGATAAACTAATAATTATGAGTACAATTTAGGATATTTGAAATAATTTCTCTAAAACTATATGACAACTACGAATTCAAAAATTCTCACCATATTGAAATAAGTATGCTAAAAATGAATTACGAACTATGATACCAAATCTCATGTTCATTCGCTTCAACAATATTACATGGAAAAACTTTTGAAACAATATAACCTATAAATTCCTTATATAAAGCGCCATGTATTTCTCGAGTTGCATGTCACGAACGTCCTTAACAGTATGCAATATAGTATGTATGGTTTGCAACGAACTGTCAAATAGTAAATTATGGCAATTTTATAGTTGTTGTAGCTTGTATTCTCCAACTACAGCCTTTCAACCAATACTTGACAATTAAAATTGTTGAAGTATCTGATGCATATTTTGTTGGTTCTATGGTTGTGGTACATATGAATCACTCTGCCTTGAAGTACCTGATGCAGAAAAAAGATGCCAAACCTCGTCTGTTGCTCTCTTGTTGCAAGAGTTTGACATCGAGGTTAAAGATAAAAAGGAGCTGAGAACGGCGTAGAAGACCATCTTTCAAGGATTATGATCGATGAACATGTCCCAATAGATGAAAAATTACCTAAGGAAAGCGTTTATATGATCGAGGCGAGGATTTTCTGTCTAGGTTCGTAACTCTAAAAAAGGGGCAGAAGATGATGATTTTTTTGGCAGAATTCCATGTTGTAGCGACTGTTGATACTCCTTCGCAACCGTGGTTTCGTGATATTACCAATTACCTTGCGGCAGAAGAGACACATGACGAGTTTACGTGATATGATAATGATGAGGGCATCAGATCGTCTGGCCGGCCAGAAGACCAGAATGGCCGACCAGAATGCTTGTCCGAGACAGCCGGGCCATTTGGTACGTTTGCCGGCCCAAGCGGTACCACCTGCCCTATGATCAGCTGGGTAAGGCCGGCCAACTTTACCGCAAAGAGGCCCAAACCTCCGACCAAACTAATGGCCACGTGAACAACACCGCCGGCCCAACTAGTGACGCCGCCAGCTCAGAAATCAACCTGGCTGGCTCCGATGACAACTCGGCCAGCTCCTCGCACAGTTCAGCCGACTCAGCCGATTGTACCACCATTTCCACATCTACACAAGGAGACTCGGATCAGCTAAGCTACCAGCTTCAAGACATGAACATGGATGAAGTCTCTACACCAATGGTGCCACCAGGAGCCATGACAAGGAGCAGAACAAGGGCACTCTTCCACAAGTTCAGTTTGTGGGTAGACAAACTCCTAGAAGATCATCGACAAGGAGCATTGGGCCAAGAGTACAAGGAAGAGTCCAAAGGTTTTTCAACATTGCAAAAGACTCCAGAGACTTGGGCTTTCGTGTCAAAAGAGGCCAGGGCCCAACAATTCATAATCCTACTCCAAGTCGAAGACTAGGAGCTAGGCGCGTGCATGCCACAAGGTCGGCCACCTTCCATTTCTTGGCTGAAAGTTAAGAATGGTAAGTTTTCAATTATATACTTGTCCTTTCTGTTTTTCAGGATAGGAATTAGAAGTTTTACATTTTTGTATCAAGAAAAATTTAGGTAGTTGTCATTTTTTTATTATTTCCTTTTTGTAATTTTTCTTGTGCACTTTTGTAACTTTTCCATTTTTCTAGTTTAGGTCGACCCTAGAAGGTCAAAGTGCCGAGCATATTAATAAGGCTCCTTCAGCATTGTAGTTCCACAACTTTTTGATATTAATAAAGATAGAACTTTCTTCCTAAGAGTTTTCTCCTAAAGCTCTTGCGCTTAGAACCCTAGTTGAGACCATCCATGCTACCTTCTAAGTTGTGATTTATCACGAGATTCATCACCCCTCGTGTGGTTCACTTCACCTCTCCATCCAATACCCACCAAAAAACCCCCATCCAGAAGCCTACGGTCGAGTTTCTCGCCTAATCTTCTCCAAGTAGCCCACGCATGTTACGGCCTTGATTCAAACCCTTCGACAAGAAGAGTTTTATGCCAATCTCAAAAAGTGCACATTTTGTACTGACAAACTTGTTTTCTTAGGCTTTGTTGTAAGTTCACAAGACTTACAGGTTGATGAAGAAAAGATTCGAGCCATACAAGAATGGCCAACACCAAGCAACATCAGCCAAGTGAGAAGCTTCCACGGCCTGACCAGCTTCTACAGAAGATTCGTGTCCAACTTCAGCAGCATTGCCTCACCATTGATGGCAGTAGTGAAGAAGAATGTGGGATTCAGCTGGGGAGAAGCTCAAGAGAAGGCATTTCAGGCCTTGAAGGACAGCCTCACGCATGCACCAGTGCTAATCCTGCCCGATTTCAACAGGACGTTTGAAGTGGAGTGTAATGCTTCTGGAATAGGCATAGGAGCAGTGCTGACCCAAGGAGGGAGGCCAGTGACATACTTTAGTGAGAAGTTGGGTGGGCTTCACTGAATTACCCCACCTACGACAAGGAGCTCTATGCCCTAGTCCGAGCCTTGGAGAAACTTGGCAACATTACTTGTTGTCCAAGGAGTTTGTGATCCACACTGATCACGAGACTCTCAAACACTTTAGAGGGCAAACCAATCTCAAGAGGAGATATGCTAGGTGGATGGAGTTTATAGAAACCTTCCCGTACGTCATCAAGTACAAGAAGGGCAAAGAAAATGTGGTAGCCGATGCACTATCAAGACGGTTTGCTTTTATATCTACCATGGAAGCAAATGTCTTAGGATTCGAGCACATCAAGGACTTGTATAAGGATGATCCTGACTTTTCTGAGAGCTACAAGGAGTGTGGCACAGGGAGTCATGGCAAGTTCTACATTCATTATGGATTTTTGTTCTGGCAAAGAAGGTTGTGCATACCACAAGGATCTCTACGAGAGCTTATCACCCGAGAAGCTCATGGAGGAGGTCTTATGGGCCACTTTGGTGTTGACAAGACACTAGCAGTGGTCAAGGAGCACTTCTACTGGCCACACATCAAGAGGTCAGTAGAAGCCCATTGTGCAAGGTGCATCCCTTGCAAGAAGGCAAAGTCCCGAGTGTACCCTCACGGGTTGTATCTCCCTCTGCCCATACCTACTCACCCATGGGTTGAAATTTCCATGGACTTCGTTCTAAATCTGCCCAAGATCAACCACAAAGATGCCATCTTTATAGTGGTAGACCGATTCTCCAAGATGGCACATTTCATCCCATGTGCAAATGTTAATGATGTCACGCAAACAGTCGAGCTATTCTTCAGGGAGATAGTACCGCTTCATGGAGTGCCAAGGACCATCGTGTCAGACAGAGACACCAAATTTCTCAGCCACTTCTGGAGGACCCTTTGGAGGAAGCTAGGCACGAAGCTACTCTTCTCTACCACCTACCATCCTCAAACCGATGGCCAAACTGAAGTAGTCAACTGGACATTGTCGACTCTTCTCAGGACCACACTAGGGAAGAACCTCAAAACATGGGTGGAGTGCCTGCCATTCATAGAGTTTGCATACAACCAGTGCATTCAGCCACAAAGAAGACCCCTTTTGAAGTGGTCTACGGTTTCAACCCTCAAACGCCTTTGTAGCAAACACCACTACCACCAGCAGAGATGACCAACCTCAATGGAGCATCCAAGGCAAAATTCATCAAAAAGATTCACCAGAAGGTAGAAGAGAACCTGGAGAAGAGGACCGGGCAGTACGTGACTCACCCCAACAAGGGGAGAAGAAAGATGATTTTTCAACCAGGCGATTGGGTGTGGTTACACCTACGGCAAGAGAGGTTCCCCAACCTAAGGAGTTCCAAGCTGGCCTCAAGAGGAGATGGACCATTTAGAGTGCTGGAGAGGATCAACAACAATGCCTACCGGATTGAGCTTCCAGGTGAGTTTAATGTGTCTAACACATTCAATGTAACTGATTTAGCTCCTTTCCTTGCAGATGAGCCAGTTTTGAGGTCAAAACCTACTAAACGGGGAGGGGATGATGAGGACATCAGATCATCTGGCCGGCCAGAATACCAGAATGACCGACCAGAATGCTTGCCCGAGACATCCGTGCCATTTGGCATGTCTCCCGGACCAAGCGGTACCATCGGCCCTATGATCAGCCGGACCGGGCCAGCCAACTTTTTTGGCCCAACTGGCGGCAACGTGAATGGCCCAACTGGTGATGTCCCTGGCTCAGAAATCAACCTGGCCGGCTCCGATGACAACTCGGCTAACTCCTCGCAAAGTCTAGCCGATTCAGCCGATTGCACCACCATTTCCACATCTACACAAGAAGACTCGGATCCGCTAAGCTACCAGCTTCAAGATATGAACCTGGATGAAGTCTCTACACCACTGGTGCCACCAGGAGCCATAATGATGGCGACATCAGATCGTATGGCCGGCCAGGAGACCAGACTGGCCGACCAGGGAGCTTGTCCGAGATAGCCAGGCCATTTGGCACATCTGCCGGCCCAAGCGGTACTACCGGACCCTCGACCAACAGGACCGGACCGATCAGCATTGCCGGCGGAGAGGCCCAAACTTCCAGCACAATTGGTGGCGACGTGGATGACACCACCTGTCCCCTTGGTGATGCCGCCAACTTCGAGATCAACTTGGCCAGTCCAGAAGGCATTCCGGCCAGTACCTCACACAGTCCAGCCGGTACAAGTGATCCAGCTGAGTACACGGGCATTTCCACTTCTACACAAGGAGACTCGGACCAGATAAGCTACCAGCTTCAGGACATGCATCTAGAGGAAGTCTCTACACCAGTGGTGCCACCAAGAGCAATGACAAGGAGTAGATCAAGAGCACTCTTCCACAAGTTCAGCTTATGGGTCGACAAACTCCTAGAGGAAGATCGACTAAGGACAGTGGGCCAGAAGTGCAAAGAAGATTCCAAAGGCTTCTCAACAATGCTAGGGACTTTAGAGACTTGGGCTTTAGTTGCAAGAGAGTTCAGGGCCCAAAGATTCCTAACTCTACTCCAAGTCGAAGACTAGGAGCAAGGCGCGTGCATGCCACAAGGACAGCCACCTTCCATTTCTTGGCCGTGAGGTAAGAAAGGTAAGTTTTCAATTCGAATATATGTCTCTTTCTATTTTGCAGGGTAGGATCTAGATTGTTTACATTTTTGAGTCAAAGACATTTTAGGAATAGGTCCTTTTTCGGTTATGCACTTTTGTACATTTTCCATTTGTGCACTTTTGTAAACTTTCCTTTTCTTTCTTTGAGTCGACCCTAGAAGGTCACGCTGTCAAGCATATTAATGAGGCTCCTTCCAGCATTGTAGTTCGACAACCTTTTTGATAATTAATAAAGTGCGAATTTTCTTCTACAAGTTTTTCTCTCAAAGAAACTTGTGCACTTAAAACCTAGTTGAGACCAGCCCTCCTAGCTCTAAGTTTGTGATTTATCACGAGGTTCATCACCCCTCGTGTGGTTCACTTCACCCTTCACCCAATACCAAACCAAAAACCCCCTATCCAGAAGCCTAAGGTCGAGTTTCTCACCTAACCTTCCTCAAACAGCCCACGCGCATCCAAGCCTTGAATCGAGGCTTGTATCACATGACAAGAATCAGAACAAGGGCATTCTTTCACAAGTTTAGTTTGTGGGTAGACAAACTCCTAAAAGATCATCGACAAGGAGCATTGGGCCAAGAGTACAAGGAAGAGTGCAAAGGCTTCTCAATATTGCAAAGGACTCCAGAGGCAAAAGAGGTCAGGACCCAACAATTCATAACCCTACTCCAAGTCGAAGACTAGGAGTTAGGCGCGTGCATGCCATAGGGTCGACCACCTTCCATTTTTTGGCCAAAAGGTAAGAATGGTAAGTTTTCAATTATATACTTGCCTTTTCTGTTTTGCAGGGTAGGAATTAGAAGTTTTACATTTTTGAGTCAAGAACAATTTAGGTAGTTGTCATTTTTCGATTATTTCCTTTTTGTAATTTTCCTTGTGCATTTTTGTAACTTTTCCATTTTTCTAATTTGGGTCGACCCTAGAAGGTCAAGCTGTCAACCCTACAAGGCTCGTTCAGCATTGTAGTTCGACAACTTTTTGATATTAATAAAGATACAACTTTCTTCCTAAGAGTTTTCTCCTAAAGCTCTTGTGCTTAGAATCCTAGTTGAGACCAGCCCTCCTAACTTCTAACTTTCTTAACAATTTCATTTGTCATTCTATTTACTTGTTTAGGTTAATTTTATTTTCAGAATTTACCATACAATATTAGGTCTCTTGTTATACGATAACCGTTTTATACTATAAATGCAATTATGTGCACTTGGAGGGATTTTTCTAGGGTAAAACTAGAGCTATCAATGTGTCATACCATCCGAGTATCTTAAAACAAATATTAAGACATAATTTACTACAATATTTACAAAATGACATTAGATAATATTTAACAGTATATTATATGTAAATTACTAATATTTTGACATAAATGGTGTTTTGATATGAAACACAATATTAAAAAAATATTAGAGATTTTGAAATATTAGTTAAATAAAATATAAAATAAAAGTTTGGTTTGACTGAATATTTATTATATTTACAATTCTTTATCTATTTAATAATATTTTCTATATAAGATAGATATATATTAAATTAATTTATATAATCCAATTTTATTATATATTTTATTTGTATAATAAATATTAAAATTTCACAAAAAATATTTAAATAAAAATAAATTATATATGTATTTAATTTATATTTATTAAATAAATAATTAATAATAATATGTGAATATTTTTTCCCACACTACGTGAATCTAGATCTAGGTTTTTTTAATATTATACAAAAGTTAGCAAAAAATTTGTTGTGCCATATTTAAATTTATACATTTGAAATTAGATGTTATTTTTATAACAACTACGATTTACTTGGTGAAGTGTTAATTTTATTGTTAATGATAACTCTGTAATAAAAATTTGTAATAAATTTTTTAAAAAATACTAAGATAAAAAATTCAGTAATAAAAATATGGATTAATTTTGTAATTAAATATAGTTATATTTCTAATTAAAATTCTGTTGTACTTTCTCCTTCCGAAAAAACAAAACTCTCAGGAGGCATCCGGATAGACAATTAAGTTCAAGGCGTTTGCTAACACGTTTTAAAACACTCGTTTCAAGTTTCAGCAAAAAAATAGCGTAGGAAAAAAAACACTATAGCAACTAGGCACCAGAAATAAAAGGGAACAACATTCTAGAAACTTTATCAAATATCTATGGCTGCTGCTGGTCAGCTCTACGGCCATCTCCACCAGTCAATTCTTACCGTCGTGGGAAGTAAGTTCCAGCGGCATGTAACCACCCGTTTCCTTCCTGTTCCGCGGCGCATCCGAACGCCCCAGCTGCGGCCGACTATGAGTCTGCACGTGGCCAATGAAACGCCACCGACTTCGTCGACGGTCGACATGCAACAGCTCGTTGAGTTCTTATACAAGGATCTTCCTCACCTTTTCGACGACCAAGGAATCGATCGAATGGCCTACGATGAGCGCGTGAAATTCAGAGACCCCATCACCAAGCATGACACCATAAGTGGATATCTCTTCAACATTTCTCTCCTGAAGAATCTATTCTCTCCTGATTTTCGGCTTCACTGGGCGAAACAGGTCCTTTCTAATTTCCCACTTAACTTTCTTTCTGAAATTCACATGGTTATCATTTAATTTGCGGATGATTCTACTATTCTAGGACAAATTTGTTCTTACTAGTTTTTAAGATTTTTCCTTTGAACTGAAACTTTATACATTCCTATACCAATTATTAACAATGCGACCTTTGGAAGTTGATCAAAACTTATATTGGAGCTCGATTCTGCAATTTGTCAGTGAAATTTTATTGAATGGAAAATTGGTTTTTGAATGAGAACACCCACTGGTATACTTGTATCACATGAGCTTACATATGGTGGGGTTAGCGAGAATCAAAATGAAAAATGTGAAATGTTGAGCTAGGATCAAAGAAAGGAGCAGAAAAATGCTTTAATGCCGTAGTAGAACTAACAGAATGGAAGATAAGATTGTGAAATTTTGTATGCAAGTCCACCAAAACCAAGTCACAATTCTAGCTATATTAAACTGATCATAAATCAAATTTAAATCATATATGAAGATAGACTGATGCAGTTGCTACAGACAGGTCCATACGAGATAACCACAAGGTGGACTATGGTGATGAAGTTCTTGCTTTTTCCATGGAAACCAGAGCTTGTGTTCACAGGAAAATCCATCATGGAGGTTAATCCAGAAACTAAGAAGTTTTGCAGTCATCTGGTATTGTCTTTTTTTTCATTGTGAAAATATCTGTTGGTGTGGTCAACTTATTACGATTGATTTGTAGGACTTGTGGGACTCTATCGATGAAAATGCCTACTTTTCGCGAGAAGGCCTTGTTGATGTGTTGAAGCAGGTGGCTTATCTCATTTGCTTTCTTGAGCCTCCTTAAATAATGTTTAATCATCTCTTGCAAGTTAGTTATGGTTTTACTTTCTTTTTCTTGTTTGCAGTTACAGATATATAAAACGCCTGACTTGGAAACTCCAAAGTATCAAATACTAAAAAGAAATGCAAACTACGAGGTCACATATTGCATATCAGTTGAAACATTGTTTTGGCTTAGTGCACCAATGTGCAAATTGTTCTTGGAAATGGAATAAATTGGATTTTATTTGTTTGGCAGGTCAGAATTTACGAACCCTTCATAGTGGTAGAGACAAATGGTGACAAGCTTTCTGGCTCTTCAGGGTTTAACAAAGTCGCTGGGTAAGAATTTTCTAAGTTACTTTGAGGAAGTTTTTGTCCCTAAATTCGTCTGGCATATTTTTTATATATGTAACAAATGCTACCTGAAGCTATATATTTGGAAAAAACTCGACAATGGAGAAAATACCAATGACAACTCCAGTGTTTACCCAAGCAACAGATGCTGATTTCTCTGAAGTGTCTGTTCAAATTGTCATTCCATCAGGAAAAGATCTCAGCAGGTAAAAAGCTTGTCACCTACAAATATGGTTATGAGACTAACTTACTAAAGAGCGTTTTTGCTTGTCACTTTAGCTTACCGATGCCAAATGAAGAAAAATTAAATTTGAAGAAGGTGGAAGGGGGTTTTGCTGCAGCAGTAAAATTCAGTGGAAAACCGACAGAGGAAATTGTGCGCTCAAAAGAAAATGAACTGAGGAACAGTCTTCGTAAAGATGGTCTTAAACCTAAGATGGGTTGTATGCTTGCTCGTTACAATGATCCTGGACGAACATGGAACTTCATAATGGTAATGATTCCCACCTATAGTCAGAAACGATATGTTAATATTATCTGTCTCACGTTGTCATTGTCATTTTTATCATCACGAGTCGACACACCCAAATGATACTTTGTTGATCCTTTTCGTCTTGGGTTCTTGCATTATACGGTCTTTATCGTGTTTATCAATGGTTAGTTGTTATTGGCTTGCATTTGCAGAGGAACGAAGTTATCATATGGCTTGAGGAATTCAGTCTGGATTAGCATTCTGATTGGCACCTGTGAAAGACGTATGTACTTGGTGCACTTTAATATATATAGTTAATTTCAAAGATCACCGCATTTCGAATACAGGAAAGTTGTATAGACACAAACACGGTACAACACCAAACTTTGCTCATTATGTGTTCGGAATTAAGATTTCAAATGATTTTTTCTGTAACCATAACACTCGTCACACTTACTTAAAAGATGGAAAACACATCTCTTTCTTTTTTTTTTGTTAAAACACCAACATAAAAGTCAATTGTTTGTAAAACATGTTTACAAGTACATACTAAAAAAGAGAAAAAAGAGTGAGTCACAAATTTAATGAGGCGCTTATGTCTATTTACCGCATACGCTAGAACAATTTAATAAGATTTTTAAGAGGAAATTGGTGTAATAATATAAAAATTAGATTTAATTAGGAGAATGACAAATTAACAAACTAATTGTTTTCTAACTGTTCACTTATATTATAAATTGTCGATTTTACTTTAATACGTCATCCGACACTTTCTGCTCGTATGCAGTGATATGATAGTATTCTAACTGACATACGGTGAATTGACTGAAGATGTGATAGCTTCTGTAATTACACTATTGCAAAATGGATCTCCACTTTAAATCTCAACCGTTGGATGAAAAAAAATGCATTTAATACACTAATTCAGCTTGGATTCGTGTAACATCACACAAATAAGTCGTCAGTGAGTGTATACGTTAAAAACAAATGTAAAGTGTATATATTAGTCGTGTAGATGAAACAACCACCATTGTTGAAATTTTCTCTCAGTTTTCCAAGTTGTAACAGTGAAACTGAAACAAATAAAAGCTCTAGGAGATAACAAACACGTGTTCCGGTTGTTGAAAAAAGGTAAGTGCCTTTATTATGTCATGTATTAAAAGAGTTAGATTTATATTTCTAGTTCTGTTTCCATGTTTAAGCAATAATCTCCATATACTCATCACCAACTAGCAATTCATTCATGCATGTGTTTCAACAAAAAAACATCTATGCGGCTAGCATTCAGATTAAGAAACTGGAACCTATGTCCACAAATAAATATTTTTCTTTTAAGCTATGTAAAATTCATGGTAGCATTTACATTAATTAGTTAACTATGAACGATTATTTTGACAACACTTGTAGTAATTTAGGATGCATGAAAAATGGAAACTCATGGAGTGGATATTTTCATCATTGATGTTTTCCATCAAAAATTTGTACTTACATAGAAAAGTTATTTATGGAATATATTTTTTACAACACTTATACTCATACCTATAATATATGTGTACAATTGAACATGTGTTCAAAGATATTATATTTTGAAAAGTACAAAAACAGTTCAATAAAATTGTTATTCGGAGTAGGATAACAAATGGAAATATAGTAAAAATATATTCAAAATTCGAAGTGGTACATTAAATGTTAACATATAATAAATAGATTATAGTATATATGATGAACTTGACATTATTTAATAAGGTATTTTCATTTAGAATGCATCACATTTTTATGAAATTTTATTTACATGGGTCCCACTGATATGTAGACAATAAAATTATAATTTATGACATTTCAACATTTGATGTATAGTACACACTTATAAAAGTGCAAAAATGCAAAAACTAAACAATAGTATGACATTTTACATTTTGAAAAATGCAAAAACTGTACAATAAAATCACATTTGGATTAGGACAAAAATGTAAAATGAGGAAAATAATTTATAATTTCAAATTGGTAAACAAGATGTTAACGTATAAAAAATAGATTACACTATATATAATAACATTAGGAATGTTTAATATCATGTTTGAATTTACAATGCAGAATATTGATATGATAATTTTATTATGCATGGGTACCAGTGACATGTAAAAAATCAAATTAAATCTTATGACTTGGATGGATGGAACGATTCAAGGCTTGGATGTGTGTGGGGTGTTTGGAGAAGATTAGGTGAGATACTCGATCCTAATCTTCTGGATGGGGGTTTTCTGATTGGTATGGGATGAAAAGATGAAATAAACCACACGAGAGGTGATGAACCTCGTGATAAATCATAAACTTAGAGTTAGGAGAGCTGGTCTCGACTAGGTTATAAGCGCACAAGTCTTTTAGAGAGAAAAACTTGTAGAAGAAAATTCGCACTTTATTAATTATCAAAAAGGTTGTCGAATTACAATGCTAGAAGGAGCCTTATTAATATGCTCGATAACTTGACCTTCTAGGGTCGACTCAAGAAAGAAATTGAAAATTTACAATAGTGCACAAATGGAAAACGTACAAAAGTGCATAACCGAAAAAAGGACCTATTCCTAAAATGTCTTTGACTCAAAAATATAAATAATCTAAAACCTACCCTAGAAAACAGAAAGAGACAAATATCCAATTTGAAAATTTACCTTTCTTACCTCACGGCCAAAAAATAGAAGGTGACCGTCCTTGTGGCATGCACGCGCCTTGCTCATAGTCTTCGACTTGGAGTAGGGTTAGGAATCATTGGGCCATGACCTCTCTTGCCACTAAAGCCCAAGTCTCTGAAGTCTCTTGCATTGTTGAGAAGCCTTTGGACTCTTCTTTGCACTTCTGGCCCAATGTCCTTTGTCGATCATCCTCTAGGAGCTTGTCGACCCATAAGCTGAATTTTTGGAAGAGTGCTCTTGATCTGCTCCTTGTCATTGCTTCTGGTGGCACCACTGGTGTAGAAACTTCCTCTAGATGCATGTCCTGAAGCTGGTAGCTTATTTGGTCCGAGTCTCCTTTTGTAGATGTTGAAATGCCCGTGCTCTTGGCTGGATCGGCTGTACTGGCTGGATTGTGTGAGGTACTGGCTGAAATATCTTTTGCTCAGGACAAGTTGATTCCGGAGCCGGCGGTGTCACCAGTTGGACAGATAGTGTCATCCACGTCACCTCCAGTTGGGCCGGAGGTTTGGGCCTCTTTGCCGACAATGTTGATCGGTCCGGCCCGGTTGGTCGAAGGTCCGGCGGTACCGCTTGGGCCGGCAGACGTGCCAAATGGCCCTGCTATCTTGGACAAGCTCCTTGGTCGGCCAGTCTGGTCTCCTGACCGGCCATACGACCTGATGTCCCCATCAAGTGACATGTAGAAAATCAAATTAAATCTTATGACATTGCATCATTACATATACCAACATTGAGCATTTTTTCATGCAACAATAAATTTTACAACCATAAAATAATATTTAATGGATACTATGTCTATTAAAATATTCAGAAATATTTTAGCAATGGTTATACTAGTGAGGCTGCATCGCGGTCATTGGGAAAAACAAACTGATGGCATATAGAAATTCTACAAATAAAGTATTGACCAAATGAAAGTTGTACTGGTGCCCCGAAACACAACATATTTGATTCTTGAAAAAAGGGTGTAATCCATTTTCTTATCGATGAAAATGTATCGATTGCAATGACATACCAAATACCGTAATGGATGATGACAGAAGAAGACATCCGTACACCCGCTGTTAATATAGAAAACGATGGGGACGCTGAATTATTCATGGCTTTGAAGGTGAATCACTTCTTGATGGCACTTTGTGTGACAGTGGGTCAAGAAGCAATGTAGGTATACATGTCATTTTTAACAGTTAACAGTAATGTTGGAGGTACATAAAACTTCCTTGGCATTGATGATGTTAATCTGTATACAAACAACATCGAATACCAAGTTAACAATTCCAACAATATGTAACTATCAAAAATGAAACATAATATCCAAAAGTATTGTTAACTTTCAATTATTTTGTTGTAGGAATGCTCAGCCGTAACAAGATCTTCCCAATGAGTTTGTCCCTTCTGCAAGAAGTGCTAACTAAAAATGAATTCATATACTTCCAAGAATCCAGTAGGGAAATCTTAGATAGTTTACCATCTACTTTCAGAGGGAGAGCTGTGGAGGGAGAATTTCAGTCAACGGGGTCATCTATAAACGTCGTAGCATTTGAGAGTCCTACAAGCATTCGCGAGAACATAGATTTATTTTTACGTAATAATGATCAAAAAGAGATACATATAGATGATATATTCCCAACATTACATTTGGATTCTGCCGAGGGGCAAGGTCAGTGCATATTAAATAGTGTATAATTAATTGTATAACATTGGAATATTGAATAATATTTATCTTATGCGTGCCAAAATTTATTGTAGGAGAATCTTTTGAAACAGGGATGAATGAAACAAGAAATTTGGTAGACAAGGGAAAGGGACCAATAGTGGAAGAAGCGGGACCAAGCGAGTTATTTTTTGGTCTAATCATTGGTAGAGAGTCCACTGAAAATAAAGCCGAAACAAAGCATGACTCACAGGGTGATGAGAATGTGTGCAACGAAAAGGATTGGGATGGTAAGTTATCCGATAATGTTACTTTTATATATGTAAATATATTATTATGGTTTACATTTATTTTGCAAGTATATGGTTTCATTCCAAAAGCAGGGTTAGGTGTCCATGACCCAAATGACTTGTATGTCGGAATGGTATTAAAAGATCGAAATGCATTTAACACTCATTTGGCCATGTATGCAATACGGCATAAGTTCACTTATAAGAGCACACGATCAATGCCAAACATGATGATACTTGAGTGCACTAGGAAGTCTTGCATATTGCGCGTATACACGATAAAAATGTTGGAGTCAGATTGGTAAGGTTACTTGACTAGGTAAAAATGTTTTGATATGTATGCAACAAGGTATTTAATAATACTTTTTAACATAGGTATCAAATAAGGCGAGTCCATGCAGAACACATTTGTAGTGTCGACGAGTGTAGCAGTTATCAAAAGCAGGCGTCATCTACATTGATTGGAAAAATAGGAAGAGCATATACAATGAACATGGATCGGGACCACGCCCAAACGAGGTACGGGAGATAATAAAAGGAGAACATGATGTCCATATCACTTACTGGAAAACATGGAAATCAAGACAAAAAGCATTGGATATGGACATCGATGGAAAAATCTCATCTTACCCAATGTTGTCGTCGTACCTCCACCATCTAGTAAAAGCGAATCGAGATTCTATTATCCATGGAGTCAGTTCACGATGATGAGATCGGAAATTGTTTCAAATATTTGTTTGTAGCACTTGAAACAAGGGTAAAGGGATATCCATACATGCGAAAAGTGGTCGCCATTGATGGTACACATCTCAAGGGGAAATACAATGGATGTCTCTTAACCGCAAGTTTAGAAGATGGCAAATATCAGATTTTTTCTATTAGCATTCGGCATTGTGGATAATGAAAATGACCAGGCATGGGAATGGTTCTTTGAGAAGTTGCAGGATATTGTCCCAGATCATGAGAAGGTTGTTTTTGTATCGGATCGATATTTTTCAATATACTCTGTACTAAGAAAGGTAACATTTTATTTTCAACTTTATATGATTGTATATATGTTAGTGTTGTATGATTAGGTTTAGATCTATGCACGCCATAATATCTGATAAACTTTCGTGGTTAACCTATTAGGCGTACCCACATTGTGGACGTTGCACATGCATTGGTCATCTACAACGGAACATCAAAACGACATTTAAAGCTAAGAACCTCTGTTTCATGGTGTCAAAGGCTACTCGGGCATACAAAAGATAGGACTTCTACACCTATTTTAACGAAATTAAGAAGATAAGCCAAGCTTATGCGGAATATTTGTACCAGATAGGGTTCGAGCATTGGGAAATTCGCACTTCAGTGGGATTCGTTACAACCTAACGACGAGTAATAACGTAGAGTCACTGAACTGGTACTAAGATGTGCCCGAGAGTTGCTGCTTATGATATTATTGGATTTCATCAGGACAACCATGGCGGCTTGGTTCGCATATCGACAAGAAGCTTCATCCACCTCTACAACAACGATGACACCAAAAGTGTATGAAATCGTGAGTAAGAATTTCGAAGAATCGTCAGGTTTCGAAGTTCGTATGTTAAAAAAGAGTACGAGATAAATGACAAGGACCAGGAAGACATGCACATGTCATGAGTTTCAGAAGCTATTAATTCCTTGATGTCATGTTGTATGTGCAACCGTCCATGCAAAGATTGAGGTGGACAATCTAATTGCGCCCGAATATACAGTGGAATGTTGGAAGCAAGCTTACAAAGAAAGCATTTATCCAACTACAGATATAGAGACAATGACTTCCAAAGAAAGTGAAACATCAGAAAACTTGCTCCACCCACCATGCACCAGAAGATCTCCTAAACATCAAAGGAAAAAAAGAATCCCAACACGCGGCGAATTAATGTTATGAAAATTATATATGTACTATTGATATTAACAGTAATATAACCGGATATCATGTAACTTGTAAATTATATTGGACGGGAATATGGTCATAAGAGGAAAACATCTTGTAGCCGGTGCGGTGTAAGCGGTCACAATTGGGCAACATTCAAAGAACCAATATAACCAAGCAAACTCATAACTAAACATGGGAAGAGAGTTTGACATTTTGGGGTAAAAACATGCAATTAGAATCGGAATGGTCTTATTTTTGTTTGCTTAATATTATGTATATAGCTCCAGGCCAATCTCCATGGAAACTATGCTTTTAATTCGATTAATTAAGTAAGGATTAATGCGTATAATAAACTTGAACACTCGTGAGACCATATGTTTTGACGTAATTTAAGACAAGTCAACGTAACAACATTTTATGACTGTAAAATACCACGTTATATATTAACAAATAATTTAGCAAACAACTATTAAAATGTTGAATCAGAATAATATTACAATTATACTTGTTTAACAACAAATATATTACTTTAAAAAGTTACATTTTGTGTAACAGTAAACGTAAAGGTTAAAAATAAGGTTGTCGTACATAGCAGAAATCATAAAAAAGAAAATAAAATAGTTGTTCAAACAGGTCCAACAAACAACTCAAAGAAAAGCACATCCAATTTTTGGACTTCAATAGTCAGAACTTATGGCGTAACATTCTTGCATCCATCAAAACCAGACATGGCATGTGCTTGCATAAAGAGAATAGACATTACACGAGAATCAATATCTGCAACGTTCAGAGGTATACCTAACACTCTTTGAACATTAATCTTCATGGGGATAAGATCATCGTCATCACTCACTGCTTGCCAAAGTAGGAATGGAATCATTTTGACAATTGGCATAAGGTCTTTCTTGATAAGACCAAGGCTACAGAATGACGTATTGCAATCCAATACATTTAGAATAGAATCATATAAATCAACACATATACCTACCCACTACTGTCTGTCAAAATTGAACAGAAAATAAAGACGTCTAGGTAGGTCAGCGCTAGTAACTGCTTCGTCAAAATAACTGAGTAGAGCAGTATGAAGTTTAAGTTCCCTTTGTCGTTGTTTACAATCTTTGAAAATTTGGTATAATGCGATGAAGTACTTTCAACAAACTCGGTGTTATAAAACCCATAATCAAATCCAGGATGTGCAACTTTAAAGTTATCATACGCCATATGGGTGTATAGCATACGCGCATCAATTGTCTATTATAGACAAACATTAACAAATAAATAACACATTAACATTAAACATAAAATAAAATATATTAGAATCATTTATCTTTGAATCCATGACGGACATTCTCTCAACAATTGAACAGATTTCCATGTTGGTAACCGATGCACCATTAGGAAGGGTAATCTCACTGAAATATGATATTACAATTAGATGGAAATAAATAGACTAATATTATATGCTATTTACCATGGAGATGCCATGTTTTCGTATAGTATCCCAAACTTAATACTGTAGTTAACAGTTTCGTCAACTCCAAATTGATATTCGACTTGGTTAATTGGAGATGAATTAAAAGAAATTAATTTGTTCTATTTACTTAAGTCACTAGTCCTAGGTCTCTTACTCTTACGAGGAACATGAGTAGAAGATTCAGCATTGGGATTGCCACCATCAACTTCATCATTTTCCTAAATAAACATAGTAATAAAAATGTTGTTGTATAATAAATCGATTATGTTATTAACGAATACAGTTAATAGCACAAATACGAAATAGAATCAGGAAAACACAGACCTATACAAGGGCATCACAATCATCAGCCGTTCTAGGATCAGGAGTGCGGCTAGACATCATCAGTATAACATCATGGTTCAAATTAGACGCTAACTCCTGAAATACCGTGTCAAATACATGATAGCAGTTATGTATGACAATTACATATAAACTTTAGATGCACTTTCTTATTCTCAAATAGTATTGCATACCTCTTCCACATCACCAGATCCAACATTCGTATGCTCTGAAGGCAGTGCTGCAAAATTGCATAGCAATTTCGTGTCTTCTCTCTGCATAACATATATTAAAGCATATTGCTAAGCAATGCATATATCAACAAATTACAACATTGTTTGATAACTGCCGAGTTGTATGATAATAGTTGAGATAAGAAAACAACCACATTATGTTCATATAAGCCATTACATAATTAACTAAAAGTCAGACATGTTACATATCTCATCCATGTGTCCAGCGGGATCATTCACAGCCTCGGAAGGCTTTGCAGTAGTACTGCATTGCATATTCATGTCTAATTCCTACATAAAATACATAAATATACTGTTAAACGGTAAATAACGTAGTGGAAGCATTGAAGCAATCACTTACAATGTCATTGTCGTGTGTTGTATCCGCATCAGTGGATTCCTCCAAGAAAGCACCCTTTTCTGATCCCACTTGACTACCATTCACAGGGTTGGACCCTTGAGGAACCCGGTTACTCGAGTACAAGAACAAAAATTCCAAAAAGCCAGAAAGTATAGAATTCTGCATCACAATAATCCTACTATCCAGGACATCCATCAATGTCTCCTGCATCACCATGACTGATTCTTATCAAAAACCCCTTTATAATTAGGTTAGAAAACAGCTTGATAGCTAATTGTTGTTCCTCCCACATCCGATAATCTATTTGTATCTTTTTGTTTCTGGTTTTTTTCTTCAATTTTTCCTCTCGCAATGCAACAAGATCTAGAGCAGTAATACCATCATGAAAGATATCATTCGAGAACTCAAAATCATTAGAAATTAAATTAACCATCTCATTGACTCTCTCATCGTCTTCCTCATAACACCATTCTATTTCTTCTTCATCAGTTTTAACATCATCCTCTTGAGCAATTATCGAACGAACATTCACCTACATTAATTAGTTAAACTAGTTAGAATTACACCGTTAACAATAAACACTAGGTTAGAGTATAAGGAAATTATAATATTATAATTCTTATGTTATATCCGTACATTTTAAACTATCAGTTACGATGAATGATGTAGTAATAGATTTGAAGAAAATACCTGAAATTTAATATCCAAGCCTTTAACTTATCTAGTGCTAATTATCGGAATATTTGCAATCTCACTGGATTCCTCCTCTGATACCGAGTCCGAATCCGAGTCTTTTTTGACAGATATTGGTGTATCTATTATAGCAAGCGTAACAACAGCTAATACAAGTTGTAGAGGATGAAAAAAACTCTTTAACAGCTAAAGACAACAGAGACAAAGCTATGGGATCTTTGTATTTAATGTTGGACATATTCATATCAAACGCAAGACGACCACATGGATAGTAAAAAAAAGTTGACATATCCAGAGCAAGTTCCGCATGAGATTTTGACAGCTTAGGGATGTGGGATGTGGGATGTAGGAACAAGTACACCAACAACAATAGCGAGATAAGCAAACTTCAGTCTTATTTCGGTATCTTCAATAATTCTCTTCTTCAACATCGAGGTAACCCGTTCAACTATAATACTCTCAGTGTTGGGGAAAAGATAATACCAATAGGGGTGTTATAGCAAATTCCCACAGAGTACCTAATGGGTTTTCCAGTGAATAGAAACCATATTTTATGCTTCTTTTTTACTTGAAGTTATCTTGTAAGCATGAAATGGCCTAGTCTACCAGATTAAATCGGCTTCTCATATATGGAAACAAATTTCGCATATGGGGAATTCCTGATTTGATCAGATTTATCATCATCGAGTGAACTAAGAATTTTTTTATCCTCTAGGAGGTATGGTAGACATTAACCCTTTGTCCTTCTGGTGCTTCGCTTAACGCAAAGAGTTTAAGCGGAAAGTTATGATCTGTTTCCTGAAAAATAATTAACACACCATGATAACAGTTACAGAATAACACAAAAAAATATCCACAAAACTTCCATTATGCATGTTAACAAAATAAATTAATGTATAAAGCAACAAGATAGTTCACAAGTATCATATAAATGAGTAGAAAATTTCATCTACACAGAGGACAGTTGCAAATGAAGAGACACAGTTGTAAATAATGTTTTCAAAGTTTCTTTGAATAGGAGACATTTCTAAATGGAGAGATACGATTGTAAAGAATATTTTGAAAATGACACCTACACAACAAAAAAATTAAGATGGATTTAATGTTAAAATAATTTGTGGAAAAAATATTTTAAAATGAAGAAAATAAAAAAACAAAACGGGACCAATTACTAAAAAAATGTAGAAAGTGGGGCAATTTTAAAAGCAAAAAATTTATTTCCAAAAAAACATCATACAGCAGAAAATAGCATAAATCAACAGAAAATTCAAGAACCCAAATAACAAAAATCGCATAAAAAATTATCGATTAACCCAAAAAATAGAGTACAACATCAGAAATTACCAAAAATTTAAACCCAAAATCTCCTACTGTATAATGATGAAATGAAATATATAGCACTATCCGATAACACAATTGGAACAGTACCAATCTCCGAAAAAGCAGCATACAATCAAAAGTCCATAATCCAATATGCAATATTCGCAAATAAAAATTACATATAAACAAAAAATTGACGTGTAACATCCAAATTTTCCTAATCAAAAACCCTAAATATTCCCAATGTTCGATAACACAACCGTAATACCAATCTCCAAAAAAGCAGCATACAGTCAAAAATTTGAAACCCATAGTGCAACATTCGCAAACAAAAATGACATATGAACGAAAAAATTGACGTGTAACATCAAAATTTCCTTAATCTAAACCCTAAATCTTCCAAATATTCGATAGCATAACTGTCACAGTGCCAAACTCCAAAAAAACCATCATACACTAAAAATAACATAAGTCTTTAGGAAAACAGAAAACCCATATACCAAAAATCGCAAACAAATTTTTTGTCCAAAATAAAAAAAATGGAGCATAACATGAAAGTTTTCCTTAATATACTGTCGTGCATATGTATAAATGAGAATGGTTGATAACATTATCTGAATCGCTTAAATACCGAACCAAAATCAAAAAAATCTCGGTAATAAAAAGTGACTCTAAACTCAAAAGTCGATTTTAACAACAAATCTATGATGAAAAAACTGGCGTGCATGTGTACTACGGCGAATGGATGATAAACTTAACTGATTCATTTCTTTAACGCTGGTGACCATTATTTCCGGCGAGATTTATCGGCTGAATGGGTTGTAAGCAAACTAGAGAGAAAACAAAATGTTGGAGAGAGAGACGGTTGAGAAGAAAGAGAAATTGAGAAAAATACTCTCTCTCTTACCTTATATATGAAAGAGGCAAACTGTGATTTGACATAAAAAAATAACTCACAATGCTAAAATTGTCTGCATATAGGGGCTGTTTCGGATTTTGATTAATTGAACATGAACAATTTTCTCAGTGTTTATTATGCTAAATAGGGTATTGTTATTTTTCATCTACCCAAATTTCATTTTTTTAATGCAAAATTAATCAAATGTTAAGTTAACATGTTACTAATAACATAATAAATATCTAATCATCCAAATAATTTTTTTAACTGTAAGCAATTATTAACCACATGATTATCAATTTTAGAAAAAGTATAATTATGAAATTTGTTAATGAATCTGTATTTAAAATCTAGAAATCACCCCTTTTTGAGCCACTGTTTACAAAGACTACCAATTCTTCTTTGTTAGGAAGATTCATTGCCCACTTTGACAACATACTTTTGTATGTTATTGATCCTAAAATTTCTTCTCCCTCAACGGAGAGTTATATTTATGTGTCCTGAATGTCTCCGCAAATATTCACATCAAATGGACTTCGTTTGTCCATTCGAAAGACACAACTTCATAGACTGGTGGCAGAAGCATTATGCACACATCAAACTCTGTAAAGCAATAATATCTCTGAAACGGCTAAAAACGGAATGATATTTTAGAGAATTAGATCTATTTGGTAATTCTTTTTCTTCTTGCCCTAACATTGGTCGCAGATTCACATTATATAGAACGTGTGGTGGAAAACAATCATAACTGTTAGAACACAACTCCTAATGACAAACCGTTTGCGACATTAGTTAGATAAAAGAGTCAAGAACATTCCTACTAGTTTTCATATTGTTTGGATTTTTCTCATTCGTTTCTTCTTTCTACGATGACTGGTATATGTTGCCTCTTACATCTTCTAAGTCGCTCGATAGCTTCTCGTTCGAAGTGGCTGATTAGGGGCTACTCTGATGGGTCTCTAGTAGAGTTTCACTACTCAAAACCCTATGAAACTCCTAAATCTCGTGGATCTCTCTTATATATAAGAAAACGAGAACCTTAAGTCTATTTGCAAAACACCATCATATTCTTAATGAACAATTTGAGCTTTCGATATTGGATCTCATTTTATTTATTCGAGTAAAAATAAGCACACAGAATAAATAAAATCCCAAGATGGTACTCCATTTACAAGTTAGGGTTTTAATCAGATTCCATTAGCGCGATGTTACAATTCTCTTCCACTTAAAAATCAATTCGTCCGCGAATTCGTGGGATTGCTTCTTCCCCAATTGGTTTTTAACTCAACCTTTAGAGAGTCCTTCTGTGAGAGTTTACATTCATGTTTCTATCTCGTAACAAAAAAATGGTTTACCCCACATACTATTACGAGTAACTCTTGGAGTGTTGAGCTCCTTCGCTCCATATATGATTTTCTATCATGATCTGCTTAACAATAAATCTATGCATTCTATAAAGATCCCTTGTTACTGTCCATTGTCCTATCTAAACTTATTTTGTAGTCCTTTGGATTTTAAAATTCCAACGACTTCCCTTTTGAAAAGAGTTCACTTTGCATCTCATTTATAATTTATGAACGAATAGAAATATCATATATTTCTTTGAGTATGGTTGAGTGGATACATGTCTATATGAACATATGAGAAGTTCAATTTCATAGTTGCTAACTCGTAGAGCTTAAACGAAATATTTGTCTTCGAGTTGTTCTAAAATATAATACTCCATTTTTAGCAGTATCCTCTCCTATGAGTTCTCTTATTACATGTCATTGGAAATAAATAACTATCATTTCAGTAGAAATTCTTCTTTAGCGATGGTAAACATTATGCAACTCCTTTATAGTCTCTTTATCTAAGTTATGACAGTAATAAACTATTTCTCACCTTCTTCATTTCTCACCTTCTTCAGTAAGTGTAATTTTGTTCTTTTTTTGTTGACTTCACAGTAATAAATTCTTTCTCATATTCCTTTGTAATTTTTTTTTACTTCCACAATTTTTCTTTTTACCATCTATGTGAATGACGATGTTTTATTCACCTTGTCAAAAAGTGTACTCACAAAACCTTCTTCTTCAAAAGAACGTCCATTGTCCAATAGTAATCAAACCATATCTAAGTTTTTTGGTTAATAGTAAACGATTCTTTCATGTTTTCAACCACATTACATTATATCAACACAAATACACACCTTGGGTCGCTACTAACTCTTAAGGAAACTCCAACTTGTAAGTCATTTTATCCATCTTTTTCATGAGTCAGTAAGATCTTCTAAACTACAATTTGAATGCTCTAAACTCCAGTTTTATACCATTCTATTGGTATTAGCGCTTCATGTCATGATACAAGTTCATCATTTCAAGATGAATTACATAACATGTTTGATATGTTAATACCAAAATCTCACCATAAAGATGCTTGACATTTACAACGCATATATGGTTCCTTTATAAGTATGTTCTACGATCCATTGTGTGGTCTCCTTCCACATAGTTTCTTTTTTACCTCACCCTTTATATGTTTTTTCAGATGTAAGGAAAAACATGACTTGTTACAAGATCTTATCCTTCAGATCTTCTCTTTTTGGAACACACATTCAATACAAATGTTTATTGTTCGTTGAGTGATACATTATCACTCATTTCCCACAGCCTTCTTTACCGTTTGCTCCTCATGCATGTGATCGATGTACCATCCATGATACCCTTGTAAGTTTTCCAATAAGGTCATGCTTATTGGTGCTTACGCATTCTTTAAAGTTAGTCTTGTGGAGTCTACACCCTCTTGTACTTGGCTTGTGTTGCACCGCATCTACATTTTGTCAAAGCAATGCAAGCATTTACATTTGCCTTTGAATACTTAACAACTTTAAAGGTATTTTTTCTTGCGTGTTATTATCAATTTTTTCATGAATTCTAATTATTTTTTCCCTAGTCGGTTTGGGTTAGGTTCGATCTTTATTACGTAAGGGCTTATTGGATGCAATTGTACCATGTAATCCTTTAAAAGGTGTTTTGAGTGAGTTATTTCAGTTCCATGCTTTTTTCCTTTTTTCTAATTCGTCTTGTAAGCAAGTTTGAGTGCTTTGACCATCTATAAAAGCAAATCTTCATACTCCTACACATCTCCTGTGCTGTGGGGCTTGGCTTTATGTATCTTCCGAAAGATGGTTATCGGTTCAAGAACGCATGTATCCCTATTTTTCAGGGTATGAAGGGGTAGAGAAAATGATCCGAGCCAATGTTCGAGTACCAGACGCTACAGCGCTGAAGTAACCTATGATATACAGTCGAGTCACTCCATTCCTCTCACGTGCTCGAGTAATAAATACCTCGAGGATACTCTTTACTTGTTTAGGCGTTCATAGCACAAGATTTTATGATTCAAACTGCGTTATATACCCATCACCAATACATTACAAGATTCATCACGACAGAAGCTTTTGCTCATAGAGCTATATTTTTATTAGAGATTGCAGTCCAGAACAGAATAAGGATAATGTATTGGCAAGACCATAGACTTTTGATTACAATTCAATTTAATACTTTTTTATTTCTTGAAAACTATCCATAAAAATAATTAGATAAAATGGATTTGACTTACTCGGCTTGCTGATATTGCATCTCTTGCAGGTAGGGCAGCTTAGTAACTTCTTTTTCTAGTCATGTCAGTGCGTTTCACTCGAGGACCTCTTGCAACAAGGGCTAGAGTTTTGTACCTTGTTGCTAGAGTTCCGTAATTGTACGAGCTT
This sequence comes from Pugionium cornutum, assembly GCA_018901935.1. Lineage (NCBI taxonomy): Eukaryota > Viridiplantae > Streptophyta > Magnoliopsida > Brassicales > Brassicaceae > Pugionium > Pugionium cornutum. Next base: position 18,060,900 of record CM032157.1, read on the forward strand.
TCTTTGGTAACATCTCCTCATAACAAAAGAGAAAGGATCAACTTTGCTTGTAAACCTCATTCTCTACACACTGCATAATCCTAAACTAAGTCTAGCTTAGTGGTGCTTTATGATTGTGAAAACTCTTTACTTTCTAACCAATTTTAAAAATATTCTCTCAAAATTGCCTCCCAGGATACAACTAGTTTGGCAAACCTATGCTCTGATACCAAAACTATAACATTTATCACACTTACTTTGCCGAAACAGTAAGTTACCGATTATAACACACAAAACTTTTTCTTTTAAAACACTAACATAAAAGTTAAGAGACTTGTGAAACGCGTTAGCCTACACACACTGAAAAGAGGAAAAAAAAGTAAGTAACAAATTATTCAGTGAGGCGTTTACGCTTGTCCACTGATCTGAATTAACAGCAACATCAACTAATAGGGAAATTATACTTAATCTGGAAATAAAAATATATAGTCAACAATAAAATAAACAATCAACCAATAATATCACATCTTGCATAATAATTTTGACACCTAAGAACTCTACACACCACCAGATATCGTCATCGCTGCCTACTCCAGGAACCAAGCCTCATTGCTTACACCGCCTCACTACGGTAAGCGGCTTGCCAGCCACACTCATGGTCTACAATAATAATAAAAAATGGACACTTTTGCGGTAGACGCAACCTCACTACATACGACAAGACAATTTCTATTTACAGCTCACCAAATACAGAAACTTTTGTTGTAGATCAACACAACACTAACGCAGCATCACCTCATACATCAAAAAAAATCTTTATCTACAACTTACCAGACACGCACATTTTTGTTATAAACCAACACACCACTAACAAAGTTTTACCGCATACATAAGGAAAAGTTTCTATCTACATTTCACCAAACACGAATATTTTTATTGTAGACCAACACACCACCAACGAAGCCTCGCCACACGTTGGGACAATTTAAGAATTTTTTTTAACGCAAGTTTAATCAAGTATTAAGTTAACATGTTACTAATAACATAATAAATATCTAATCACCCATATAATTTTCTCAATTGCAAGCAATTATTAACTACACGACTATCTAATTGTAGAACAAACATAATTCAAAAAAATTAATTGTACTTCAAATCCACATATCACTCCTCACCTTAGCCATTGGTTTACAAATACTACCAATTCTTCATTGTCGGTAGATTCATTGCCTCCATTTTGACAATGTACTTTTGTATGTTATTCATCCTAAATATTTTTCTCCTTCAAACGAGATTTAAATCTATGTGTCCTGAATATCCTTCCAAAGATTCAGGTCAAATGGACTTCATTTGTCTAATCGAAAGATAAAATTTCTCTAACTGGTTGTAGAAGCATTCTGTAGACATCGGACTTGGTAAACCAATAATGTCTCTCAAACAGCTAAAAGAACGGATACATACAATTAGATCTATCTGCCATAGATATATTCACCAAAATTCAGATTGATCTGAATACGTTTGGTAATTATTTTTCTTTTTCACAAAGATTGGTCGCAGATTTGTATTGTGTAGAACGTGTGCTGGAAAATAATTATAACTTTCAAGAATGCAATTCCTAATGATCGTTTTTGGAAATAGTTAGATAAAAGATCAAGAACATTCGTACCAATTTTTAGATCGTTTGGATATAATTTGTCCATTCATTTTTTTCCCATAACTAGTATATGTTGTCTCTTATTTCTTTCTATCTTGCTCGATAGCTTTTCCTTCGAGGTGGCTGATCAGCGGATGCTCCGGTGGCTGATCAACGGCTGCTCCGGTGGCTCTCCGACAAATCTTTGCTACTCAAAACCTATGACATTCGTCAATCTCATGGATCTTTTTTATATATAAGAAAAAGAGAATCTTATGTCTATTTACAAAAGATTATCGTATATGTAATGAATAATTTAAGCTTTTCAGCATTGGCTCTCCCGTTATTATTTTGGACGATGAAAAGAACTCATAATATTTTATGATCTTTTTAAAACAAGTTTTATTTATTCCGTGTGTTTTTCTTGACTCAAATATCCAAGATTCAGAGACATTATTTCATTTACAAATTAGATTTTTAATTAGATTCTAGGAGTGGGATGTCACAGTAACTCTCATGTGTGTAACTTTTCGTATTCCAAAACCAAATTCTTATTGAATCTGATTTCAGATTCCATCAATTACTTTTCTTGTTCACCTGCAAGATGGTGAGTAATTAGGATTGTCCAGTGAGGTATAAACTTTTAGTGTTTACGAATTCACCACATTAAGTCATTAATGCATATCGAAATCATTAAATCTAGAATTAAGGCAAATAACTATCACGAACAAGAAATAAATGAGTTTATAAGTAGATCAAAAAATAATGTATGAATCACACAATCAATCAAACCCTTATTGGATATAAAATATCTATCATTATGATTTGTGGTATTCAAAATTATTGAACCATCAAATAGTTTTAGGAATCTAAATGCACATAAACATCATGGATAAAATATCACAGTATCTTAAACTATGTTTGGTTTTATTTGTTTATCGTGCTTTATGGTTTTGTGAATTTTGAGTAATGTTGAAGTTTGTTGCAACGGGAGTCATGTTGAATCTTGTGGCATTTTAGTAGTCATAGTGTCTTTTTGTTTTCTTGATCCATATGTGTTTATAACGGTGTTTATAACCCAATTTTGAATACATCATAGGAAATTGAATTAGCTTTCATTAATTTGTGAAATTTATGATATTCACATATACAGTTAAAAAAATCAGATCTGTTTAGCGAAAACTTATCAATGAGTCAAAGTGTGAGACATTGCGCAATTTGTGTAAGATGATTTTTATGAAGGCCTTTTGGTATGCATTTTAATCTCATTGGTTATTGTATATAAAATTGAGTTAGATTTCCGTGTGCTTTGTATTCATTTAATTCCGAGTTCTTGTTCAAAAGTTATGGACTATTTATTGCGTATATGTCAAATTAATCGGAATATTCAAATGATCATTTTATTCGATCATTTTATTCGATCATGGTGATTTTAGAAACGCAAATCTCTAGTTTTTTTGTTATTAGTTTAATGACTCGATCAACATTCTTTTGATCTAAATTGCCTTAAATCTGATTCCTTTGTTTTGAATCAACCTTATCTGAATTAGATACGTAAGTAACCAAATTTTAGAGCTTAACTTAAGTTTTTCATTTTCTACATTAGTGTACCATGCCTAAAACGAAAAATATTTATACAGTTCCCTCCACTTAAAGAAGATAACTTATCAGTCCCCTTCTTTATCTATGTTATCATTATGTTTTCATTCTTGCTTTTTGGTTTTTTTACGAATATGTGTATGTAGTCTCGCATTTGGATTGTGGGTTTCATAGTTTAGTATATTGTGATGTTTTATTCATGATGTTTAGGTAATTTTTGATGTAAATGGTACAATAATCCTGATTTCCACAAATCTAGATCATAAATGTTTTTATCCAATAAGTGTTTGATGAACATTGAGTCACTTGATTGTTTTTTTGTTTATCTTGATTGTCTTTATGATTGTGTACATTTTGAGTAATGTTGAATCTTGTTTCACTTTTAGTAGTCATAGTATTTTTGTGTCATTTTGTGGTCCATATGTGTTCATAACAGTGTTTAGAATCGGCATAAATCATATGGATTGTATATACTTGACGGAAAAAGAAAATTTCTTTTTTAATAGATTAAATCGGATGGGTATTTTTCCAATGACATCTGAAAGCCAACTTCAGATACATCATAGAAAATTTAGTTATCTTTTATCGGTTGGTGAAATTTATGTTATTCACATATGCGATTTAAAAAATACGATTATTTTTGTGAATACTTAACAATGACGCAAAATATAAGACATTGCGCATTTTATAAAAGATCGAATTATGTGAAGGTTTTGTCGTATACATTTTAATCTCAAATTTATTTAATGTGTAGAAATTTGAGTTAGCTTCATGTATGCGTTTGATTTGTGTTATTCCGAACTTTCGTTCAAAATTGATTTGCAGTTTAGTTCAGACATATCAAGTTGATTGTCTTATAGAAATGATCTTTTTATTTGATCATAGTGATATTAGAAACGTAACTCCTAGTACTCTTGTTATTAGTCGAATTACTCAATCAACATCCTTTTCATAAAAATTGACTCAATCCAAATGTTTTGTGTCGAATCCACCTAATATGAATAAAACACATAATTGAGCAAGTTTTAGAGATTCTTTCATTCTTATACTACTTTACTATATCTAAAATTGTAATGTTGCTTTGGGGAAGAAGATTTTTTACATTTACATCAATTTAGAAAAGATAACTTTCCAGTACCTTTCTTTATCCATATTATTATTATGGTTTTCTTTTTTTCCTGACTTTTTATAAATATATGTATCTAGTCTTGCATTTAGATTGTAAATTTTCATAGTTTAGGTTATTGTGATATTTTACAATGATGTTTAGGTAATTTTAGATTCTTTTATTTAAAATTATTAATGCTATAAAAATTTTGATTGCCACATATCTAAATGATAGATATTTTGTATCCTATAAATGCTTAATGAGCATTGAGTCACTAGATTTTGCTTTTATTTGTTTATCTTTATTGTTTTTTGATGATTTTGTAAATTTAGGTAATGTTGAATCTTGTTGCACTAGAAATCATGTTGAATTTTATTGCATTTTAGTAGTCAATTGTCTTGTTGTCTTAGTCCATATATGTTCATATTATCGTTTAGAAAAGGCTTAAATCATATCACTTGCATTCAATTTGAATGGAGAATAAAATGCACTTTTTTGTTGTAATACCTTTTTTCTAATTTCAGTTTAATATTAATTTTAATTTAATACTTTTTTAATTTTGATTAAAAAATTTAATTTTAATTAAATTTTATTTAAATTTTAATTTTTTATATAAAATTTAATGAATTTGTTGCTAACTCGTCTCTAACATGCTGATGAGATTGAGGTGTCATATTTTGGAATAGATCATTGTTCTTGAGAAGTATCTGACTTGGTAAAAGGAAAGAGCTCTTTATGAGAGATAACAAGTAAAATACTCCCAACATTTGGATAAAAATATAATTAGTCAAATAAATTTGTGTATCTTACGGAATTAAATCAATAGTTTAATTAGAACACTAGAATTGAAATAAAAAAATTTTAAAAACTAATATAGTTTTAAGTGAAAAATATGCGTGTATGTAATTTGAAGAATATACTAAAAATATGAATAAAAATAAGGTTAATGAGATCAGTTTAGATAATGTACATAAGTGAACCTAAATTTAAAACTAGGTTTACTTCGTATTTAATGACAAATTGTTAATAGTTAACGGCCATAATAGATTTGAAAAAATTTAAAAAGTTTATTTTAATTTAAATATATATATATATATATATATATGTAGCTATCGGAAAACACACAAAAATAAGAATGAAAATAAACCTAACCGTACAAGTTTAAATGATATAAAAATAAATTTAAATAAATTATGTGTAAATAAATGGAAATATTATTATTTCAATATTATATATTATAAATCTTATCAAATTTTTTGTTTTTTAACAACTATTTTTATTTCTCCAGTACAGAGATAGATTAAATTAATAACAACACATGTTAATTATATGAATTATAATCATGAGATATTTCATATTGTTAAATATATTCATATTTATATAATACATATATATAGATATTGTTTTCTAAATTTCTTTTATAAAAAATATTTTGAAAATATTTTTCTTATATTTCTTAATAGTTTACATAAGTTAGATTTTTTGTTATCTTTCTAACTTTTATTTAATAATTTTTTTTTATTTTAATTTAATCGAATTATTTCAAAAAATTTATTTAAATTATGAAACATGTTAAAATTTAAAATTATATGACATACATCAAAAAAATTTCAGTTATCATAATTATACGGATCATGTTAAATACACTCAACTTATATAATAAGATATATCTGTATATTATTTTTTATCTTATTTATATCTTTTAATAAAATATATTTCTGAAATTTTATAATAATTTTATAATTTAAATTTTTTAATATATCTTTTCATTATTCGAATTAATATTTTTATTTTAATTAATTTATTGTATTTTAAAGTTTTTTATAGATGTCATGATATATGTCAAAATCAAAAATACTAATAAAATATGTCAAAGTTTTGTAAATTATAATAATTTTATATATTAATTTTATTTTTTAATTACATATTAAAGCCTAAATTAGTATGACATATATCTAAATTTAATGGATTATAAAAATTATATATGTTTTAATAAGATATGAAAAAATCTCTTTTGCTTTGTTTTACCATAAAAATTTTCAATTCTTCCTCTCAGCAAACTATTTTTGTCGGATCCACTATTAAAGTGTTCTATAGTCACGTATGATATCTATAAAAACACATAATAAGAATCTAGCCGGTTAAAAGCTAATACATTGATTTTACTTCATTTTAACTCAATCATAATGTTATATTTTTTAAAAAGATTAATTTATTATTGTTTTGATTAACTGATTTTAAACTTTAAAAAAAATATTTTTTTCCAGTTTAGTATATAAAAATAGAAAATAAATTATAGTGGGTGTTGTTGTTATTAATTTGTGTGATATAATAAAGAATTCCAAAATTTAAATGACAAAATAGTAGATAATTTATATGTGGTAAAATAATGTCTATTTCAAAAATAAAACAAAAAAGAAAATGAAAATATGGGAAATAGTTGTCAAACTATTGTCGGAACCGTTGACTTAAAATGGAAACTCTTACAAACAGGCAAAACTTAAGTAGCATTTGTTCTTTTATTAGTTTCTAAGACTTTGGTTGGACCACACATGTTCAATAATTTAGTGAAACTTGGCAGTCGCCGAATTACAAAAGATTTCCTTGTGCCCCGTAATTTTTATTCATGCTACTAATTAACAAAATCAAATGTTTACTACGTAATTTGTATACATTTAATCAGTGTTGAGATGATCATTCATGTCAATGACATAATTTGGTATTTGACATTTGTATGGTGTCATTTTTCATGTAAAATGGTTGAACTCTGCCGTAGGTATAACCAAGCTGGTTTTATGGCTAAGTTTTAATTTAGTGGATATAATAATTAAACAATTCAGTTTAGTATAAAACTCTGGAGCGAAAACAACAAAACATAATATGCATATACTACATGAATCTATATATATATATGAAATTAATTAAACTTATCTGGACTACCTAAACTATAATCTATATTTAAACTAGTTACAACTGTAATAAGAAAACTAATTTCATATAGATATTTGGAAAACAAATTTTATATTTATAGGTAAACTCGATTTTGACTAAAATTCATAAAATAAAAATTTTAAACGCCAAATAATAAAAAATTTAGGATGTCATGATTAATTAAATTTTTTATATGTTGTGGTTAGACCTGTTATCCTTTTTTATAGATATTGAATTTGAATCTCCATAATTATATATATATATATATATTTAAATACAGCAAAAAACTTGTACGATTAAAAAATATTAATTTTTTGTGTGCTTAAGTATTAAATCATATCCGACCGATGTTGTAGAGAAGTGATTTTAAAAAAACTAACCAAATTACAGAAAAAATGTTTTCATAAAATAATTAAAAAATGTTATCGCCACTCAATTCTTGTGTATTTATATTTGTTACAACTTCTCACTCTCTGCTGTTCCTCTTTCTATCTCTCTCTCACACTGTTAAGAACATGAAGCAAACCTTGTGTTTTGCAGTGTGTGTTCTCGTCTTCATCTTTCTTATTTTTCCAACAAGTTCGTCTGCAATTCGAAGAGGTATGTTGAATATGGTTATGATGAAAATTTTTTTAATGTATCAATAGTAATTAATCTTCCTTCAACTCTAAAACTGTTAGATATTTATTCAATAATATTTTCGTGTGATGAAGATGGAAATTACAAATTAGTAATATAAAGAAAATTCTTCTATATTAGGAAAGAGTTTTATAAAAGATGATTTTTATTTGTGAAGAATTCTTAATTATTTTTTTATTGGATTGTTCTTACAAATGCCATCCAACACTGCTTTTTATACTAGTGGTGGGTAAGTACTAAAATATGTAAAACACTCTCTCATCATTATTCACTTATCTAGATAAGTCTTATCCAGTTATCTAGATTACACTTATCCAATTATCTAGATAAGCCTTATTCACTTATCTAGATAAGCCTTATCCATATCTTAGATAAGTTTTATGCTCTTTTCTAATTAATCCTTATATTTATCTAATTTTCTAAACAATTTTTTTCTCTATAATTTTAAATTTTCCTTATTCTTATATTTGGATCTTAGTTTGGGCTAGTAATTATGTTTATTATTTGGGCTAATGGAGAGAATATCCAACAATCTCCTCCTTCCCGACTTAGCTCAAAGTTGTCACGATGCCGGTGCCTTCACAACAAGTTTCAAACTTTTTGATTGGTAATACTTTGGTCATAATGTCTGACCAATTCTTCTCTGTATGTACTTTGTCGAGATGCATAAGTCTCTCTTCGAGAACTTCTCGGATCCAGTGATGTCGAATATCGATGTGATTCGAACGGGAGTGAAAGGTTGAATTCTTTGCTAAGTGAATAGCATTTTGGTTATCACATAACATGATATATTTCTCTTGCTTTATTGCCAACTCAAATAAGAAGTTCTTCATCCACAACATCTTCTTGCAAGCTTCACTGACTGCGATATATTCTAGTTCAGTGGTAGACAAAGCAACACACTTTTGTAGTTTTGATTGCCAGGAAACAGCTCCCCCTGCAAAGGTAGTTACATACCATGATGTTGATTTTCTAAAATCTTTGTCCTCGGCCCAATCGTCGCTATAGCCCATCAACTCAAGCTTTCCTTTACCAAAGCAAAGACACCTTTTAGTTGTGCCTCGTAGATAGCAGAGGATCCATTTAACTGCTTTCCAATGTTCTTTCCCCGGATTGGCTAGAAAGCGACTCACAACTCCAACTGCATAGGAGATATCAGACCTAGTACACATCATAGCATACATAATACTACCGACTACTAATGCATAAGGAGTAGTCCTCATTTCCTCCTTTTCCTTCTCATTTTTTGGACTTTGCTCTAAGCTTAGCTTGAAATGTCCAACAAGTGGTGTACATACCGGCTTTGCCTTGTGCATGTTGAATCTCTACAACACTTTTTCAATATATCGTTCTGGGGATAGCCATACAATTTTCTCGATCTATCATGAGTGATCTTCATCCCAAAAATTTGTTTTGCTGATCCGAAGTCTTTCATTGCAAAACATTTGTCTAAGTCTTTCTTTAGAGCATCTATCTTGGTGCGGTCATGGCATACTATTAGCATGTCATCAACATATAGCAAAAGTATGAGAAAGTAACCACCAGCGTACCTTTTTATGAAAACACAATGGTCATTCATGGTTTTTTAAACTCATGATCTACTATGAAGGATTCAAACTTCTTGTATCATTGTCTTGGGGCTTGTTTGAGACCATAAAGACTTTTTTTTAGTCGGCACACCAGATTTTCTTTGTTTGGGACCTTGAAACCTTCAGGCTGCTCAATGTAGATCTTCTCTTCTAGATCACCATGCAAAAATGCAGTCTTGACATCAAGTCGGATAGAGGACATCTTTACTAGTGGAGAGAAAATTTCTTCAAAATCTATGCCTTTTTTCTGGTTGAATCCTTTCACGACCAACCAGGCTTTGTATCTTGGTTTTGAGCTTCCATCTTCAGACTTTATCTGATATACCCATTTGTTTTTCAGAGCTCTTTTCTCTTTTGGTAATTTCACTAGCTCGAATGTGTTATTCTCATGCAAGAATTGCATTTCTTCTTGCATGGCTTTTAACCACTCATCTTTATAACTATCAACAATGGCCTCCTTATAGCTTTGAGGCTCCCCCTCATCCGTAAGGGTCACATACTCATCTGGAGTATATCTTCTAGATGGTATCAATCCTCTAGCTGACCGTCTTAGTTCAGGCTTTGGAAGAATGTTATGCCCCTCTTCTTCGGTATCATGATCATTATGATTAGAAATAGTGTCATCTTCTTCAAGGTCAACATCATCATTCTCAATTGATTCTTCTGATTTGTTATGCGCTTGATGAGGTTCTGCATTTTTTACTAACCTTTACTTTTGGTTTTTCTGATCTCTGAATGTCTTCAATTGTGTGATCCTCGAAGAATACAACATCCCGATTTGTGATGATTTTTCTACTTATCGGATCCCAAAGTCGATAACCAAATTCTTCTCTTAGCAATCCAAGATAGATACACTCCTTTAACTTTGAGTCTAGTTTAGTTCGTTCATCTTTACAAATATGGACGAAAGCTCTACATCCAAATACCTTTAAATGGTTGTAAGAGATGTTCTTTTTGGACCAGACTTCCTCGGGTATTTTACCATCCAGGGGAACTTATGGTGTGAGGTTGATGATGTCAACCGAGGTATTTATCGCTTCTCCCCAAAATGACTTGGGTAGTTTTGCATGAGAGAGCATACAACGAACTTTTTATCTGATTGTACGATTCATTCTTTCAGCAATACCATTTACTTGTTGTGTCTTAGGTGGAGTATTTTCCATCCTGATTCCATGAGTTTTGCAGAATACCTCAAAGAGACCTCTATATTCACCACCATTATCTGATCAAACATATTTGAGTTTTTAGCCTGTGCTTCGTTCTATTTGAGCTACAAACTCTTTGAAAGCATTAACAACTTGATCTTTTTATTTTAACACGTGAACCCATACTTTCCTTGAGTGATCATCAATCAAGGATATTTAAGCCCTTTTCGCTCATATGTGCTAGTCTCCGATGCCATATCTCCATGTCATCACTTGCAATATTTACTTCCTCCTTACAAAGCTTAGCTTATGTCACATATAATGATCATTCTTTCTTCCCTCAAGCCATGACCAAACTTCCTTTGGTTAACTTCCACTTGCGTTCACCAAAGTGGTTTTCCAAACCAGCATCATCAAGCTTTCCAGTTGATATGAGATCAAGTCGCATATCTGGAACATGCCTCACATCTTTAAGAACAAGCTTACATCCCATGTTTGATGTGAGAATGACATTTCCCTTTCCAAAAATCTTGCTTCTTCCTTGATTTCCCATTTGAACATTACCAAATTCACCACATTGGTAGGTTGTGAAGAAGCTCGTATAGGGCGTGACATGAAAGGAAGCACCAGAGTCGATGATCCATGAAGTATCATTAGAGGCAATGTTTAGTAGATTGCATTCTCCAACGATATATACATCTTTATCCTCATCTTCAATAATGGTGGTGATTTTGTCATCATACCTTTTTGTGGGATTCAATCGATCCGACTTGACGTTACCCGCATGTTGATCTTTCTTGAAAAACCAATATTTTGATTTTTGGTGACCCAGCTTTCCATAATAATAGCAAGTAACTCTAGAGTGCGATTTGTATCGTCCTCGAGATTGGTATCGACCTCGGCTTCTATTGTGTCCATGTGTTTCGTCTCTACCTCATCTATCTATAATGTTTGCATCTGACTAAGTGGTTGAACCTCGTTTATCACTGACGGTATCCATGGTAAGCTTTCCCTCTGGTGCTGAACTGCTGAGAGTGACAACTAGTGTGTCCCAACTCTCTGGTAGGGAGCTGAGGAGTAAAATGGCTTGCATCTCGTCTTCGACCTTCATGTCGACCTTGTTAAGTTGATTTACGAGCCCCTTGAAATTATTCAAGTGCTCCATCATGCTTTGACCATCCTTATACTCCAACTTTACCAACCGTCAAACAAGGAGGGCCTTGTTTCGAGGTGTTTTCTTTTGTATCATGTATTCAAGTTTTGTACATAACTCAAAAGCATTGGTGTAAGTAGAGACGTGTTCGAAAATATTTCAATCGATGTACTTACGGATTACAGCGACTGCTTTTCGATTCAAAATCTCCCATGTCTTGTCATCATTTCCTTCTGGATTGTCTTTCATGGTGATGGGTTCGTACAAATCCTTGAAATAAAAGTGAACTTCCATCATCGACTTCCAATAGGAGTAGTTCTCTGTCGTAAGTTTGAACATGTCATCTTCAACGGTAACGGTAGCCTCAATCTTGATACGCACAAGTTATCGATGTTTTGATCTGACACATGTCTAGTTTAGGTGGGCTAGTGGGTTAAATCCATCCTTTCAACGCCTCATGTCTCGCTGTAAGTATGTTGTTTCTCTGTGGTCATTGAGTTAGTTTTCCGGCTAACTTAATAAATAAATTTGCATTGCAAATGACAAAGACTAACCACATAAAGCAAGAGGAAAGAGTTTGTGGCGAGAACTCTGGAAATTAAACAATGCGGCAAGAAATACCGAAGGTGGGAATGGGGAACTTTTGGTTTATGGTAATGTGAACAATGCGGCGAATGCTTGGATTGCCAGGAATATGAATGCTACTGGTGTAGTGATTGGGAACGTTGCTACTGTCACTCTAGAGTCGGTGCTTGGGTTGCTGACTCAGATGTTGGCGAGATTTCTGGTTGTTGCACTAATACCGATGGCGCCACCGCCTGTGGTTCTTCCAGTGGTGGAGGTTGAGGGAGGAAATGTCGGAAGGATTTCATATTACCTGAAGGTGATGGATCATATGTAGAAGTACTGAACCAATTTCTTTTCTGGGAGAATTAAGCCTATCGAAGCAAATGAGTGGATTGAATAGTTAGAGAGGAACTTCGAGTCATTCCGTTGTCCGGAGATATACATAAAAGATAATGTGGTCCACTACATGGAAGGGATGCGCATACTTTGTAGCGTGGAGTATTTGAACAGTTGGGAAACCATAAATCTATGTGGGAGGAAATATGTGTCGTTTCAGGTATAAGTCCTTCTCACAAGAACCTCATGATTGGTTGGAAGAAGATTTTCTGGACTTGTCTCAAGGGGCAAAGTCGTGAGGGAATATGAAGTTGAGTTTAACAGTGTTAAGAAGTATGCTGGTCAAAAGCTAAGGAGTGAATGAAGGCAAGTTCAATGGTTCATGCGGGCTCGATGATTGACTTCCGTAAGATTTGCAAAATCCATGACTACGATACAACCTTGGAGCTCGTCGATAAGGAAGAGTAGTTGGAGTATAATGCTGCCAAGGAAGCTAGGCTGGCTAGCAATGCTGCTGTTGGGCAGAAGAAACATATCCTTTCTAGAGAGCCACATGTTGGTTGCAAACGGCCGGTGGAAAAGAGAATTCTAGTGCGAGCTGGTGTGCCTCAGGTGCATGCTTTTGGTGCATGCCTTAGGTGTGGAAGTATAAACCACAAGGTCTATGATTGCCCTGAAAAGGATCGTAGGGAAAATGCTCAAAGAAAAAATTCTGGTGAGAAGGTCTACTATCATTGTGGACTAGTTGGGCACATCAAGCCGCATTACCCGTAACTAGTGAAAATTTTTGGGAAAAGGTCGAGTGAAAGACCACCACCTCCACCAAAGAGGCAAGATGTGATGCCACAACTGTATGTGATTGCTGAGGAGACGGTGGCCAATTCGAGTTCTTCTCGCCGAAGGACTAGTAAGTCCTATCACTTACCATAATAGAATTTTTGTGTGAAATTATCGTGTGTGTTGTGTAGTTCTTAATTAGCATTCTAGGTGAATGTACGGAAACCTTAATCATCGGTGATGTGGAAACTCATATTCTATTTGATTATAGAGCAACCAAGTGCTTCGTGAATCCTTATATGATTGGGAAAGGTGAGTTCCATAGGGGACATATCATGTTTACCCTCAGAAAAGTTTGCAATGTTTCAGTGGCGATCGACATTGTGATCATGTCGGCTGATTTAAAGATTTGCCAAGTTAAATCATATGATGTTATCCTTGGAATGTATTGGCTTGAAAAGTATAAGGCACATCTAGATTGTCATCATGGGAGGATTCGGTTTGAGATCGAAGATGGAACGCTGGAGTATCAAGAGATTAGACCGACTTCGGAAAGCTTGATCGTGTCGGCAATTCAGGATAGTCAAATGATCGAGAAATGGTGTGAGGCATATTTTGACTACTATCATGACCGCGGAAGTTCAGCCGGATGTAGAGTTGAGTAGCATTCTGGTAGCTAGTAGTTCGAGGATGTGATATGAACTACGGCTGGGAGTACCACCATGCTCGTTCTAACCCATTCACGACCGAGTTTGAGTATGGTACAAATCCGATATCAAAGGCACCATATCGGATGACTTTGGCCGATATGGTCAAATTGAAAAAACAATTGTGGTGAGTTGATGGAAAAAGGTTTTGTGCGGCCAAGTAGTTCACCGTGGGGTGTACCAAACTGTTTGTTATGAAAAAAGATGGGAGTTTTAGAATTTGCATCGATTACCGCAAACCGAATCGAGTAATGGTAAAAAACAAGTACCCTCTTTCGTCGATGAGTTGTTGGACCAACTTTGAGGTGTTACTCAGTTCTATAAGATCGACTTGGCTTCCGGTTAAAAGATTGTTGCATCGTGCGGGAAGGACATGGATAGATTAGTTAGCATGGTCGGCACCTTACGTTTAACTACCATAGAACCTTTGGATTTGAATGCAGCAGATCAAATGGATTTGTTAAGTGAGTTCGACTGTCTCAAGAGAAGGATGATACTTTGATTAAGGCATTTCCAAACGATATGACCGAATATCAAATCTCAAATAATGCAACAATACTAGTGGATGGAAAAGTATGTGTTCCAAACAATAAGGAACTTGCGTTGTGTATTCTTCCTTCAGAAGAAACATCTTCTGCCTTCATTCTAACATTATGGCCGCTACTTCTTAGGTCTATTCTAGAGATATAGTGGCTCCATGAACACTACAAAAAAATTGACGATTTGCAGTCACAAAGTGGTCGCAAAGTGCGCGCAAAGTGGTCGCAAAGTACGCGCAAAGTGCTCGCAAAGTACTCGCAAAGTGCTCGCAAAGTGCTCGCAAAAGTGCTCGCAAAAGTGCTCGCAAATCGATATTTGCGACCACTTTGCGACGACGTGCTATGGTCGCAAATCTTTCGTCGCAAATTTTTTTGGTGCATATTGGTCGCAAATTTACGATTATTTTGCAACTACCGTAATAACTGTATATTTTGTGACCAATTGGCGACCACAATGTTGTCACAAAATTGCGATTAATTTGCCACTTCTAAATAGTTATAAATTTTGCGACCAACTTGCTATTATGTCTTGGTACAAAAATCATGTCCGCAAATTGGACACAAAAGTTTGTGACCAATTTACGACTACGTGTTAAAAATAATATGTATAATTATAATTAAAAAAGTAAACTATTTTGAAATGTGGTCGCAAATTAGTCACTGAAACTGTGACCAATTTGGAACCACAACTTTTTAGTAAATACTGTGGTCAAAAATTGGTTACAAAAACTTATAACTAATTTGCGACCACGGTTTAATATTTTTTTTTAAAAATAAATAATAATAATTATAAAATATTTAAAAATTATAAAAAATTTAAAATAATCGATAAATTAGTAAAATATTTAAAATTTCATTATTATTATTAATATTTTAAATAACTAATTATTTTAATATTTAATATATAATCATTATTAATTATTAATCATATTTATTATTAATAATTATTAATTATTAATAATATTTATTTTTAATAATTATTAATTATTATTTCTAATAATATTATTTATAAATATATTAATTATTAAATTATTAATTATTTGTTAATTAATATATTAATTTAGTTTTTAACTATTAGTTATTTATAATATTAGTTAATTAATTAATTATTAATTTTATTTAATTAAAATAAAAATAAAATTATTAAAAGAAAATTCTAAATATATAAAAATTACAATTTATTTAATAATTGTATCTACAGTAAAATAAAAATATAAAATTAAATATTATCGGAAAGGCAAAAATTGAAAATCTCGTGGCAAAAATGATGCCGACGCAATTGATGGTTCGGTAGGTGGCGTCATGTTTTGCACAACATTGTCTCTTATAAATCTCGCAAATCCGGGATCCGTCCGTTGGATATAACTCATAAGCATCTCCAAGCTCTGTACGAGGTTTTGTTGATCATTATCTTGTAATTCACGTTATCTTCGTTCTCATCAAGTTGAGAAACTCGTTCTTCCATACGAGCATTTGCTGCAATTTATTCTTCAATTTGACGTTTCACGGCGAGTAATTATTCTTGAAGCACCATGAAATCAGAAGAACTTGTTCCGAAACCGTCTCTGTGCCTACCAGTGCCATGAATCCGGTTGAAATTGCCGAGACCGTAAGGACGTCTCTTTCATCCGGAATACAAGACTAAAAATTCATTAAAAAGATTAAATTAGTAAAAATAAAAAAAAATACAATAAACGTTACAAAATTTAGATAATACCTCAATGAATATTTTATTCATTTCATCCGCGGTCAGCTCTAGTCGGTGCAAAGTACCATCAGACGTTTCACAAGGATCCACCTCAACTATCGCCATTTTTTCTTAGATGTTTTTTCCATACTTCACCGATTTTTTTTTTGCTTTCAAATGGACATATGTCTTATCTTCCCGTGTCTGCGTCTTTATGTCCTAAGTCATTTTCCTATATTTTTTAAAAAAATAAGGTAAATAAAAAAATTTAAATTTAAATTTAAGATACTTACAAATTCTTGTTGAATATAAATATATGATTTTTGACCCAAAAAATATTTATGCAGACCAAGGCCATCATGACACGAGTTACGGTTGTTAGATGATTTACTACTCCCCTCATTCGTCGTTTCAGTTTTCCATTAGTCTATCATTGTTTTGTACAGACTCAGTGAGATCCACTTCGGACGTTTGCATGTTGTATGAACCATGCTCACCATTGCTTTCATCCATTGAATACAGACGAATTTCAATTCTTTTCGTACAACCGATGTGATCACAGAATCCCTGGTGTACGATTGGTTGAAAATTTTATTTTTTTATAAAATTACTAATTAATAATTTATTTGTAAAAAATAATAATTAAAAATATTGAAAAAATAAAGAAAAATACTAAAACACTTTACACATTTATAAAATTTGTAAATCATTTTACTAAAACATTTTACATATTTTCTTAACCTGATATTACACATTATAAACATTAAATGTTTCTAAATTTTTGTACAACATATTTATGGTTTGTAATTGTGTATTTGGATCTATAATGATTTGTACATATATAATATTGAAATTATAAGTTTGAAATTTGTAAAATACATAAAAAACATGTAAAAGTACACTAGTGGTCGAAATTAGTCACAAATTAGCCACCAATTTGCAACTACTTAAAAAATTTCAATCTGTAGTTGCAAATTTGAGGTAAAAATAGCGATCAATTTTTGATTACAAGGTAACTTTTATTACGTGGTTACAAATTGGTCGCAAAAATAGCGACCAATTTGCTAGTACAAGGTAATTTTTATTACGTGGTTGCAAATTAGTTGCTATTTTGCAACTACTTTGCAACCACAATTTAATTTTTACACTGTGATCGCTCGTGGGTCGCTATATTAGCGACTAATTTGTGACCATATCTTAAAAATTTGGTAATAAAATGTTTTCGGGGTTAGAACTCTGGATTCTTAGCATTTCTTAGCCTTTTTCAATAATATATATAGAAGATATTAATATATAATTGCATATATGGACAAATATATATTTAAAATGATTTATCATTTTAATATATAATTAAAATGGTTTATAGAAAAATATCATTTTATATTTGCAAAAATTTGATATAGGTAATTTGTAGAAAGTCACTGAGAACAAAATATATTACATATCTTTTTTTCATCGTCATTTGAAGATTAAATATTTAACTAAAATTCATCTTGTACATTGGCATCTCCAACGTCGAAATCAATTTTTTCGTTTTGATTAACTCTATCAACAAAACGACCCACTTTTATCTCGTCAACGAGCTTTATCCTTTCATAATTTTCTTGTTGCAAAAGTATCTCCTCTTTGTTTTTGGATTTTTCCAAAATATTATCTCTCGGATTAATTTTGAGAACACTATGCCATGTTTGTTTTGATCATGATTTGGTGTGCGGATAATGAATATAATAAACTTGATATACTTGAGAAGTTGCGGTACATCATATAATGAAATGTAAATTAGTTAATTATATAATAAGTTTATAGAAATTTTACGTAATATATATATATATATATATATATATATTACTTAATAATTAGTTACATACCTAGAATAAGTGGTTCGTATTTGTAGTATTTTCCTATGATAAAACATCAACGACACCATTTTCTGACTTACGAGTGCCTGTGGAAAGCGTAGCTTCTTACCATTCACATTTCAAAAGCGGAATTTTCAAATTTATGAGTTCAAAATATTCAAGTTGAATGATATCTGTTAAAACCCTGTAAACATCCGCTTCATCAGATGCATCTGAGCAATTGTCTCGTTTGACACAAATGTCATAGTTACATGTCTTTCTTCTGTGTTCATGTTTCTTCGCATGGAACATATAAGCTCTTGTAAAATAGATCGGCAAAGTTTCCGATTTGTTCATGGGGCCTTGCACTAATTTGTGAACCCATATAGAAAAGGCGCGTGCATATGTTGAAGTGTTTGCACTGACCTATTATATATATATATATATATATAGTAATTAGTATTTCTAAATTGTTCAAATTATAAACAATATATATATACATATTAATTATATACATATATAATGTCAAACCCATATATGGAACTCTTCCTCTTTTTTCGATAAAATATCATCTTCAGAAATATATGGATATATACGACCAATTTGATCTTAAAAAATGTTACAAAATTAAATGAAATTGTAATATATATTGCTTAATTAGAATTTAAGGAAATATCAATTATATTTTTGTAAGAAATGTTTTCATAAAAGCTTATACCTCTCAAGTGGACAAAAATATTCATTATTTCGTAAAACATATGCATGTGCATTATTTTTCAGATAACCATATTTCTTTATTTTAATTTTACCACTTGGACGACCCATGTGAGTAAATATATCCGACACTCAACGATTCAGATACACAGGGACTTCACCTTCATCAAATCTAGTAGACCTGTATATATATACACAATTCAGAATGAAAAGTGAATTAAACATAAAAATAAAATAATTAAAATACACAATAACTTACGATAACTATCTGGTTTTTGTACGTATATGGGAAACAAAGTAATGCTTGGAGAAATAAGATATCTCATTATTCACATATGATTCAACAATCAACCCTGTAACATATCATTTATTTTTCGCCTTGCTTTTTTGTTTTTAAAAAAATATTCAAATAGATAAATCCACCTATATTACACAGGTCCACCCAATTAGCTTCATATGGCAGATGTATAGGTAGGTGCTACATGACGTCGAAAAATACAGGTGGAAAGATATTCTCCAAAATGCACAAAATTATAACTATATTTTCCTTCAGAATTCGGACACGACTTTGTTACAATGATCTTGAGCATAGATCACGTTAAAATGTTCTAATCCCTGTATTACTCAAATTTGGATTAAGTATAATACATGCAATTATTATTATATACATATGTACAAAATAAAATATTTAATTGTATATATCTGATAATGACAAATGAATGGTTCGTGGTAAAAATTCTAAAAATATAAAAGGCAAGAGCCTCTGCATAAAAATATGACAATCATGACTTTTCATGACCAAAACTTTAATCCATCCATATCCACACAATTCGCTAAATCTGCCGCTTAGTCGTCTAAAAATTAACCTCTTTTTTGACATATTCCAATAAACGTTCTATGGCTTTTTTTTTCAATCCAAAATATAGGGAATGGAGCATTACCCCTACCATCCACGTGCATTTCATTTCGAGAGCAAAACATCACAATGTCCAACATTGACTTAACTGTATATTTTGATTTATCCTTGACATTAATAACCATATTTATGATGTTATCGAAGAAATTCTTCTCTATATACATCACATCAAGATTATACCATAGGTTAAGATCCGTCCAGTACGGCAACTCTCAAAATATGCTTTCTTTGTGCCAATTATACCAGCTTCCATACCCTTCCTGTTTTGATTCATGACCGTTTTCACCGCAATGAGATGTTTTTAAATGATTGACAAATTTTATTCGCTCGTATAAAACTTGTTCGCCGGTCAATGATTATGGTGGATAGTCATTCAAAGCTTGTCCTATAAAAAATTTGTTTTATTTTTCTGTAATAGATGACTTTTAGGAAAAAACCTTATGTGACAATCAAACCAAAACGTCTTTCTACCATTTGGTAATTGAAATGCTTTGGTATCATCCACACAAATTGGACAAGACAGTCTACCATGCGTTGTCCATTTTGACAACATTCCATATGCTAGAAAATTACTTATCGTCCATAGTAACATAACTTTTACATTGAAATTTTGATTCCAAGACACATCGTATGCCTGAACTCCCATAGATTTCAATTCTTTCAGGTCATCAATCAAAGGTCGGAGGAATATATCCAGATTAGCGCGGATGATTTGTACCCAAATTCAGAATTGTAAAAAACAAGTACTCTTTCTTCATACACATATTAGGTGATAAGTTATATGGAGTGATAGTTCACTGGCTATAATGAATGATTACGAAACATTCCAAATAGATTGAACACATCAATACATAAGCCAAAATAAATATTTCGAGATTTCTCAGCAAATCTTGGATGTAGATGCTGAAAATTTTTCCACTCTGCAACATCATATGGATGACTCATTTTTCTGTCTTCTGCTTCATGCTTTGCGTGCAATCTCATTGTCGCTGCAGTTTTCTCGCTTTGATACATTCTTTTTAGTCTATTACCTATAGACAAATACCACATAGGACTAAAAGCTATCCTCATCCTACCCTCGCTTGACTTATATCGGAGGAAATCGGAAAATTTTACATTTTTCCATTTTCATCTTTTTTCTAAAAGATCATACAATTTTGAACACACATGTCAATTGTATAAAATGGGAGCTAAATTTTGCATCAATTTTTGATTTCGTAATATGAACCCATTGCTTGATTCTTCTAGAGAAAATATTCAGTAAACAGCTCCGTCTAATAGTTTATGCATTTTTCAGCAAGATTAATATCATAATTAATGTTCATGAACCAAGTAGCTAAAAATAACTATGAGTGCCATTCATAACAACCATCATACAATGGGTTTTGGACAGCTTCTAACATGTAAATTAAGTTCTTCTATATTATTAAAGCATTCCTCGTGATAGCACTCATCAATTGTAGTCTCACGAAATGCATCTGACACCATTTCAATATATCTATTACTGGAGGTATCTACTATTTCTTCACTACCACATGTACCTCTCTGATTTCTATGGACATCATCACAACGACTACTCATGCCTAACTCAACATTCAGTTTTTCTCCATATTTATACCAAATATAATAATTTGGCATAAATACTCAACTATATAAATGATTCCAAATTTTGTGTTCCAGAAGAAATTTATTATTTTTGCAATTAATACAAAAATAAAAAAACTTACCTCCACTACTTTGATCTATTGGTTGACTACTTGCAAAATTTATAAACTGCACCATGCCTTGTAAAAATTCTGCCGATATATTTCTTGTTTGATTATCAATCTTTTTCTACAGCTAATCTTTTGAATTATTGTAATTCTCCCACATGTTTGAAGTTTTTTTATTCGTGATTCTAAATGATAGAAGAGACATACTTTGTAACGACAGTAGTGTGATTGCTTATTTATAGGTATACCTATATACCATGCATATGTTTTCCACGTTGTTCTTTGGCCATCACTTTGTGACTGAATTGCCACTCCAATAGTGGTGGCATATATTTTGTGACCAAACTACGACCACTATATGAGTGCAGCATACGTAATCACTATTTGATCGCAAAAATGCAACTGATTAGCGACTACAAGTCTTGGTCGCAAACCGATCACATATTGGTTCCAGTTTGGTAGCGAATTGCGACCAATTTGCGACTACGAGTTCTAGTCCCAAAAGTGCGACCATTTTGTGACTACCAAATTGTAGTCGCAAATTGGTCGAAAAACAGTTCTAAAAAAGTTGCTAAATTTGCAACCACATATGTGGTTGCAAATCGGAGTGGCAAAATTACTTTTTTCTTGTAGTGGAAGCTCAACAAGCATATAGTCTAGCTGTGGCATGGGGTGGCGATACGTGATGGTAATATTGTTGAATGCATGACAATCAACACACATTCACCACATACCATCTTTCTTGGGTACCAAACGACTGGAACGTCACACGAGCTAAGTTTTTCCCAAGTGTAGACTTTGACCATCAAGTTTTGAATTTGCCATTCAAGATCATTGGTCTTAGCAGAATTTATTCAGTAGTCAGGCCAATTTGGGCAGTGCCGAGCTGGGATCTACATCTATATGGTGTTCAATCGCTCAGACATGGTAGTCCAACTGGTATCTTTTCTAGGAACACGTCTTTGAACCTATCTAGTATGAGAGGAAGTTTGATATCTCATATTTAAACTCAAAGAAACTTGTTGCATGTGCACTGGCAAGAGCAATAGTACTTAGGGATCGAATCCACAAGGATTAATCGAGGCATTATAATTTTTTGATAAGAGATTATGCTAAGAATAAAAATATAATTGTTTTTCAGATGAATAGTTTAAGTTGCAAGAATTCCTATCGATGTAAACTTACAATATGCAAAAGCTAGGTTGAGAGAAATTCACAAAAAATCAGTATTACTAATCGGGTTCTATTGTGGATTGGATTAAATGCCATCTAGAACTTAGAGCATAATCATCTAGCCAGCCAATTGTCGTTGCACTAAGGTAGTATCTCTAATAATCTATCATTCTAAAATGTTGTTTGAATTTGGATTTTTAAACATGTATTATTGTTCAAGTCCTGATATGTTCACAAATTGCGTTAACATCATCTTAAGTTGGTTAATAAAATTTGCTCATCTAGGTTCTTTTCACGAAACCTAATATCATTTTTGATGCGGTTATTAATCCTAATATCGTAGTATAATTGATCAATTTAGACTATGAAATAAGAACAACATAAATGAAGATCGAGTTAAAAATTTCAAATTGTAGCATCTTAATCTAACGCTTCCAGAATCCCTTGAAAAACCCTAAATTTAACTAGAAACCTACTCAGACATGATAAGAGATGAACATAACATAATAATATAATTGAATTGCATAAAAGAATACAAAATCTTCAAAATATTCTCAATAAAGTGCATAATTATAATTTATTATCCGGAACTGCTTACAAAGTGCAAAAGTAAAAAATTCTTAAAAAATTCTTAAAAAATAAAACATCACCATAAAAAGGGGTGAAAAAACCCTTTTTATAAGTGCAAAAACCATATTAGGTTAACCCGGGGTTGGATTGGGTCAAACCCGGGTCCAAACAGGGTTTTCCTAGTTTAGAGTTAAGGACCGATCGGTCCCTCACTACAATAATCGATCATGCAAATCATTGAGTGATGTATTCATCGGTATAAAACCTGGCCAACTACATAGCCCGGCCAATCCGAGGAACACCAAGACGGCCAAACAAGCATAAAAGGATATATGGGTGTATCTTCATGAATTCAACCCCAATCAAGAAGCGGCCAGCCAAGACCAAACCTGTTCTATAATCCTTATTCATAGAGGATATACGGAGACATGGAGCTCACTCCAAACCAGGCCGAAACAAGTTATGCACCATTCATCAATTTGGTATTGCTAGAACTTATAATATTTGGAAGTTTTCTTATATGAAAGACTCCAAACATTTCTTTGGTGACCAAGAGACTTCGTGATAATTTTAGGAGCTCCCTTAAGCACTTCTAGAAGTCCAAAGACGTCTTGGACAAGGTGGGTCCATCCGTGCATTCAAATGAACCGATTGGACCCGTTTATGGCAAGTGAGATGACCAACCGGTTTAATCACTTGCAAACCAAGACATGACATCCAACATAAATTATTAGGCCCTATGGAAGCCCAAAATAAACCTACCATGCACCAGCTACCATAGGATGAAGAGGATTTCTATTCTCCATGACTTTCCATATATGGACCCAAGTGCATTTAATGTGTTTAGATTGCAACAACTCTATTTTTTGCAACTTGGGCACGTATTAAATATTTTCCAAAGCATCCAAGATGTACCTAGACACCACTAGCCCAACCTGCTCCGTCTACACACACGAATCGATCGGTTCTATCCCGGGCTGTTCGATCCTGATGGTTTCTGGAGTGGCTGATCGATTGATCCCACACGAGATATATTGATCCACATAACTCCTGGACTGCCGGCACTGCCCAAATTGATCGGTTCAGATCCTGAGGTTTTCTTCTCAGAATTTCTATTTTCTTCCCTTTTTCCACCAAAACTGTTCATTTCCATCCGTGTGACTAACACATGTAAAAACTCGTAAAAGACTAAATGGACTCGATAATTACTAGATAAAGACAAAAATACACCTAAAAATAATGGTTAAAATATTTTAAAATTATAACACATCAACTCTCCTAGACTTAGATCTTTGTTTGTATTCAAACAAGACATAGAATCTAAGTACAAAAAGGAAGTTAAAAATGCAAACACTTTTGGTTATTTTACTTTCTCTTTTCTTACTTTCTTAGGATTGATTTTTCCTACTTTTTAGAGTATCATTGTATTTTTTCGAATCTTTTCCCTGATCGTCGACTTCGCGCTAGTTTTATAGGATATCATTGTATTTTTTTATCGATCATCCTATGAGACAAATTTCCATGAGATCTAATGGATGTGTGTTTACGCCCTGCTATAGATTCATTCATACCTAAATCAAATCTATTTCAAAACAAATAGTCTACAAGTTTGAAGGGAAGAAAGGAGAGAACTGTACTTTACCGCATAGACGAGTGAGTCTAGCTCAATGTATATCAAACCCTTTCATGAGAAAATAAAATTCATTTGGGTTGGAGTTAGCATTGGATAATTTAAATTCTCAAGTTGTGTGGTTGTTTTGGTCAGTTTATTTGGTTATGGGTTTCCAATCAACCATGCAGTCAAAAGCTATTACAATGGTCACACAAAAGTTAGCACCAAACAATTAGTTCAAAAAACTGAGCCTAGTCTAAAAAATACTTTGACACAATAATAACTAAAGTTTACACAAGTAGATTAACTCAAAAATCAAAGAGAAAAAAGAAAAAAAGGTTATTAATAAACATCATCCCCCAAACTTACTTCGCACTGTCTTGATGTGAGAGTAAATCAAAGAGAAAAAATTAACATACTAAAAAAATATGAAAAAAAACGATATCAATAGCTTGTCTCCCATTAAGTGTTTGTTTAGAGTCATTAGCTTAACTTTTTTGGACTTCGATGCTGGAAAACACTAGAACTTGCTGTAAAACAAGTTTCATTATCAATCGTCTTTAGTTTCAGAATGCTGTTCATCAAGTATTTGACAGCCTCTTCACGTTTCTCATTTAGCTTTAGAGTAAGAATTGATCTAACCTTAGCAAAAGCTTTCACAGTTGCCTTGCAATTGACCTTGTATTTGATGTTGTTTTTCAGGACACCTCGAGGCATCAAGGTGATGTGAGGATCGCCTTTGATCCCTTTGCTCATGAATTTATTTTTCACTTTTTCTTTTTGAATAACTCTCATTATTCTAATAGCAGAATCTTCATTCATGACTTCTTTGATCATATCATTGTCTACAGAATTGACTCTTGCTTCTGCATTCAGAAGATGTTTGAAGAAGAAGGTACAGGAAGCAGAATGTGTATTCCTTTCATTTGGTACAGCCTTGTAGGAGACTTTCTTGTCAATGTTGGTGAAGCAAACTCTCTTATTTAAGAAATCAACAACCAGTACAAGAAATCATAACATTTTCCGACGAGATTTCCGATGACACTAAAGTCATCGGGAGTTGCCGACGGATTACCAATGGACATGGAGTCATCGGGAATTCGTTGGACATGCGCTGTTTATTCCCGAAGACAGATATTTCATCAGGAAATTGATGGGATTCTCTGTCACTTTTCCAACGTAATCTAGACGGCCGCCTAGCCATCGAAAACCCATCGGGATAGTGTTGGGAATTTCCAACGACTTTCCGACAGCATAGAATTTTTTGGTTTCCCTCAAAAATCCATCGGTATCCTGTTAGTTGACCGATTCTCTGAAGATTTTGAAAAAACTGAATAAATTTGGTGACTATACGAATTTGGTTGGAAAGCCATCAGAAATCCGTCGAAAATCCATCAGATCTGTCAAAATATTCTTCAAAAATTGGTTGGTGTTGTTATCCTTATATTTGATTATTCCCAAGAATATTCTAAAAATTTGTAAAAGATTCGTGATAATCTTTGTAATTTTAATTATAAATACGCTCTGCTCTCTTCACAATTTCACCAAAACAAAAATTTTACCAAATGTTTTCTACAAATTCTTATGATTATTTTAAAAAATATATCAGCCATGGGGATAGAAATGAATAGGATGAAAACGATGATGGATTTTATGAAATTCAAATTTTAGACTGGCCGGATGAATTTCCACCGATGTAATTTCTCAACATTTAATTTGTTGTACTAAATTTTAAATATTGTATTAAATTTTAAATATTGCATTAAATTTTATATTTAAATTAAATACTCTTTTAATTATTATTTTAAAATCTTTATTTTGAATTTATTTATAATAAATATATAAATTTGGTAAATGTTTTATTATATTAAATTAATAATTATTTTTATTTTAAACTATATAATTATCATCCGAAATCTACCGGACAACATTGATGGACGGAGTCTTCGAAAATCCGTCGGTCTGGGTTTCCGACGTCAAAGTTGTCTAGAGGTTGTCGGAACTTTCCGATGGTCAAAGCAATATCTGGTCATCGCATATCCGTCAAGCAGTGTTTCTGATGGCATTACTCGCATGGAGGTTGTCAAAAAATTTCGACAACTTTCTGACGGTCTCAAACGGACAACATCATAACAAACCCGTTGGAAATTCCCGATGGAATGTAGTCATCGGGTATCTAACGGGAATTTTAGACGCATTGCAGTCATCGCAAATCCTTAGGCATTCCTAGATAGACTACCGTCATCGCATTTCCATCAAGAATTATCCGGCGGGATTATGCCATCGTCTATCCGTCGGGAATGGCTGAAAAATTTCTGATGGATATTTTTTTTCGATAAAATAGTCCCGACGGACGGATTTCATCAGAAATTCTATGGAAATACGTGTTTTTGACAGATTCTTGAAAAATTTGGCCATCGCGAATTCTCTGTTTTCTTGTAGTGAGCTTCCATTGTGGCTAAGAAAGATCGTACAAATATCAATGGCATTGTAGATCCCTCTCTCATCTCCGAAACCTCAAAATCAGTAGGAATGAGAGAACCTCTTACTCAAATTGGTAGATCAAGGATCGAACCTCATGTAGTTTGGAATGATGGCTTACAAAACTCTATTGGCATGTTAGAAGGTATTATTCCTAGGATCTTTAGCTATTTGCAATGGTTGTCGACATGACATTTACGCATGAACCATAATAGCATATAGAGTAATCAAAATCAATCCCAGCGATAGAATATGAAAAACAAAAATTCTCTTGATCACTTAACTTAGACAGTTTCTTCATTGTTAGGCTTGGGTTCCTTGCCTTGTTATAGAAGTCTTTCATTTTATCATCCGTTTCTCTGTAAAATTTGAAGAATTGACGCTGTGGACAAATTTTGCAAGCATCTTCAAATGATGTACCAAGAGGGGATGTTTTGGCCATCTTATTAAAACTGGCAAGTTTTCTGCACTGATGGGTGACAAAAGATGTCTAGGAGAAATAGGGAATGGTGCTCAAGGCTTGTAGGCATGCACATGGCGTGCGTATTGCTGATTTTTTTAGATTGATCGCTTTGGATTGGATTCAAGGCTTGTAGGCATGCTCAGGGCGTGCGTATTGCTGATTTTTTTAGATTGATCGCTTTGGATTGGATCAATCCTGAAATAATTTGCAAATTCTGTTGTTGAGGATCGATCGAGCTTGACATTAGGTCGATTTCTTCAAACGAATCTTCGTATAAAATCCCTTCCTTTCTTAAGTAAACATCTTCATAAGTTGCCTTTCTTATCTTGTCAAGGGTTGTCATTGCACTACACTGATTTCTTGGATTTGCATTAGTTGCTCGTATAAGAGCTCTTGGTGCCGTTTTAACAACAAATAAGACATGAGCTATCTAAACATCAAGGTTCTTCACATGCACATAAAAAATCTCAAACTTGCCGTTTAGATCCTTTACATGTTGTCAACCATAGCATTGATGTTCTAGGCATTCTTCTGTTGTCCTTCCAAGAATTGTTGGAACATTAGCTTAATTGTGATATTAAGAAGAGTGGGAAAAAACTACGGGAGCTTGATAAGTGTTCTGAAAACCCTTGTAAAAGTTGTTACCTTTCCTTCTATCATGAAATTGCTGCCCCAAATTACCTTGAAAAGTCTGCGTAGGCTAGAAGGACTGATTAGGAGGGTAGACTTGATCTTGAGGATTTTCAACATTGGTTTTTTATAAGACAAGTTTAGGTGATTCCTATAGTTTATGCTGAAAAAATTGCCTTCTGTCCCCTTCCAACATAGCTTACATCACCTTGATCATTAATGTCATTTCCCATATATCATGAAGAAGGATTAATCTCCTCAAACTCGTCATAGAAACTAACTAATTTCTATCGCTCTCTATTTTCAATATCATGTCCAACTTTGCATTGAGGTCATCGTTCTTCTGTGATACTAAGCTACTGACATTCCTTTGCCTTCTATAATATTCCAAGCAATGATTTGATGTTAATAACTGCCAGATTGTTAATCAACGCATAGGCCTCATCCATTTGTCTGGTCACGAACTCTCTATTGCTGGTAGTGTCTAAGACCATCAGAAATTTTCGCTTAATATTGTGGTAAACGGTGCTCAAGATATTTGACACACTGAATCCATGATGGTGGCAATCTTTTATATATTCTCTGAATCTCTATGCTTCATAGAAGGATTATGCATCAGCTTACTGAAATTTTGAGATCTTGTTTCTCAGTAGGTTGAATCTAGACTTGGTGAAGAAATAATTCAAGAACGCATATTTTGTCTCAACCAAAGTGGTTAGAGATCTTGGAGCTAACTATTTCAACCAAGGAATCACCTTGTCTGCCAGAGAAAATTTAAAGAGAGTACACATCCACTAATTATTCGCCACTCCATTTGCTTTAATAATGCCGTAAATCTCCTCAAAAGTCTTTATATGGTCCATAGGGTTTTTAAATTGTAACCCATAAAACTGACTCTGCTTCACCAAAGCAATATATGGGGTTTAATCTCAAAATCATTCTTCGCAATTGGAGGAGGCCTAATTGCAAATCGATTGACGTACCTTGAGTGCGACGACCACTAAGCTGATGTTATCACCTTTTGTTAGCTTCAGCTCCATGCACATTGGATGCTTAGAACTGAGCTTGATTATCTATGTTTTCAAAATTATCAACCATATTGAATTGTCTCGATTCGGATTTTCTATTCACCCTTTCCAGTTTCGCGAGTTCTTGGTTGTCTAAAACAATGAGATTGCCAGAAACAAAAATCTTAGACTTATATGCAGCATTACTCGTCCCAATCAATGGTGCCAAAAACTTGATATCTCAGATTTAAACCCAAAGAAACTTACTGCAAGTGCACATGCAAGCGCATAGTACTTATGGGTCGAATCCACTAGGAACAATCGATGCACTATAATTCTTTGATAAGAGATTATGCTAAGAAGGAAAATGTAACTATTTTTTGGATGAGTTGTTTAAATTGCACAATTCCAATTGATATAAATTTATAATATGAAAATGCTAGATTCAAGAAAATTCACAGGTAATTAGTATCGTTAATTAGGTTTCTATCGGGGATTTGATTAAA
This sequence comes from Pugionium cornutum, assembly GCA_018901935.1. Classification (NCBI taxonomy): domain Eukaryota; kingdom Viridiplantae; phylum Streptophyta; class Magnoliopsida; order Brassicales; family Brassicaceae; genus Pugionium; species Pugionium cornutum. The sequence continues at coordinate 18,090,911 of CM032157.1, forward strand.
TACCATCGAGAACTTGGAAAAATTATTTTGTAAGCCAATTGTCATTGCATTAAATTACTATGTCTAATAATACATCTTTCTAAACTGTCATTTGAATTCAGATTCTTAAACACACATTATCGTTCAAGTCTTAATATGTCTACAAATTGTCTTGGTATCATCTTTCGTAGGTTAATGAAAATTTGCTCATCTAGGTTATTTTCAAGAAATCTAACAACACTTTTGATGCATTGATTACTCCTAATATTATAGTCTAATTGATTAGATCAGACTAAGCAATAAAAACCACTTAAATGAAGATCTATTTGAAAATACCTAATTCCAACACTCCAATTTAACGATTTATGAAATCCCTTAAAAAGTCCTAAACATTACTAGGGATCTACTTATACATGATAATAGATGAAAAATATAATAATATAATTGAATTGTATAAAATAATACAAATTTTAGAAATCTTTTCAGTAACTTGCGGAATAAGAATTTATTCTCCAGAAGTGCTTACAAAGTGCAAAAGCCAAAAATCTTTAGAAAATAATGCGTCTCCATCCAAAGTGATGAAAACCCCTTTTTACAAGTACAAATATCAAATTAGGTAAACCCAACCGGATTAGGTCAAACCCGGGTCCAGAAAGGGGTTTCCCGGATTGTAGTTAAGGACCGATCAGTCTTTCTGCTCGTTGGACAATGGGATCTATCAGTCCCTCTGTGGACCAATCAATTTTGCTGGTCATTGGCCGATAACGGATGTTCTGCACACTCGGGATCTATCAGTCCTGGTCTGGACCGACCGATCTACTTGGGTTCTAGATAATGGGATCGATCAGTCCCTCCTTGGACTACCAAAATGGCCCGGATCGATTGGTCCTTCACAACACCAATCAATCCTTGGGATTTTTGCCCATAATCCTCTTTTCTTCCCTTTTTCCGCCAAGCTGCTCGTTTCCATCCAGTGTAACCTAAAATATGTAAAAACTCATCAAATACTAAATGGACTTGATAAAGACTAAAAAAAACATGCACAATAATAGTTAAAATGTGTCAAAAACATAACTCAACAAAGTTGTTTTTCATGAATACTTTAAAAACACCCTTCCTTAGAAATTATGAGTAGTACATGAGCATCTTGGCACACACATATATATTATATTTGTTAATGGAACTAGGGTTGACATTGAGATTGCTTTTACTTACACTACAAGAAAATAATCATTTTGCTGCTTCTTTTTGCGAATACAAATGTAGTCAAAAATTTTGCGATGGTTTCACCACTGACATGCGATGGTTTCACCACTGATATGCGATGGTTTCACCACTAATATGCTACTCATATGCCACTGCACGTATACAGTCGTAAAGTAATGGGTGCTATGCGAGTAATGACCCTAGTTGTTGTTTAATAGTTATTTATGACTCCTATGAAACCACATTGCAACTCCAAGGTGTAGTTATAATTTGGTCTTATATGCACGATAAAAGTGTGACCACATAGTCGTCGCTGATATGTAGTCGCATATCTGTCGTCAAGTTTGTGACAATTTAACTAAAACTAAGCGACTCTATAATTGGAGTCGGAATATAGTGGGAAAACAATAGAAAAGTAGTGGTAAAATCTTCTATATATATGCTACCATGCTTCTCTCATTTGTAGAATCAACATTTTAAAAAATTGAACAACAATGTGGAGGAATTACAGTAATAATAATTTCAGAGAGTCGATGATCAGACAAAAAATATCTTGGTCGAATTTGCAGAAGTGATGAAACTTTTCATAAATTTTGCAAGTAATCAACCAATAATATAAAGTAGTGGGGTAACTTTTTCTCTCATTGTCACTATAAGAAAACTGCAAAAATACCACTGCATTTTGCCACTACATTTGCCATGGTTTTTCGACCAATTTGCGACTATAGAGCAGTAATCGCATTGATCGCAATTTTGGGACTAAAATAGTAGTCGCAAATCATTTGCAATACGCAACCATTTTTCTACTAATATACGACTAATTTGCGACCAAAGTATGCAGTCGCTAATCAGTCGCCAATTTGCAACTGATTAGCGACTGCATGTGGTAGAACCACTTGTTGGTCGCATATTGGTCACAAAATATGCGACCAATTTGCGACCACGGTGGGAGTGGCTCTTTACTCACAAAGTGATGGCAAAGCATAAACATGAAAAACATGTGCGTGGTAGGTATACCGATATATAAGCGACCACACTATTGTGGTCGCAAAGTAACGGCAAAATAGTGGCAAAATCTTACATATATATATATATATGTCTCATGTCCCATTCTCTCATTTGTAGAATCAAAAGGAAAAAAACTTTAAACATTATGGGGAAATTACAATAATTCGAGAGATTAGATGTATAAAAAGATTGGCAATCAAACAAGAAATATATCGGCGGAATTTGCACAAGTCATGAAGCAGTTCATACCGAAGAAATTCATTTCAATGTCGGAGATGCCGAACTAAAAGATGAATTTCAGTGTAATATTTCATCTTCAGATGACGATGAAGACGAAAAGATGTAAGATATTTGACTTATGAAACTAATATTACAATTTTGTATGCATTTATGTCCACAAACTCTAAAAGAATAATTATTTTTACCAAACTTTTTTTCCAATTTTAATTAACTGTTTTTAACAAATTTTTAACTATGTAGTCGCAAATTGGTCGCACTTTTGTGACTATATTTTGGTTTTTTGAATGTTGTCGCAAACTAGTCGCAAATTAGTGACCAGTTTGCGACTACATCAAAAATTTTATAACGTAGTCGTAAACTGGTCGTACTTTTGTGACCACTATGCAACTATAAGTGTTTTTTTCACATATTTGTTATGTATTTTTCATAGTTAATATTTTCAATATTAGGTATATACTAACCATTTCAAGTGGAAAAATATAAACAAAACCATAATTGTGTTCATCTAAATTTATGAAAGATATGAAGTGTATATAAGTAGTATAATGTTAAGTAAATGTGTTAAGTGTTGTACGTAAATGATATGTAAATTTGGTAAATATGTAAATTGTTGTTGTTTACTTAGTAATTGAAGTTTATACAACTCCTAATGATGTTATCAATCTTATATAATTCATAGTTTTTACAAATAATCATTAATTTAGGGTTTAAGTTATTAATTGCGACTACTTTGCCACCACATTGACACTATATTGGGAATGTGGTGGCAAATTGGTCACAAAAATAAGTTATACTCGCAAATTGGTCGCAAAAAAGCCACCAAATTTGCGACTACATGTTCAAAATTTCTCTGGTGGTTACAAATTGGTCGCTAATTAGCAACCAATTTGCGTTCAAAATTGTAAATTTACATTTTTTTCCTATGTATTTTTCACAGTTATAACTTATATTTTCAATATTAGGTATGTACTAACCATTATAGGTGGCAAAATATAAACAAAATCATAATTGTGTTGATATAAATTTATCAAACATATGAAGTGTATATTAGTGGTATAAGGTTAAGGGAATGCGTAAGTGTTTAAGGTAAATAATATATAAATTTGGAAAATATGTAAATTTGTGTTGTTTACTTAGTAATTGAAGTTTATACAACTCATAATGATGTTATCAATCTTATATAATTCATAATTTTCACCAAATTTATATAATTTATAGTTTATGCTATTATTTGTCACTAATTTGCCATTATATTTCCACCACATAACAAAAATGTTGATGTGGTCGCAAATTGACCAATTTGCAACCACACCTTATATTTTATAGGTGGTCACAAATTGGTAACACTTTTGTGACCAATTTGCGGCCACACGAAATTTTAAAGAGTGATCGCAAGTTGGTCATAAAAAATGTGACCAATTTGCGACCATCTATTAAAAATAAAGTTGAAGTCAAATATTTTCAATATTAGTCGCAAATCAGTCACAAATTTGCAACTGATTTGCGACCACAGTGAATTTCGAGCGAGTTGAAAGTTTATGAAAATTTTCAACTCCCTCCATTTAATGGTAGTCACAAATTAGTTATAAATTTTTGACTGATTTGTGACCACCAAATAATTTGGTGGGAGTTTGAAGGTTTTTGGAATATTCAACTCCCACCAAATTAATTGGTGGGACTTTGAAAGTTTTCGAAAATTCAACTCCCACCAAATATATTGGTGGTCGCAAATTTACAAGTGATTTGCGATCACTTATACGATTTTAGAAATTACGACTGATTTTCGATCACTTATACGATTTTAGAAATTACGATTGATTTACGACCACATTCGTGGTCGCACATATATTTTCTATATATACGTGACTTTTCCCCCCTCATTTTCACACTTCAAACATTTTCATAACTTCCAAATCCTCTCAAAAACACTAACTTCTCATACCAAAAAAACCAAAAAACAAAATGGCAAGTAGCGGTAGATCGTTGAGAGGCCGTGGAAGACGACAAATCCCGTCGTCTTCCAGCCGTAACTCATCGGCCTCCTCGAACCCCTCACCCACCCCTTATAAAGCGGTATCCCGCCTTCCTCCCCAATACGCCTTCACCCCTCATTCGGTTCCTGAAACCGATCCATCTGCTCGGTTTCAGGAAGCCGAGGAGCATGAAGAGTAAGAGGTTCCGCTTTCCAAAATAAAAATGGAGGAACAAACTATCACATTAGATAGTTATTTACAAACCCCGGAGTGGGGCCAATACTTGACAGTGCTGTCTCCAGTGCCGGCACAGAATACGACCTGGTAACGTTTTTTATTTTTTATTTATTTCAATTTATTTAATTGAAATTAATACAACTATTATTAATTCTTTATTAAAAATTAATATAATTAGTATAATTAATAAAATTACTAAAATTATTAATTATTTAAAATTTATAAAAGTTTATTTGATAATTCCAAATTTTTAATATATTTAAAATATTAGGTTTGATCGAGATAAAAAGGCTATAATCCATCAATTTTCAAAACAAATTTGACGGCCCCTACTATAGTGGGCGGTCGTGCCAACTGAATATCAGGAAAAATATTTCATTGAATTTGCTGTAAGTATTTATTTATTTATTATTATTTTTAGTTAATTTTTAATTTCATACAATTTAATAATTAATAAATTTATTAATTTTAAAATCGTAAACAATCATACACTTGGGATCCTATGATCACCTTAGACGTACGAAAAGAGTTCGAATATGTCTGTGTATGACAGATAAAAGGGATGGTGAGCACGGTTCATACAACCGGCAAACGTCCCAGGTGGATTTTTCCGAGTCTGTACAAAACAATTACAAACTACTGGGAAACAGAAATATCGAATGAGAGCACTAGCAAATCCTCCAATAACCACAACTCCTCTCGGGATGGCCTTGGTCTGCACAAGCATTTGTCGGGCCAAAAATCATACATCCAGATAACCAGTAAATGGTACGTACTTTAAAAAATTTAAATTTAAATTTAATTTTTATTTATTAATAATTTATTTCAATATTTAGAAAAATAATTTGGGACGACCGGTCTTAATTGATGATATCTTTATAAAGACTTACATTCGGGAGGATGCTTCATATGTCGATTTGAAAGCAAACAAATCGGTGAAACATACGAACAAAACATCCACGATACTTCCCGTCAAATTGAGCTTACCCAAGACAAGAAGAATGAGATTTTCATTCAGTTATAACAAATTTTCTAAAAATATTTTTTCTATATACACGAAATTTATTTTTTCTATTTTTTAATTATTTTATAGTCCTCCGTTGCGGATGACCGATGACATCTCTACGGACTCAGTAGTCTGAACCGTATCCACGGGTCAGACAGGCATAGTGGCTTCCCATCCACTACCTCCGAATTCATAGCGCTTCAAGATCAGTTACTTACCACACAGCGACATATTGAATAACAAGTCGCACGGAATGTGCAGATTGAAGAACATAATGCGGAGATGATGGAAGGGATTTGGAGAATGACTCAACGGTTCGAAGAGGAACGTAGAGAGCAGGCATCATTGTTAAAAAAAACCAAAATCGGATTAACAGCTTGGAGATAATCGTCGGATATTTCGAATAGACGGATTCCACTTTTGCATCGTTTATGCGAGATAACAATGCGCCAGGTGGACCGTCGAACGTTTCACCAGCTTTTTCGCCATCAGATTTAAATTTTCCACCTCCGGAAAATTAGTTTTTATTTTTAATTTTTTATAATTGTAATTTTTGTAATTTGAATTTGTTTTTATTAATAAAATTTATTAATTTTCTTATTTATAATTTCTTTATATTTTAACAAATAATTAATAAAATTATTTATTATTTTATTATAATAGAACTATTTATTTATTTTATAAAATAATTCGTCTGTGGTACCAAATTGGTCGCAAAAGAGTCACAAATATTTGTGACCAATTTGCGAGCACTAGTATTTTTTTTTACTAAAATAGAACTGTGGTCGTAAATTAGTCGCAACAAATTGTGACCACGCTTCGCTGTAGTCGCAAATCCATCACAAGATTTTGTGACTGATTTTCGACCATATTTGGTATGCAGTAGCAAATCAGTCACAAATTTTGTGACTGATTTGCTACTACGGTGTACTCGTAGTCGCAAAATGGTCACAAAAATGTGTGCCAATTTGCGTCCACTGTTGAAAACGTGGTCACAAATCGGTCACAAAGTTTTGTGACTATTTTGTGATCACGGTTTTTGCAACCATGGATGTAGTGGCAAAATGGTCGCAAACTTTGTTACTACATTGCAGTCACAAAGTAGTCGCAAAATCTAGGACCAATATTTGGTCGCTAATTGGTCGCAAAATGTACAATTATTACTGTGATCATAAATTAGTCGCAAATTTATGACTGATTTGTGACCACAAAAACTTGTGATGAAGGATTTGCGACCACGTGCATGGTCGCAAAACCCATGTTTTCTTGTAGTGTGTATTAACTATAAAAAAATTTGGAATCATATATATAGTTGATTTATGCAAAAATATTATGTTTGGCATAAACACGTGGAAGAAGTGAATGTGGTGTTAGAAACGAGTCAGAATGATGATTTGAATAGAAATTACATAGATAGTAGTGAAGAACGAGTGGGTAATGTTGGTAATAGAGATGTAGAGATGGTGACAAATGCATTTCGTGATAGCGCAACTTCTGATTATAATAATCATCACAAAGAATGCTTTCATAATATAGAAAACCTAATTGGTAGGTAAAATTTTGCTTACAACATGTCAAAAGCTGCAAAATATCCAGTATATGGTGGTTGTCATGAATGATATGGAATGCTATGTCATATGTCAAATGCTATGGAATGAAAAATTTTCAATAACTATATTCAAGATTTGTTGATCCAAGATTTGCTGATGAATTCCAATGTTTTTTTTATTTACATATCGATGGATTCAATTTATTTGGAATGTCTTATAACAATTTATTATGATATATGATTATCACTCTATATAATATACCACGTGATATTGTGTATGAAGAAAGAATATTTTTTCTTACAATTTTGAATTCTGGGCTAAATCATGTGTATAATAATCTTGATATATTCCTCTAACTTTTTATTGATGAGTTAAAAGACTTTTTTTCTAAAGAATTGAGGCATATGACATCTCACTGAATCAAAATTTTAATCTAAAATTAGTGGTACTGTGGACGAGAAGCAATTCTCAGCATATGGTATATTGTAACGCATGGTATACTGTCTTATCAAATTTTTATGTATTATATGAAAGCATTCTAATTACCAAATCAAAGAAAGATGTGTTGGTTTGGTTGTCACAAACGGTTCCTTCCTCGTGGCCATCCATTAATGAAAAATAAAACAATTTTTTTAAGAGAAAGCACGAATTGAATAACTATCCACATGTATCTTTGACTGGTGAACAAATTTTATACGGGCAAATAAAACATGTCAATCCACTAAGAACATATATGTGCAATAGAAATAGGTATGAAGTAAAATAGTAATGATACGGAAAGTGGCATAATTGGCACAAAAGAAAGCATATTTTGGAAGTTGGCATAATAGACGGACCTAAACCTATAACATAATCTTGATATGATGTATGTATGAAAGAATTTCTTCAATAACATCATAAATACAATTATGAATGTGAGTGATAAATTAGAAGGAAACTAAGTTAAGATTGAACATTGTAAGTTTTTATTCGCGGAAAGAATGTCATGTGGATTGTCGTGATAATGATCTTTTTCCTATATATAGATTAACTAAAAGGCCAAAAATGCTTATTGAATTGTGTAAAAAAAGAGGTTAAATTCCCAAACAGATACGGGCATACTTAGTGAATTGTCTGGATATAGATAAAAGAAAGTTCTCGTACATAAAAAATCATGATTGCCATGTTTTTATGCAAAGGCTACTGCCGTTTATATTTACAAAAGTTTTACCACAAAACGTTCATGTTGTATTATCGGAGATGTAACATTAATCCCTTGATACACGCATATATATATTTGCAATAGTTTATTAATGTTGCGATGTATTTGAGTAATATAGGGACTGGAAGATTGTTCTGCGATCTATGTTATAGATCATTGAAACAAAGTCGTGTCAAACTTATGAAAGAAAACATAGTCATACTTTTTTGTAATTTGGAGAAGAACTTTCCACCTATTTTTTTATGTGATGGGGCACCTGCCGATATACTATCATGCGAAGCTGAACTAGGTGGTCTTGTGAATTATAGGTGGATGTATTCTTTTCAAAAAATTTAAAAGTAAACAAAAAACAAGGTGAAAAACATAAGATATACAGTAGGATCGATTGTCGAATCTGATGTGAATGATGAGATAACTTACTTCTCCAAACACTACTTTGCTGTCCATATATGCAAAAAAGAGGTAAACGTAAATTGTTTTTTCTATAATAGTTGTTTATTTTTACACTTTTGATGATCATTTACTCTTTGATCTTGTGTTGATTAACTATTCGGATAAGTCTAATCGATTCGATGAAAGTAAAATCTCTGTATATCGAGCTCCTGTAGCACCATATATATTTACTCATATATGTCATCCAAGGGTGAAAAGTAAGGAAATATGGCTATGTATTAGAAAGAATATATTGGCACACATTCATATTTTTTACAAAATTGTGAATATTTTCTTCCACTTGAGAGTTGAAATAGTGTCAAATAAATTTGCATACAAAATGATAAATTGATTACTTTTAAATGTAATATGTTATTATCCTTTGTATTTTGTATCTAGCTTGTTCGAAAATCAGATTTGGGTTACAAATCTTTATTTTTCTTAATATGACATTTCAACTAAAATAGACGAAAAGTTTCCTACATCGGTTAGAGATTATTTATGTAGAGTCATTATAATTAATTTTGTATATTAGTCTAGTATTAACTATGTGCTTTATTTTTAGCAGTCGATAATAGAAGCTTAACATGTAGGTCAATGGAAGTACCGTAACAGATGCCGCGTTTCCTATTTGGGTACAAAAATTAATTAGCACATGGCCCATGAACAAAACGACAACTTTCCGGATCTATTTTACAAGAGGTTATATGTTCTACATGCAAAAACATAGACACGAGAGATAAAAATGTAACTACGGCATTTGATTCAAGGAGTATATTATTCAGATGCATTTAATGAAGAATTTTGTGGGAAATTAACAAATATCATTTAACTTGAGTATGTTGGACTGGTCTATTTCAAGATCATATTTTTTAAATGTGAATGATACGATCCTACGTTTTGAAAAAGCACTCGAAAAAGCAAAAATAGCATTGTTGATGTTCTATCATCAGAAAAGTACTATAAATTTGAATAATTTATCCTAGGTACATAATTGTTTTCAAATATGTAACTATTAATTAACCATTTATTCTAGGTGTCTAAATTTTAATTTGTATTATCATTGTATCAACCGGATCATGTTTGTTATATTTCATACCCGCACATGAAACCATGAATACAAACACAGTCAAGCCAAGGATAAATATTATGGAAACTATAAAAAGAAAAAAGAGATTCTTTTGCAACATGAAAAGGATGATGAGATAATGATTATTGATGAGATAGATGTAGAAAATTTGTTTGATAGAATACTCAAATCGAATAAATTGATTTTGACATTGGAGATATCAGAGTAGAATATGAATATCAGTGTAATATATAATCTTTCGATAACAATAAAAGAGAAAATGTAGTTTAGATGTATCTAAAATATAAGATTACAATGTACATAAGTAAATCTAACAACGTAGTAATCCATTTATTTTCTATGTTTTCTAGAAACTATGTAATATATGTGTTGGAAAATTAGTCTCGAATGTGACGAATGATCTACTTCCTTAGTTAGCCATATCCCAACACTATCTATAAAACATATATAAATCGATTTCTTGAATTTTTATGTTTTTATGTTTTAAAGTCTTGTATTAATTGTCTGTTGGGGATTATTACCGGCTGATACCATTGTCCTATTGGCTACACACCCACGCTAAACCCATTCTCCTTAAGTCAACCTGAGTTTGAGCATGCTGTGTTTTATTGGTATTTTCAATTTTGCGGCTAGATTGCCACTATAAGCAGTTTTGCGTCTACATTGTCATTACAATACAATTTGGAAAATATTTAAAGATGTTGTCTTATATTAGTTTCACATAACCAACTACTTTGTGACTACCCTTGTCGATTCATTGCAATGTAATTGTTTATTTGTAAGTAATATGCTATTGATTTATCATTTTATATGTGCTAAATTGATTTTTTTCATTTTAAAAGTTGTAATTTTTTATTTTTTATTTTATTTTAAAATTTATAATTTCAATTTTAGATTACACCAAAAATTATGAAAAAGAATGAAATACATTGATTAACAAGTGTATTATAAATTGAAGGGAATGTATAATTGATTATGTAAAACGAATTAAGAAATTTAATATAATTGTTAATTTTGGTTGTCTTGATACTAAATTTTGTTTACACATTTCAAAATGTTATATTTTATGTCATATAATCTCAATATGTAATGCATGATTATATTTAGGGTTTATGATATAGTTTTGCATTGTTATACGACTAATTTATCACGAAACTTCGAATATTGATAGCAAAAGAATCACAAAATTGATTTCAAAATTGTTATATTTATAAATGTTTGATGGGGATTAATACCAATTGATACCAGTGTCCTAGTGGCTACACACCCAATGCACAATCCATTCTCCTTAAATCAACTCAAGTTTGAGTATTGGCAGGTGCGGTTTATTAGTATTTTAAATTTAACGACTAAATTGCCACTACATGCGGTTGTGCGATTACATTATCACTACAATACGGTTGTGCGACTACATTATCACTACAATACAATTTGGAACAATAGTCATACATAAGCGGTCATACATAAGCGACTGCTTTGCGACTATCCTTGTTGGTTGGATGCAATTTAGTCGTTTATTTCCGACTAATATACCCTTGATTTATTACTTTATATGTGTTAATTTAATTTTTTAGTTTTTTAAAATTGTAATTAGTTATAAGTAAGTGTAAATGGTCATAACTCTAGACAAACTATTAAATTACCCAAAAAATGTGGGCAAAAGATGAAACACGTTGATTAACGAGTGTATATAAGTTAAAGAAAATGTATGATTGATTATGTAAAATAAATTAAGAAATTTAATATATTTGTTAATTGAGGTTTTGTTGATTCTAAATTATGTTTTTGTCACTATAAGTAAACATCACAATCGGTAATCGGTTAGATGGTAAATGACATATTTTCAAACCAATATAGTATTAAAGTACTTACATAAGAAAAAGGGCTGACGATCTATTTCCTCCCGAACTATAGCCATATAGCAACAAATCTACCCAAACTATCGTTGTAGTGCTCAGTCTACATAATTTGAAAGTTGAAAATCTATTTACCCATAATTTAAAGTTCGAAACGTAAATCCCCATCGTTTTGGTTATTTCGATATATAAAACAAACCGTATAACCACATATGGCTGGTTTTTCCAGTTTTTAACATAAACCCGAAATCAAACCAATACCACTCAACATTCGACCCGTGAACCATGACCCGACCTAAAATCCGACCCGTGAACCAATTTAAAAACCCGAAGAAAAATGAAACTCTAATGAAAATTCCCAAATCGATTTCGAACACGAAATCGAAATCGAGTGTGAAGAGGAAAAGTGGTTGCTTTCGAATCGAAGGTTAGGGTTTCGAAATCGATTTTGGGAAAAAGGGCTATTAGGGTTTGCGATTTGGGGATGAAATCGATTTGGGGATGAAATCGATTTGGGAAAGAAATTTAGGGTTTGCAATTTGGGGAAGAAATCGATTTGGGGAAGAAATTGATTTGGGGAAAAATTGATTTCGGGAAGCAAACGATTTCGGGAAAAAAATCGATTTCGGGAAGAAATCGATTTATGGAAGAAATAGATTTGCGATTTGGAGAAGAAATTGATTTTGGGGAAGAAATCGATTTTGTGATTTGGGAAAGAAATTAGGGTTCGCGATTTTTGGGGGAAAAACCACAAATCGGGTTTTATTATTTTGGGTTAAATCTTAATCGGGTTATAATCTGGTTTAAATCGGTTTTAATTTTCGTTTTAATGGTTAACGACAATTTTAAGTACAGTAAACCGAATCGAATCGCAATTGTGTCTATCTGGGTATTCGACTTTACTCTGATGGGGATTTAAGTTTTGAACTTTACTCTGATGGATAAATAGATTTTCAACTTTCAAATTATGTAGACTGAGCACTATAACGATAGTTTGGATAGATTTGTTGCTATATAGCCATAGTTCAGGGAGAAATAGATCGTCAGCCCTAAGAAAAAATAGCATTCTTCTTTTGCGTCTGTTTTGCCATTCTAATTGAGCGTTTTCCCCTTGATTGGTAGCTAAGGTAGAATTTCCGAAAATGTTGTCGAAGTGATTCGAATTTCTCTATATCCGCTGTCAATGCTGGCCATTCGTCCGGATCGTTGATTAAGCAAATTAAATCAGCAGAATCGGTAAGGAACCTGGAACAATATCTCTACATATTATTCAAGCTGAACATCGCCTAGTTGAGGCTAACAAACTCCATATAAAGTGGAGATAATTCTCTGTATACGCCCCTCATACCTAATAGGTCACTTGTTCCATCTTATAGTTTAAGAATCCAGCCGACTCCCGATGTGGGCTCCCTCTCTTTCAATGAGCTATCTATGTAGCAAACAAAGGAGGAGATACTCATGTTGGTTTGGTCGGATGCTACAACCTGATTTTGCTTTTCTTTCTACAGGGTCTTTAGGTCTATGGAAGAGTGCCAGATTTCGCTTTCTCTCCGAGCCTTATCCAAGATATCTATGGCGGTTCAATCTATATTGTATATCTGGTCGTTCCGTACTTTTCAAATGAACCATAGGATCCATGGAAAGATCGTAATATCAGATTTAGACTAGATTCCCTACAGTGAATGCCATACTAGGTACTCCAGATTCCTGAATAGGCTTTTTAGGGGGAAGATGGTAGGTGTTAAGGGGATATGAGATAGAGCCCACGTTTGACGAACAGGTGGGCATAAAAATAGAGCATGGTTGATATATTCTGTGTAAAATCCACAAATCTCACATGTCGCATCTTTTCGAATGTGACGATAATGAAAGCGTCCATGGGTAGGTATTGCTCCCGAAAGGGATTGCTAGAGAAAATGATGTATTTTTCTCAGTATCTTGATCTTCCAAATAGATTGTTTAAGGGAGAGAGCGACAGTCGATAGAGTAAAAACCTTATTTCTGATGACCCCCAGTTTTGGAGGATCTCATAACCCCATTTGACCGTATAGTCCCCCGCTTTCGTGAAAGGCCAGAAAAACATACTCCAATCCACCCGAGTATTTAGTGTGATAGAAGTAATTAAACTCATGTATTCCAATGTGAAAAACCTCCTCAGATCTTGGATATTCTAGCGTCCATTTTCTGTGTTAGTAAGGTCAGGTATCCTTAGATTCAGGGACCTAGATTGATGAAGTTTATTTCGGGGTCTTGGGAGTATGTTGGGGATCCAGGGTTCTAACCATATCTTGTCATGGATGTTGTTCTCTATAATTTTACGTGCTCCTTTTTTTATTAGATCTATAGCATACCAAATGCTTCTCCATCCATAGGATGGCCAGTATGCTTTATTTGCCTGGAAGACATGAGATTCTTTGAAGTATCGACCCTTTAACCCACGAGCCACCAACGATATGGGGAAACTCTCCAAACGCCATAGTTGTTTTGCTAAGAAGGCTTTATTGAAATTTTCGAGGTTCTTGAACCCGATGCCACTTTATGATTTGGGGAGACATAAGACTTCCCATGGGAGCCAGTGGATGCCCGTCCTGGAAGCCTTGGAAGCCCACAAAAAGTTTCTGATTGCACTAGTGAGCTTTTTGCACAGGGATTTGGGGAACAGGAAGCATGATATCACGTAAGTTGGAATGGCCATCGCCACAGATTTGATTATGACTTCCTTTCCTCCACGCGAGAGGAGCCTTGTGGACCATCCATTTATTCTTTGCTGAATCCGGTCTCTAACATAGGCAAATATTTGTGCCTTTGAACCTTTAAGGTTTTACAGTATCTCCAAATATTTCCCAATGCCCTGTCTCCTTTAATCCTCAATTTGTCTTTAATGGTTGATTGAGTGGTGACATGTACCTTCTTGCCAAAAACTATGGTCCATTTTTCGTAATTGATCTGTTGCCCAGAGGCCTTGTAGTAGATTTCCAGAATGCTGGAAATTGAAACGCATTGATCAATCGAGGCCTTAAAGAATAATAGGCTATCATCTGCAAAGAGTATATGTGATATTGGTGGGCTTGTTGGTGTCAAGCGAATGCATGTAATATCTTTTACTGTCTCGGCCGCATTCAGATTGGCGACTAGGACCTCAATGCACAGGATAAATAGATATGAAAACAAAAGATCATTTTGTCGGAGTCCCCTATGAGGGATAACCTGTCCCTTAGGATTTTCGTTTATTAACACACGGTATGTAACTATGGCAACACAAGTCATAACCCAATCCATCTATCTCCTTGTGAATCCCAACCTTTCCATTAAGGCCGATAAAAAACCCACTCTACTCTGTCATAAGCCTTACTCATATCCGTCTTGATTGAAAGGTATCCAGATTGATAAGCCGGCTTAGAGCTTAAAGTGTAGAAAACCTCTTGTGCAATAAGAATGTTATCGGAAATCATGCGTCCAGAGACAAAAGCTCACTGGGTTTCCGAGATTAGAGATGGCATGACTTCCTTCATTCTATGACATAGGATTTTTGATATGATTTTGTAATAGACGTTACACATGCTTATAGGACGGAAATCCGACATCGCTCTAGGTTTGTATTTTTTCGGGATGAGACATATGTTGATCTCATTTAGTGTTGGATCCAGTTTCCCATTTAACAAAAATTCCTTTATCAATTCCACCAAACGGTCTCGAAAAATATTCCAAAATATTTGGAAGAAAAGGGCTGTCATCCTGTTTGGACCGACGCTTTCTCCGGGTGCATTGAAAAAGGGCTTCTTTGACCTCCTCCTTTGATACAACTTGATGCGAACCTCCCAAGGAATGTACTTCTGGATGCGGTTGAGATAGGCTTTGCAACAGAATGAATCGAAATTCAATCTTTTCAAAGGTTGTGGATTGAAGGGTCACACAATAGCTGTAGAAAGATTACTGATTTACCTAAGATAATAGCTTAGATATTACACACTAAGGCTACTAAATGTTTACTGAAGGATATTATAGACCAACAATCAGATTAAGAAGAGAATCACTCTCAAACTTAAGAAAAAAGCTATTTTTATTTGAAAAGTTGAATGATCAAGTTTACAACTGAAAGCCCATATTTATACTATAAGGAGACGTAAATATGAGGAGCCTACAACATTAAATTGGTTACAATTACAAGGGAAGACTTGACCAAAGACCTTGACCAAAGACCTTGACCAAAGACCTTGACTTCATTAACTCTTATTTTGACTATGAATGTAGACACTTTTCCCCCCCTTTGATGACGCCAATTTTGAGCATTTTTAATTGAACTCCTTTTGATTTTAAACAACAAATTGGGCTGGTTGTAATGTGATTCATTTGCCTCATTAAAAACCTTACCAAGAAAACCCAATGGGAGAAAACTTGGATAAGGGAAAAAGAGTACAAATGGATCACATACCCATTTGTATGTTGTCTTGAGCTTGTACTAAAATCAGAGTGCTTTTAGGCACTTCTCCATTCAAGCTCAAGTGAAATTGTTGTGCATTCTCCTTGTTGAGCATGCTGCTGATTGCCTCTTTGAGTTTCTTGGCCTTGGCTCGGGTTAATGGTCCAGCTGGTAGTGCAAGAGCTTCTTCATGTTCCACTGGTTCATTCCTAGCCATGTGCTTCTCTTTTTGTGTGCTTTCCATGCTCGTATCACAACTCGCACAGGGAGTTCATTTCTGGAAAAATTTTAGGAGACATGTGAGTCAAATATAACTCTGGGTCAGAAACTTGGGAGGATGTGAATAGATCTTTGAAGTATTCCACGCTATCGTTTTGAATTTTGATTCCTTTTCCACCCAGACCCCATTTTTACCTATTAGGCCGGAGATACTATTCCTTGCTCGACGCTGCTTTGTGGAGGCATGAAAGAATTTTGTATTTTGGTCACCTACTTTCAGACAGAGTGCACGGCTTTTTTGGTACCAAAAAACTTCTTCTTCATAGATAGCCCCACACAGAGTTTGTTTTAGGTGGAGTATCTCTTCGGCATTCGTCATGTCTAAGGAATCCAATATTCCTTATGCTTCCAATGAGATATAGAACTACGACATCTCGAGATGCAATCTTTCATCGAGATTTCGTGTGTATCAGTATATCGGGACCATCTCATCTGTACCACCTCCTCAAAGTTTGGCTTTGTCAGCCAGTGCTTATAAAAGCGAAAGCAGTGTCTCCTCTTTTCAGTTTGGGAAGAATCTGGATCGAGACCGGTGCAATGGTCGGATCCATAGAATTGCAGGTACTCTGTCTTGGTGTGTGAGAAGATGTTGTGTCATTCCTCATTATCCATTGTTCTATCGAGCCAGCATTGGATAACGTTTGCGCCTCTTCTTCCAAACCAAGACATACTATTCCCTTTCTACATTAAGCAAAAGTTCGAAAAGCTATTTTCCGAGCAGGTTCTTCCACCCAATTTTTTGTGATTCCCATTAATCTCATTGAAATTGCAAACCATTAGCCATTGCTTTGATATATATAGGCATATTCTAACAAGACACTCCCAGACATTATTTCTCAAACGTACTACAGGTTCCCTGTAAACGAACGATATAAAAACTTTATTACCATCAATAATAGTCATTACATCGATGATATGTTTATTGAAAAATAAAACGTGAACATCAAACTCGGCTAGAGCCATCAAAGCAAAACCCCCACTTAGGTCTGATGGTTCTACCGTGAAAAGAAAAACATAACCTGAAAGAGCTTGAATGTCTTGAATGAAGCTCCAACATTGCTTTGTTTCCATTAAAAAATGTAACCCTGGGAACAACGATTTACGAAGTTTCCGTAATCGCCGAACTGGCAATTAGCTCCCAGCTCTCTGGCACTTCCATCTAAGTAGCATTATGCATCCTCCGGTGGTCTCTCCTTGACCACCAGATCCTTAGATTCCCCAGAATTTTCTTTTTTTTTTGTGGGGCCCACCTAAGTAGCATTAGGCATCCTTCGACTGCTCCCACCTGTAAGCATCTCTCTCATGGGTGTGATGATCTCTTTGGGGTTGATGCCTTCTCTTGCATCCACCTGAAATTGATGAAGAACAATATTTTCTGTTAGTTGAACGACCCGATTTGAGGTGGAAGAGCCTCTTATAATTCTTTTATTTGCTTGGCGAGTTTCTTCCCCGGTCTCCTTGTACCAGGATGGCCTTTTCTCCTCTCTGTTCCTTTTCCCTTCGGCTTCCGAATATGGTTTCTTAATCCTGTCCAGGGTGGATTTTTTGTTCCACGGGGCATTCCGGTAGGATTTTCCACCACGTGGGGAGTCATCTCTTTTGACGTCATCGAACCTTAGGGCCCTCTTTGCCGGTGGGTTCTTAGCCGGATGGGGGATGGGAGCCTTCCTTCTTGCTTTCCACTCCATTTCGAGACCTTTCAGCTTCAGATCTTATATGGAGATTTTCCACTCTTCTAGGAGGAGGAGATTGTGGAGGCGCCACAATCTCAGCTCGAAGTCTCTCCCTTTTCTCCAGACAGTGACGTTCGTCATGGGTGATTTGGTGGCATCGTTCACAGAATTCGGAAAGCTTCTCATAGTGAAAAGTCACCGTGACTACATCTCCATTTACAAACTCCTAGTCTCTAACAAAAATTAGTGGTTCATCAACGTGGATAAATACCCTAATTCTTACCTCTCCAACATCGTAGTGAATGAGCTCACCCATAGCTTGGCCTATGTCCACAATCATTTTTTCCGCCCAATAGTGGGTTGGGATTCAGACGATCCTCACCCAAAATATGATTGTTAAGGGGGATATCAGATCTGACTCTTGGGAGCCATCTTTCAAGAATGGTCATCCACTGATCAAAGTGGTATGGACGTTTCTCGAGGACAGGTATAATGTCAATCTCCAAGTTGAATCAGAACATGAACCGGTCTTGACCTAGGTTTTGGCCTTATACCCGTGCCTCACATTGCGAAATTATTGGCAAGAGAGTCATAAAGATACGGATCTTATGTCCTTTCATAGTCATATTCAGGATCCTCCCTGCAAGGGTTGATTCAAACCGCTTAAATAGCGCAAAGTTATTAAATGACCTAATCTTTATGGGAGCCAATATTTTGATTTCTGCACAATTCTTAGACACCAAAAACCGGTGATAGTCATGTTAACGGTTGATAGGATCATTTGGTCGCGGTGAGAGTTATTAAAACAGTCAATACTCGGTCAACAAAAACCCACAAAAAAACTGACCTAACACCGTAAATTTGAGTAAACCAAAAATCGATGTCATGAAGAAATCGGTAATCGGGACGTTGAAACTACAAGAAGTGAGTTTCAACAGAGAAAAAAGCCATCTTCAAAAAACAACCGGTGAGCTTGATTCGAAGAGGGACAAGACGAGACGGTAGCCGGAAAGAAAAACGACTAAGTTTTCCAATCAATGAGAGAAAAACGTTTGTAAAATTTGACCAACACACCGGCGCTATTTTCAGAATCCAGATGTTGCGACGATAGAGAACTTTCCGTAGAGAGAGAGAGATAGACACCAGAGAGCAAGATCGGAGAAATAAACAGAAAAGAAGGAGCTCCAATAGAAGAAGAAATCGATACGGTGTGAGGAGATATCGAGATTATGACCTTCACCCTATTTATAGGGTTTAATTTTCTTTTCCTCCGATTGTGCGAATTAATTTTCGAATCCATCACGCCATATTCCATTTCCTGAAATTCTCTAGCTAATTAAAGGTATCTTTCCCGAAGTCGCCATCTTGGGATGCGTGAATTGATGTCGCGAAATCAAATCGGAATCAACTCCCGATTTGCTAGAAGTCTTGCCGTAGAAAAGGAAAGGATTCGATATGAGAGGATCTCGATGGAGAGAGGAATATACTCCTCTGGAATTGCCGATTGTCTCGCCTACTTTCCTTCTGCATACTGGGTTTCTTTTTCCAGCGATGTGGGGCTCTGGCTGCCGACTCATTCGGCTCGCAGAGAAGATGCAAGCCCAGCCATTACAAGCGAATGGGTTTCAAAAATCCGTAACCGCCCACCATTTTTTAGAGAGAGTAATAGTTTTAAAATGATTCTAAATTATGTTTATACATTTCAAAATGCTATATTTTATGTAATATAATCTTAAATATGTAGTACATGTTTATGTTTACAGCTTAGGGTATATTTTTCCATAGTTATACGACTACTTTGCCACGTGATTTCGAATATTAATGGAAAGAGAGTCGCAAAAATGATTTCCATATTTTTATATTTATAAATGTGTGTTGGTGATTAATACTGATTGATATTTGTGGTCTACTGGTTACACACTTCACCTACAACCCATTCTCTTTAAATCAACCAAAGTTTCGAGCATGTGCCAGTGTAGTTTATTAGTATTTTCAAATTCTTACTACATTGCCACTACAATATTTTTCAACTATATTGTCACCATACTGCAATTTGGAACAACATTTAAAGATCTATTCATATATTGGTCGCACATAAGTGACTACTTTATGATTACCCTTGTCGATTGATTGCAATGTAATCGCTTATTTTTTGACTAATACACAACTAATTTATTATTTTATATGTGTTAACTTATTTTTTTTGTTTTAAAAAAAGTTGCAAAAGTAAATGGAGATGGTCATAGCTCTAGATACACTATTAGATTACCCAAATAATTGTGGGCAGAAGAATGAAGCACATTGATTGACAAGTGTATAATAACTTAAATGGAATGTATGATTGATTATGTAAATTAAGTTGAAATTTAATATATTTTTTAATCGAGGTTTTGTTGATACTAAATTATGTTTATATATTTTAAAATGATATGTTTTATGTTATATAATTTTACATATATTAATATGATTAGATTTAGGGTTTATGGTATATTTTACCACTATTATATAACTAATCTTACGAAACTTCAAGTATTGTAGGCATTAGTCACAAAACTGAATTCTGTATTGTTAAATTAACAAGTGTTTGTTGAGGATTAATACTGATTGATACAAGTGACATAGTGGTTACAATCCCTACGTACAACACATTCTTTTTAAATCAACCCGAATTCATGCATGGATAGCTCAGATTTATTAATATTTTGATTTTGGGAGTACATTCTCACCACATGCAGTTTTGTGACTATATTACCATTATAATGTAATTTGAAAAAATAATTAAAAATATAGTCATATATTAATCGCACATAAATAATTGTTTTGCAATTGTTTTTATCGATTAGTTGCAATATAGTCGTATATTTGCAATTAATATGCTACTGATTTATCATTTTATAACTGTTAACTTAATTTGTTTGTTTACAATCAATGATAAGTAACTGTAAACGGTCATAATCCCAGAAGATGACCCAAATAATTTGGGCAAAAGAATGAAACACATTTATTAACAATTGTATTCTAAACTAACCGAAATGTATGATTGAATATTTAAAATGAGTTAAAAATTTAATATATTTGGTAATATGCTAAATTTTGTTTATATATTTTAAAATGTTATATGTGTCATATAATCTTAAATATGTAATACATGATTAGATTTGTGGTTTGCAGTATGTTTTGTCACTATTATATGACTAATTTTCCACGACATTTCGAATATTGGTGACAAAGGAGTTGCAAAGTTGATTTTTGTATTGTTATATTTATGGATGTATGCTAAGGATTAATAGTGGCCACACACACCATTCTCTTTAAATCAACCCGAATTCGAGATTGGGCTGATATGATTTATTAGTATTTTGAACTTTGAGACTATATTACCACCATAGTTTATTTCCCCCTCCATGAAACCGTATTATCAGTGTAATCACAATTTTGGGACTCTGTAGCGACCACACGTGAAATTTTTAAATTTTAATCCTCCATTAAACCGTAGTCACAATGTTAGTCCCTTATTTTACAACTACGTAGCGACTACTCATTCGCACTATGAACTCGAAATTTTTATTTCAAGTTATTTCAACTACTCCCCCCTTTTAACCATAATTACAATGGAGTTTTAGTTTTACAACTCCATTGCGACCACTCTTTGACAACCTTTAACTATAAATTTTATTTGCGACTGGGGGTGGTTTGTGACTACAATACCACTGTAAGTTTAGTCACAAAAATTTAATATAAACAAGCGCACCCATCTTCCTCCGCTGACATTACCTCTCAAACACTTACTACAAACACCTTTGTTTCTCAATCTTCACTCCTCAAAGAAAGCATATTTGTATTATTATGGCGGGTTTCGGTAGATATATGAGAGGCCGTAGTAGAAATTTTTTCATCCAGACAAATATCATCGGCATTGTCAAATCCATTGACTGCCACAACAACAGCAGCCTCTCGTCTCCCCCAGGTACACTTTTAGTCTGCACACCATCCCCGAAACAGAACCATCGAACTGGTTCTACCAATTCTCACAACAAGAAGAAGATGAAGATTCATCGTCGACTACTCCAACACAACAACAACCGATAACATTAGAAGATTTGTTATAAACCCCGGAATGAAAATAATATTTGCCCATGTTGTTTCAAACTCCGTCGCCGAACACTATTTGGTATTTTTTTCAGTTAACTAATCTCTATAAACATAAATTGAGATTGAAATTATGCATTATAATATAATTCAATAATATTTATTATTATCCAAAGAAGAATTTAAATAATCAACATTAAAAATTCCTATTATTCCGTACTTTTTATTGGGACAAGAGAATTTTGACTAGTCAAATTTCAAAAATTTGAAAATATAACTTTGACGGACCCTCCGGTTGTGCAAATGGAACAACAACAAAAAATATTTCACTGAATTTGGTAATATTTTTATTTTCTTACACTTTCGTAAATTATTTTTTAAATAAAAAGACTTTAACCTCATTTTCTATAATCAAACTAAAATATTTTTTTTAACAATCGTATATTTGAGATCTTATGATCATTTCGACTGTCCAAAGTTTGAGACTGTTTTTCTTCGACGATTGTAGGGAATAGTAAGAACAATTCACAGTAGCGTCAAACTTCTGAGGTTGATTTCTGTGACCTTGTACAAATGATGACATAGTATTGGATTACAACGGATGCTTACAAAAAGAGTAGTAATGCATCTAATAACCGCAATTCTTCCTGTGGTACCCATGATCGCCACAAACACTTGTCGAAAAAAATTCATATTTACAAATTCAACAAAAAAAAGTAACTATTTAAATTTTAAAATATTATATTTTATTAAAATTTTATTTCACTATCATATTTTTTTAAATTTTTTTAGGAAAATGAGTTGAGATGACAAGTATGTATTGGATAAGACTTTATAAAGATGCATACATGGATAGATGGAATATATGTTGGCTTGAAGGCTATGAAAAAAACTTGGAAGAAAAATGTTGATCATCGAGGTGGATCTTTGTGAGGCGTATAATAGTATCTTGCGCCGTTTAGATCTCAGCGCAATGAAATGAATGAAATATTCATTCACATGATAACAAAACTATTTTAATGATTATATGAAATTATTGTATTTAATTTATTTTATCGTAATTTAATTTTTTTAATCTCATTTATTTTTAATATAGTTTTTTATTTTGGATGAGAGAAGACATCATTACGGTTTTGATAGTCGTAACTGTGTTCATGGCAGCAGAAAACAAAAAAAAATTTCGCTTAAATAATTCTTCAGAATTTGTAGTAATTCAAGAACAGCTACTCGCTGCTGAACGCCATATCAAATGGAAAGCCGCTGCTCAGCACTGATCAAATGGCAAAATTCGCTGCTAACCGTGTTCATGGCAGCAGAAAACGAATTTTTTTTGCTTGAGTAATTCTTCAGAATTTGTAGTAATTCAAGAACAGCTACTCGCTGCTCAACGTCAGATCAAATGGAAAGCCGCTGCTCAACGTCAGATCAAATGGAAAGCCGCTGCTCAGTGCCATATCAAATGGAAAGCCGCTGCTCAGCGCAAGATCAAATGCAAAGCCACTGCTAATGCTCGTAGGGATTCCAAGCTTGCTGTGAAATTAGCACACCTATGATAATGAAACTCCAGCAATTGCACCAGAACACAAAAATCGATAATGACGTTAGAAATGCTTTGAGCTATTTTCAAAGGACGAATACGAGTTTTCTGCATTTATGGCTGTCAATGCTCCGCTACATACAACGACATCTCCGAAAACATTAAATGTGTTACAAATGATTTTAAATAGAATTTTCATTTCTGACTCCACTGGATAATTAGATTTTATCCTTTATGTTATATAATTTCTGATTTTGAACTGTTTATGTAATAAAAAATTGTAATTATAGATTTACAGTATAAATATTTTAAATTACTATAATATATAAATAAAATTTAGTTACAATATAAATATAAAATTATTTCCAAACTTTAAAATTATGTAAAACTATTTATGTGTAATTTAAAAACTTATAGATAAATTTTATTATTTATTTAATAAAATAATAACAAAAATATTTGTGAGTAATAGTCACATTATAATCCGGGTCGAAAATTGGTATAAAAATAAATCAGATGTAGTCGCTTAATAGTCGCACTAATTTATAATTTTGGTGGGACTACATCAATCTCGACCACCATTGTAGTCGCATAAAAGTTACAAACAGATAAGTAAGGCAGTCACTCAATGGTTGCAAATATTTGTGACTTGATGGGACTACAATTTTGGTGATCACAGTTGTAGTTGCATATTAATCACTAATTTGTGCTACTAATATGAGACTACGTATATATGTATAACTACATTATTGGTTGTAAATTGGTTGCAAATTGGTTGCTAATTTTCCGACTACTTTGCAACTACACTTATGGTTGTAATACATTAGCAGTTACAATGCAGTCAGAAAATGTGCAACAATAAAGCCACAGTAGCATATTAGTCTCCGTTTAGGGACCACAACGCGACAATTGGCATTTGGGCTGGTTTATTTGAGATGATTGACCGTGGTCTCATAGTAGCATTAACGGAAAAAATGCGACTGATTCGCAACCCCATGCGTAGTGACAAAACGTATATTTTCTTGCAGTGTTACCTTGAAGTCCTTGGTAAAATTAGTTTGCATCTTGTAGACTTCGACCGAGGTGAGTCAGGAAAGATGGAACTTACGCTTGTGATGTAAGACACTAGGGTCTTTAGATTGATAAGGTTGGTCGAGACATGAGTTGGTGGTTACTCTTTTTCTCTCGGTATCACCGGTTGGATAGTTTGTGGAGATCAAACGAGTTGGTGGTCGCTCTCTTGTGGGATCAAGGTGGTGAAAGTGATGGAGGAGGTGACGTGCACCACAAAAGTGGTTTAAAATCTTTTACACAACACAAGAATCTCAAGCAATGAGGCGGATGCGCACTCAAGGTTGAACTCATAGGATTTCTCTTTAATGAAAGTTTGATCTTTATTAATATAAATTAGTATTATAAAAAGGTTAAAGGTTACAAAGCTGCAGAAAACCTTATGTAATGGTTCTTTAACTTAGACATATTGGTTACTATGGCGTGTGTTCATTCCTTTCTAGAAGATGCCTATATTGAAATTGAAATCATGTTGGGTCGTTGTTAGGGTTATTTGAACCTGCAAGAATGTGAAAAATAGATCATACCTTAGCTCTACTTGTAAATGGCAGTGTAGGTGCAACAAGTTTTGATTCTGCGTGTGCTAAGTGCGTGACATGTCTTAGTACGAGGAGACTTGGCAAGAAACTCAGCCTAGTTTTTCTTGGGCAGTTTGAGAGGGTCTTTATAGGTAGTGGGGTGATGTGAACCTCACGAGTAATGGAGAGTCTCGAGATAAATCACAGAACTAGAAGATTAGGAGGTTCGAGTCTCGACTAGGCTTAGAGAGGAAAAGAGAGGCTTATGCGCAAGACACAACTCTTGAAGAAATAAGATCTTTATTGATAATAGGCACAAAGTTGTTTGAGTGCATCCACTGCTTCATGTTGGTTTTCCGTCAGAGATAATCTTTTGGGTCCTTGTTGTACTCTAAAAGGTTAGAGATTTGGAATTGTAAGCACATTCTTTACTGGTCTGATTCCTTGATCTAGTGGAAATGGTGTAGGTTTGCAGTCGATCTGACAAAACGAGGTGGCAATATTTAATTGATTTGGGGGAGCTTTTATCAGTGGAATAGTAGTCTGGTGGCTCGGATTCAAATTTTTCATCTACTGGTTTATTGTTAAAATCAAATTCTACATAGGCATCATGCCATGCTTCATCTCCATATTCAGTCTTGTATATACTTAGGCCTTGATCATAGTCATTGTATTGACTATAATTGGTTTTGATAGGCTCAATACATCATCTTCTTCTTCATAGTATTCCATGTTTTTAATCCGTACCATGCACAATGAAGAATAGGTATTGAAGTAGAAATCTGCAAATAAAGAAACGACAGTTTAGTGAATATATGATATTAACACATAATTAATAACAAAATGAAATCGACACAAGAAAATATATTTTTTGGGATTTTCTTTTCGTTTCTTTTGCCAACAAACTTTACAACTAAATAAAAGATAAATTTTAATTGATTTTTCAATTTGAATTTATGGTAGAATGAAAATAATAGGAAAGAATAATATTTATCTATATATATATATATTATAATTTAAGTAGCATCTAATTTCGACAACGAAATAATGATGTTTTTTTATTTTTATTTTTCGTTTTTCTTTTAATATGAACGAATTTAAGCAAACATGCAAATTTTTGTTTTGTTTTGGATTTATACGAGAAGAAACAACAAAAAAACAACAAGAAACAACAATAAACAAAGAAAATTAAATACAAAGACGAATATTTTTGTTCAGTTTTTTGGTAATATGTAATGATAATCATGGTTTTTTATTGTTTTATTTCGCATTTTACCACCATTTTCCTTGTCTCATAAGCATTTTAGGTAATTTTTACACAATTTGACATTCATTCTCATATAGTTTAGGACATGTATTTTGCATCTTTGCATATTTTTCTCGAGTGTTTTTGGGTAAAAGGCGCAAAAAGGAGAGATTGGAGCTTGACCATAGGCGAACTGTTCTATGAGACGCACAAACCTCTGGAATCATGTGATCGGCCGGTGGGCCAATCACTCAGGCCGATCCCACATGAATCCCGGCTGAAGTCTGCTAGATTGCACACGATCAGCCCGTTGGCCAATCACGCACCCCTATCGCCCGGCCACCCTGCTCACCTCCCCATTGGAGCCGATTGCCCAGTCCTGTCACTCGCCTTCTGCCAATCCTGCCTGAAATTCATGCAATAGACATGTATGTTTGCAACTTTTAATTAGTTCGGTTTAATCCAGTTTGTTCCAGGTTGGATCTAGATATTTTAATTAGATGCACTATATAAACCCTTCATAGGTCAGAAATGACCAAATATTTATTCTTGGCCGATTTTTAGATTCTCTTTGCAACTTTGAATTTTTTCTTGCAACTTTTCATCAATTCTACTAAAGAACTTCTTATCCCTATGTTTTACTTATGCTTTGCTTTGCTTACTTGATTGATTTTGTTATTGTTATGACAATGTGTGACTAGTTTAGTTTATGGATTTTTGGTAAGGTAGATTAGAGGAATTAGATATTGAGTGATGATGTTTAGGTTAACTAGATTACAAATTCCTCATGATTAGAATTTTCTTAATGCTAGGATTGCAGTAGCTGATCAATCCCTGGACATATGATATTTTACTCCCAAGAGATGTTGGGGGTCCATCAGGGTACCCGAAAGGGTTCAATCAGAACTATCGGAACCACCCTAATTTCTCCCACAAGAACACCAATGTACAAAATCCACAAGAACTAACTGTTCCGCCTTAGAAACCGCAAGACCAAGGCTTTCAGCCTTACAAACCTGAATCTAAAGACTTTCAAGCGATATCTAAGTTACAACCTCATGATTTCAATCTAAAATGGCATACAATCAACATCATCAGCCCCTTCAACTTCATTCTCCACCTGTGCCTAAGGGAGCTCAAGATGACGAAAAGACATGAAAGTCCTATAGCAGAAAATCTTGAAAAGGGCAAGGAATTGAAGCGATGGAGCGGAACAAAAAGATGGCTGAGATCAATGAAAAGTTAGATAATGCTTTTGGAGAACTCAATTCCAAATATGAACACATGTGATCTCATTTGAAAGCACTTGAAAGTCAGATAGCCCAAACAGCTTCTACATCATCCGCATCCAAAGGAAAACTCCCGGGTAAACCTGAAGCTAACCCGCAGGAATACTGTCAAGCCATCATGATAAGATGTGAAGAAGAATACACATATAGGAAGGAGGTAGAGGAAATTGAGCCAAAAGGGCAAGAAAGCGGAGGTGAGCTTTTGAATGAAACGTTTCGCAAGAAGGCTGACCCTTCTTGGGTGGAAGCTGAAAAGGTGCCTCCAAAGGTTCAAGAATTGATTGATGAAGGAACATCAATGGTCAATCACGAGTGTAGCACAATACTCCAAAACTCTACACCGGAAGAGCTTCAAGATCCAGGTAGTTTCATTCTTCCCTATACCTTAAGACCTTTGTCCTTTGGTAAGTGCTTGGTGAATCTTGGTTCTAGTATGAGTCTAATGCCTCCGGTAGTTTCTAAAATATTGGGGTTAGTGGATTTCAAGAAGGCTTGCATCTCTTTGTCCTTGGTGGATATGTCTATGAGGTTTCCTATTGGGGTCTTGGAAAACCTACCAGTGAAAGTTGGTGACTCAATAATGCCCATGGATTTTGTTGTGATCGAGATGGATGACGAGCCAACCGACCCAATAATATTGGGAAGACCATTCTTATCTACTATAGAAGTTGTTATCGATGTGTTGTATAAGTCGATTTGTCTTTCTACTTTATGGCTGATCTTTCTTGCAAGCCATCCAAATATTGGACCATTAGCGCCTCTTCATCATCTTGATATCCAACCGGTTCCTTACCTTCTCGAACTCCTCATAGTATTCTTCTACAGATCTTGTTTCCTATTTAAGAGTTCTAAAGTGACATTGTAAGTGTCTATGGAAATATGGCAGTACATAGCTTTGCTTCATAAGGTCTTTCATGTCAACCCATTAGTCTATATGTCTTAGCCTCTTTCTCTTTTGGTCAAAGACTTCTCGGTCCCAAAATATTAAGGTGTTGTCCATCACTTGAGCTATGGCCATGGAGATGTTCTTTGGCCCAGGTTGGTTGTAGTAATCACATATGTGGTTTATCCTTCTTTTCCAATCTAGATAGCTTTGGGATCTACTTTTCATGCAAAACTAGGGGTGTTAGTTTCTTGTTAGTATGGTGTGGCATGTTTGTCATGGTGATCTCCTCATCATTTTCAAGGAGTCTTGGGGGTGCTTTCGGCCTTGTGTCTCGACCTTACCATTGGTAGTCAGCATCTTTGATGTAAGATTGAATATCAATCTCACAAGCGGTACGGCTGCGACTCGCAAGACCGAGAATCTCTCTTGGCTTAAGCGGGCAAGGGAACTAAAAGCAGGGGGTTTTGATCGAATCACACGATCAAAGGTGAACCAAGGGAGTTTGAATCTCTCAAACTAACTTGGCCGTGGCTTCAATAGAAAGGAAGTGAATCACACACTTTATTTCTAAAGAACAAGAACAAGACTCAAAGACAAGGCTTTGAAGAAAATACTTTGTATTCAAATTTAATTTCAATGGGGGTCTATCTTTACAATGAGGTCGTGCTGAGCTTATATAGTGCTCCTAGCAATGGTCCTAAACCTAAAAAGGAGAAAAGGAAATCATACATTTAAAATATATGGCTGTTGGCCATTAATGTCTAGTTTGGCCAACAAGGAAAGTGTATATGCTTGTATCTTGAGAGCTTTGGGGTGAATGTAATGTGTCTAGGTACATCCTGGATGCTTTGGAAAGTCTTCAATACGTGTCCAAGTTGCAAGGAATAGAGATATTGCAATCTGAACACATTAAGTGCACTTCGGTCCATATATGGCAAGTCTTGGAGGAAAGGGATTGGCCTGATCCTCTGGTGGCTGGTGCATGGTAGGTTTATTTTGGGCTTCCTTAGGGCCTTAATAATATCTCTTGGACGCCATGTTTTGGTTTGCAAGTGATTAAACCAGTTGGCCATCTCACTTGCCATAAACGGCTCCAATCGGTTCATTTGAAGGCACGGATGGACCCGCCTGGTCCAAGGCGTGTTTGAACTTCTAGAAGTGCTTAAGGGAACTCCTATAAGTACCAAAAAGTCTCCTGGTCGCCAAAGAAACGTTTGGAGACTTTCATATAAGGAAAGTTCCAAATATGGTAAGTTTCAAAAACTCCAATTGGATGTATGGTGCATGACTTGATCTGGCCTTTTTTTGGGTGAGCTGCATGTCGCCGCGTGTCCTCTGTGAGTCAGGATTATAGGCCAGGTTTGGTCTTGGCTGGCCGCTTCTTGGTTAAGCTTGGATTCATGAAGATACACCCATGTATCCTTTTGCGCGTATTTGGCCGCCTTTGTGTTCCTTGGGCCGGCCGGGCCGGGCAGTTGGCCGGGGGTTGGGCTGATGACCTCATCAATCTTCCTCTGGGTAGTGATCATTTTGATCCGCCTGCGGCCTATTGTTGATAAAAGCTTTAGTGTGCCCTTGCTCATTGCTGGCCTTTACGAACCTGACGTTCCTTATGGCCAGGAACCTTGTCGGCTGCTCCACCTTTTCAAGCATTTCCCCAATTGAGTTAAGTTGCGCCTGGAGTGTTGTGAACATTGTTATCATGGCCTCGGTTGAGTCTTGGTTGTTTGTATCATCCATCGTTCTCCTACAATGAAAATAGGTAAATTGAAAGGAAAATGAACTAATGCAAGGTGTCGTTTCTTTTGGTATTTTTCTTAAAAGTTGCAACTAACATGGAAAAAGAAATTTGAAATATGGTAAAATACTACTAATGGTTTGGCTAAAATGGCAAAGGTGGGAGGTGTAGACTAACAAAATGAAATACTAATGCAATGGATATCTTTTTTTCTTTTCGGTTTTAGTGGTAGTTATAAACGATATGCAAGATGTGGTTACGGAACTATGATGTGAGGACCTAATGTATATTTTTGTGTTTTGTTTTGAAATGTTTAAAGAGATGATATAAGGCAATGTATTTTTTTTCTTATTTTAACGAATGCAAAAAGAACTAGACCTACTGCAAGATCAAAAGCTTAAATACTAGAAAGAGAAATCTTGGGTTTAGGATATCAAAAATGATACAAGCTTGGGATAATAGCCAACACTCGCTTGAACCGGTACGAGGAATCCTTGGCGAGAAAATATTGGCCTTAGGGGGATGGAAATTTATAGGCGGTAGGGTGAGGTGAACCACACGAGATATTAGAGACCTTGTGATAAATCACAAACTGTAGGCTAGGAGGTTCGGATCTCGGCTAAACTTAGAGAGAACAAGAGAGACTTTACACAACGAATATTTTTGAAGAAAAATTTGATCTTTATTGATAATGAACAAAAGGTTATCAGACTACAATGGTGATAAAACCTTATTAATATGCTCGGTAACTTTTACCTTCAAGGATCGAATAAA
The DNA here is from genome assembly GCA_018901935.1 of Pugionium cornutum. Classification (NCBI taxonomy): domain Eukaryota; kingdom Viridiplantae; phylum Streptophyta; class Magnoliopsida; order Brassicales; family Brassicaceae; genus Pugionium; species Pugionium cornutum. The sequence continues at coordinate 18,122,209 of CM032157.1, forward strand.
AAGAAAAGAAATCGTACAATACAGTAAAGTAAAACTACAAAATGGAAAAACTAGAAAAGGGAAAATGACTTAAATCGTTTAAGACCTGTGAAACAAGACAAAAACAAGGCCAAATTTAAAATGTTAGAATAATGTAAATATGGAAGTTACCTTTCTTATCTTTGTCCAAGCAAAATAGAATTTCGGCCGTGTCTTGGTCCTACACGCATAGCTCCTAATGTTGACCTTCAAGTAGGTAACAATCCATTGGGACTTGATTTTCTTTGACAGTAGAGCCCATGTTTCTGGTATAGCTTGGTGAGGTATAGGCCCATTGAGATTATTTGCAATCATCAGAGCCGTGGCTAAGTTTCTTTGGCCCGCTTGGTTTAGGAGTTCTTCCACAAACAAGTTGAATTTTTGACAGTCCATGGGTCCTACTTCTTGTCATTGCTCTCATAAACACTATAGGGACTGTAATCTCCTCGAGATCCATACCTTCAACTTTCCTGATCATTTGGACTGTGTCGTCGGGTGTGCCGCTCGACCGGACGTGAGCCAGCCGTATCGCTAATGTGTTTTGCTCGGCCATTTTCTTTATCAGGTTCGTCTGATTAGCCAGCTGATTTGGAGTCTTCATCATAGTTGCTTTGTTTATTGCACGTCTTATTTAGGTTTGCATTGCTATACCAAAAATAGTTTTGCTTTCTTTCATTTACAAATCCGAAGACTAAAAACAAATTTTTCATTCCCTTTTTAGTTAGTGTTCATCTAGAGAAGTCTTTTTTTTTTAAATCATAAAAAGGATGTAAGAAAAAAAAAGAAGATTCTATAACACCCCCGATTCTGTAACACCCCTGATTCCGAATAAGGATCGGTGGGACGAGCTGGCCGGCAGCTGGGCGAATTGGCCGGCAGCTTGGCGAGTGGGCCAGCAGCTGGGCCAACTCGCCAGTTAGCTAGGACAACTTTTCGGCCAGTATGTCCAGTTTGTTGTGCAGTAGTTTGGGCAGTTGGTGCCAGTCCGGTACGATGACATGATGTAAGACGCCGTATGAGGCTTTACAAAGGTCGAGGGCTGGCCGTGACACAAGATGGTGGTCAATCTCTCTTGTTGTTGGTTGGAGGACAGGGCTGGAGATCTAACGATCTGGCGGTCGCTCTCTCTCTCTCTGCTGGGATCAAGCCAGGGGCAGTGATGGGCGAGGTGAGGTGCACCACTGATGAGGGAATCAGATCGTCTGGCCAGCCAGAAGACTAGAATGGCCGATCAGAATGGTTGCCCGAGACAGCCGGGCCATTTGGCGCGTCTGCTGGCCCACACGGTACCACCGGCCCTACGACCAATCGGGCCGGACCGATCAATATTTCTGGCGGAGAGGCCCAAACCTCTGGCCCAACTGGCGGTGATGTGAATGACACCACCGGCCCAACTGGTGACGCTGCCGGCTCAGGAATCAACCTGGCTGGCTCCGATGACAACTCGGCCAGCTCCTCGCACAGTCCAGCCGATCAAGCCGATTGCACCACCATTTCCACATCTACACAAGGGCATTTGGATCAGCTAAGCTACCAGCTTCAAGGCATGAACCTGGATGAACTCTCTACACCAGTGGTGCCACCAGGAGCCATGACAAGGAGCAGAACAAGGGCACTCTTCACAAGTTCAGTTTGTGGGTAGACAAGCTCCTAGAAGATGATCGACAAGGAGCATTGGGCCAAGAGTACAAGGAAGAGTCCAAAGGCTTCTCAACATTGCAAAAGACTCCAGAGACTTGGGCTTTCGTGGCAAAAGAGGCCATCACCCAAAAATTCATAACACTACTCCAAGTCGAAGACTAGGAGCTAGGCGCGTGCATGCCACAAGGTCGGCCAACTTCTATTTATTGGCCGAAAGGTTAGAATGGTAAGTTCTCATTTATATACTTGCCTTTTCTGTTTTGCAGGGTAGGAATTAGAAGTTTTATATTTTTGAGTCAAGAACAATTTAGCTAGTAGTCCTTTTTTGGTTATTTCCTTTTTGTAATTTTCCTTGTGCACTTTTGTAACTTTTCCATTTTTTTGAGTCGATCCTAGAAGGTAATGGCTTCCGAGCATATTAATAAGGCTCCTTTAGCATTGTAGTTGGATAAATTTTTTGATATTAATAAAGATAGAACTTTCTCCCTATCGGTACAAAAGGTGCACTTCTTGAGATTGGCATAAAGCTCTTCTTGTCCAAGGGTTTTAAGTACCATCTCAAAATGTGTGAGGTGTTCCCGTAGGCACTTACTATAAACTAGTATATCATCAAAGTAAACTACCACAAACTTACTGATGTACGCCCTAAGAACTTGGTTCATAAGGCGCATGAAGGTGCTTGGGGCATTAGTCAAGCCAAATGGCATGACTGTCCACTCGTAGAGTCCTTGCTTTGTCTTGAAAGCAGTCTTCCACTCATCACCTTCCTTCATTCTTACCTGGTGGTATCCACTTTTGAGGTCTATCTTGGAGAAGACCGTGGCTCCACTCAGATCATCTAGCATGTCATCCAGTCGTGGTATTGGATGCCGGTACTTGACTGTGATGTTGTTGATTGCTCGGCAGTCCACGCACATGCGCCAAGTCCCATCCTTCTTGGGCACTAGTAGCACTGGTACGGCACATGGACTGAGGCTCTCTCGAACATAGCCTCTCTCCAGGAGCTCCTTGACTTGCTTCTCAAGCTGCTTGGACTCATCTGGACTCATCCGGTAGGCTGGCCGGTTGGGCAGGGCTGCTCCGGGCACTAGATCAATCTGGTGTTCTATGCCATGTAAAGGAGGCAAGCCTGCTGGTATCTCCTCTGGAAATACATCCTGGAACTTGTTGAGGAGAGTTGCTACTTCAGGAGGTAGCTCTACCTGTTCTTTTTCTACATTCAACACTTCTTTGAAAACCATTAGTAACATTAAATCCTTCGAGGCTAAAGCTCTCCGGACATGGCTAGGTTGAATAAGAAAGTTAGACTTGATAAGTTTCTTTTCCTTACTCATTTGGAGTTGTAGCTCTTATACCTGGGCAGGTTAAGAGGAGCCAAGCTGACCTTTCTTTTGTCATGCACAAAAGTGTAGAGATTGGCCATCATGCCTGGTCTCTTTGTCAAACTGCCATGGTCTTCCTAGCAGAAGATGGCCAGCTTGCATGGGTACCACGTCGCACATGACTTGGTCTTGGTACTTGCCCACACTGAATGGCACAGTGACTTGCTCATGGATCTTGAGCTCCACTTTGTCACCCAGCCATCTCAGTCTATATGGTCGAGGATGCCTTGTCTTCTCTAGACCTAGCTTATCAACCATATATGCACTTGCAACGTTAGTGTAAGAACCACCATCTATGATGAGGTTACATACCTTGCCCTTGATGGTGCAACGGCTGTGGAAGATGTTCTCCCTTTGGATGGTCTCTGAAGGATCCACCATTGCACTGAGGATGTGTCTAGTGACCAGCACTTCCCCCACATCAGGGTACTCAATGTCACTATACTCCTCTTCTGGTTCATAGTTCTCTTCATCTTGGGACTCATATTCTCCAGCCTCTGTAATCAACATGACCCGGTTGTTTGGGCACTCCCTTGAGATGTGTCCACGACCCCTACACTTGAAACAAGTGATGTCACGTGATCTTTGAGGGTTAGAAGACTTACCAGGCTCTCTCTGGTCACGGGTGGGTTCAGGAGGCTTGCTCTTAAACCTTGACTCGATCTCTATGGTCTTGCCTTTGTCTATGGGCTTGGGCATGTTGCTTGGTGCCCAAGGTGTCTTAGGCTTACTGCAGATGTCTTGGCTCTTACGTTTGATGTGCTGCTCAGCCTGGACAGATAGGTGGAACAAGTCTTTGAAGTCATTGTAGATTTGCCTTTCCACCTTGCGGCTGATTCTTTCTTGGAGTCCATTGTGCCATCAATGCTTCTTCATCATCATTGAGCTCCAATCTGTTCCTTAGCTTCTCGAACTCTTCATAGTACTCCTTTACTGATCTAGTACCCTGCTTAAGAGTACGAAAACGACGTTGCAAGTCTCTCTAAAAGTAAGGTAGAACAAACCTTTGTCGCATGAGGTCTTTCATGTCGACCCATGAGTCTATGGGCCTCATTCTCTTCCTCCTTCTGTCACATACCTCACGATCCCATCAGATGAGGGCATTGTCCGTGAGTTGGGCTACTGCCATTGAGACTCTCCTAGGCCCTGGTTGGTTGTAATGATCAAAGATATGATCCATTCTTCTCTCCCAATCTAGGTAAGGCTCGGGGTCTACTTTTCCTGCAAAACTTGGAGGAGTTAGCTTAACATCAGGATGAGTTACCCGGTTATAGGTGTGTTCATCTCCATCCTCATGATGTCTAGGAGGCATTCTTGGTCTCTCGTGAAGACCATATGGCTCAAAGCCATCATCTCCTGTCTCTGGTTGCCGTGGAGGTCCTCTCGGCCTAGGGTGATAGTTATGAGGTGGTGTGTCCTCATCTCCATCTGGCTGGGGTTCCTCTTGTTCGTGCCGTGTCCTAAGGTTCTCAGGACCCTCAGGACGGTCTTGCTCAGCTCTCACGTGCCTTATGGCCTGGAACCTCCCCGGTCTTTCCACGTGCTCTAACCTCTCGCCTATTTATGCGAGCTGTGTTTGGAGAGTGGTGAACATGGTCATCATGGCTTCGGTTGCTTCTCTATTTTCTTCTGCCATTGCGTGCTACAAAGAAAGAAGACAAGTTAGGATGCTCCTAAATTATTAGGAGGGTTTTCTTTTTATAAGGATTTGAAAATTTGCAAAAAGGAAAAAATCTGAGAATTGGAAATTCAAAAATGTGAAGATTTGAAAAAAAGGAAACTTTCTTGACAACTTGTGCTAGCTGTCCAATTCGAATTCCTTTGGTATTTTTCCTATTTTCTTTTTCTTTTCTTTTTAATTTAACTTAAAAATAAAGGAAATATGATTTAAACAAAAAGGAAAACGTGAATGGTAATGAAAAAGTGAATCTAAACCCTAGTGATACACGTAGAAGGCTAGATGCACTCGGTTTGGAGTTTGATGTTATTTTTTTGATTTTTCTTGAACGCGACTTAAACTAATGCAAGAATTAAAACCAAAACAAGCTGAAGGATAGAAACAACCTGGTTTAGGAGCTTTAAGCTCTGATACCAAAATGATACAAGCCTCGATTCAAGGCTTGGATGCGCGTGGACTGTTTGTAGAAGATTAGGTCAGAAACTCAACCTTAGGCTTCTGGATGGGGGTTTTTTGGTTGGTAAAAGATGGAAGGGTGAAGTGAACCACACGAGGGGTGATGAACCTCGTGATAAATCACAAACTTAGAGCTAGGAGGGCTGGTCTCAACTAGATTCTAAGCGCACAAGATTCTTGAGAGAAAACTTGTTGGGGAAAAAGTTCTATCTTTATTAATATCAAAAAGTTGTCAAACTACAATGCTGGAAGGAGCCTTATTAATATGCTCGACAGCTTGACCTTCTAGGGTCGACCCAAATAAGAAAAGGAAAACTTACAAAAGTGCACAAAAGGAAAAGATACAAAAGTGTATAATCGAAAAAGGACCTATTCCTAAAATGTCTTTGACTCAATAAAGTAAATATTCTAGATCCTACCCTGCAAAACAGAAAGAGGCATATATTCGAATTGAAACTTACCTTAACTTACCTCATGGCCAAGAAATGGAAGGTGGTCGTCCTTGTGGCATGCATGCGCCTTGTTCCTAGTCTTCGACTTGGAGTAGGGTTAAAATTCTTTGGGCCCTGACCTCTCTTGCCACTAAAGCCCAAGTCTCTGATGTCCCTTGTGTTGTTGAGAAGCCATTGGACTCTTCCTTGCAGTTTTGGCCCATTGTCCTTAGTCGATCTTCCTCTAGGAGCTTGTCGACCCATAAGCTGAATTTGTGGAATTGCCCTTGATCTGCTTCTTGTCATTGCTCCTTGAGGTACCATTGGTGTAGAGACTTCCTCTAGGTGCATGTCCTGGAGCTGGTAGCTCATTTGGTCTGAGTCCTCTTGTGTAGAAGTGGAAATGCGCGTGTACTCGGCTGGATCTGCTGTACCGGCTGGATTGTGCGAGGTACTGGCCGGAATGCCTTTAGGACCAGCCAAGTTGATCCCTGAGTCGGTGGCATCACCAGAGGGACCGGCGGTGTCATCCACGTCGCCACCAAGTGTGCCGGAAGCTTGGGCCTCACCACCGGCAATGCTGGTTGCTCTGGTCCTTGTGGTCGAGGGTCCAGCGGTACTGCTTGGGCCGGCAGGCGTGCCAAATGGTTTGGCTTTCTCGGGCAAGCTTCCTGGTCGGTCAGTCTGGTCTCCTGGCTGGATGTACGACCTGATGTCCTCATCATTCCCTAACCTAACGAGTTCCAATCTGGCCCCAAGAGGAGATGGACCATTCAGAGTACTGGAGAGGATCAACAACAACGCCTACTGGATCGAGCTTCCAGGTGAGTTTAATGTATCTAACACATTCAATATGACTGATTTAGCTCCTTTCCTTGCAGATGAGCCAGTTTTGAGGTCAAAAACTACTGAAGGGGGAGGGGATGATGAGGGCATCAGATCGTCTGACCAGCCAGAAGACCAGAATGGCCGACCACAATGCGTGCCCGAGACAGCCGGACCATTTAGTGTGTATGCTGGCCCACGAGGTACCGCCGGCCTTACGACCAGCCGGGCCGGACCGATCAATATTTCCGGCGGAGAGGACCAAACCTCCGGCCCAACTGGCGGCGACGTTAATGACACCACTGGCTCAACTGGTGACGCCGCCGGCTCAGGAATCAACCTGGCCGGCTCCGATGACAACTCGGCCAGCTCCTCGCACAGTCCAACCGATCCAGCCGATTGCACCACCATTTCCACATCTACACAAGGCGGCTCGGATCAGCTAAGCTACCAGCTTCAAGGCATGAACCTGGATGAAGTCTCTACACCAGTGGTGCCACCAGGAGCCATGACAAGGAACAGAACAAGGGCACTCTTCCACAAGTTCAGTTTGTGAATAGACAAGCTCCTAGAAGATGATCGACATGGAGCATTGGGCCAAGAGTACAAGGAAGAGTCCAAAGGCTTCTCAACATTGCAAATGACTCCAGAGACTTGGGCTTTTGTGGCAAAAGAAGTCAGGGCCCAACAATTCAAAACCCTACTCCAAGTCGAAGACTAGGAGCTAGGCTCGTGAATGCCACAAGGTCCACCACCTTCCATTCTTGGCCAAAAGGTAAGAATGGTAAGTTTTCATTTATATACTTGCTTTTTCTGTTTTGCAGGGTAGGAATTAGAAGTTTTATATTTTTGAGTCAAGAACAATTTAGGTAGTAGTCCTTTTTCGGTTATTTCCTTTTTGTAATTTTCCTTGTGCACTTTTGTAACTTTTCCATTTTTCTTTTGAGTCGACCCTAGAAAGTCAAGGCTGCCGAGCATATTATTAAAGCTCCTTCAGCATTGTAGTTGGACAAACGTTTTGATATTAATAAAGATAGAACTTTCTTCCTAAGAATTTTCTCCTAAAAGCTCTTGCGCTTAGAACCCTAGTTGCGACCAGCCCTCCTAGCTTCTAAGTTGTGATCTATCACGAGGTTCATCACCCCTCATGTGGTTCACTTCACCTATCCATCCAATATCCACCAGAAAACCCCCATCCAGAAGCCTAAGGCCGAGTTTCTCGCCTAATCTTCTCCAAGCAGCCCACGCATGTTACGGCCTTGATTCAAGGCTTGTATCAACCACAAAGAGGGTGGAAACTATTTGATACAGCACAAGGAGTTCAAGTAAGGATGCGGCGGCTCTCTCTTGATTGAACTGACAAAGGGGTTTCTTTCTCCTTGAAGAAAATTCGATCTTTATTTGTTGGCCAGGTCTTCTGGTCGGCCATGTTCTAGGTCAGGTCCTTCTGGAAGGCCATTTGATCTGGTGCCCTCATCATCCCCTCCCTCTTCAGTAGATATTGTCCTTAAAACTAGATAATCTGCAAGAAAGAGAGCTAAATCAGTTACGCTGAAGGTGCTAGACACATTAGACTCACCTGGGAGCTCGAGCCGGTAGGCGTTGTTGTTGATTCTTTCGAGGATCCTGAATGGTCCATCTTCTCTGGGGGCTAGCTTGGAACTCCTTAAGTGGGGGAACCTCTCCTGCATTAGGTGTAGCCTCATCCAATCGCCTGGTTGGAAGATCATCTCTTTTCGCCCTTTGTTGGCATGAGTCACGTACTGTCCGGTCCTCTTCTCTAGGTTCTCCATGACCTTCTGGTGTAGCTTCTTGACAAATTCTGCCTTATACTCTCCATTCAGATTGGTCATCTCAGCTGGTGGCAGTGGGGTTTTCTGCTAGGGCGTTTGAGGATTGAAGCCTAAACAACTTCAAAAAGTGTCTTCTTGGTGGCTGAGTGCACGGCACTGTTTTAGGCAAATTCTATGAATGGCAGGAACTCTACCCATGTTTTGAGGTTCTCCCAAAGTGTTGTTCTGAGAAAAGTAGACAAGGTCCGGTTGACCACCTTAGTTTGGCCATCGGTTTGAGGGTGGCATGTAGTGGAGAACAGAAGCTTGGTACCTAGCTTCCTCCAAATGGTCCTCCAGAAATGACTCAAGAACTTGGTGTCTCGATTTGACCCAATGGTCCTTGGTACTCCATGAAGGCGCACTATCTCGTTGAAGAATAATTCTGCCGTTTGTGTAGCGTCATTGACATTTTCACAAGGTATGAAGTGGACCATCTTGGAAAAATGATCTACCACTACAAAGATGGCATCCTTTTGGTTGATCGTGGGCAGGCCTAGAATGAATTCCATCAAAATATCTACCCATGGATGTGTTGGTATGGGCAGAGGGAGATACAACCTGTGAGGATGCACTCTGGACTTAGCCTTCTCGCAAGTTACACATCTTGCACAGTGGGCTTCCACGACCTTCTTGATAGGATACCAGTAGAAGTGCTCCTTGACTACGACAAGGGTCTTATCAACGTCAAAGTGGCCCATATGACCTCCACCATGAGCTTATCATTTGATAAGCTCCCGTAGTGATCTTTGAGGTAGGCACAACCTTTTTTCTCTGAACAAGAATCCATCATGAAGATAGAACTTGCCATGACTCCCTTTGCCACTTTCCTTGCAACTTTCAGCAAAGTCCGGATCATCCTTGTAAAGATCTTTGATGTGCTCAAATCCTAGGATCTTTTCTTCCATGGTTGATATCAAGGCATATCTCCTAGCTAGTGCATCGGCCACTACATTGTCCTTGCTCGTCTTATATTTGATGCTATAGAGGAAGGTCTCAATGTATTATGTCCACCTAGTATGCCTCATTTTGAGGTTGGTATGCCCTCTGAGGTGCTTGAGGGTCTCCTGATCAGTGTGGATCAAAAATTTCTTGGACAGCAAATAGTGTTGCCAAGTCTCCAATGCCTGAACTAAGGCATAGATCTCCTTGTCATAGGTGGGGTAATTTAGCGAGGCCCCACCTAGCTTCTCAATGAAGTAGGCAACTGGCTGGGCTCCTTGTGTCAAGACCGCACCTATGCCAACACTGGGGCGTGGGTAACAACTTGGTTCATAAGGCGCATGAAGGTGCTTGGGGCATTAGTCAAGACAAATGGCATGACTGTCCACTCGTACAACCCTTGCTTTGTTTTGAAGGCAATCTTCCATTCATCGCCCCTTCATTCTTACCTGGTGGTACCCACTTTTGAGGTCTATCTTTGAGAATACCGTGGCTCCACTTAGCCCATCTATAATGTCGTCCAACTGGGGTATGGGTGCCGGTACTTGACTGTGATGTTGTTCATTACCCGGCAGTCCACACACATGCCCCATGTTCCATCTTTCTTTGGAACCAACAGCACTGGTAAGGTACATGGGTTGAGACTCTCTCGCACATACCCTTTCTCCAGGAGCTCCTTAACTTGTCTCTCATGATCCTTTGATTCCTCTGGGCTCATTTTGTACGCTGGCCGATTGGGCAAGGCTGCTCCATGCACGAGATCAATTTGATGCTCAATGCAGCCTAATGGAGGCGGGCCGGCTGGTATTTCCTCAGGAAACACATCCTGGAACCGGTTAAGTATGTCGGCCACTTCAGGAGGTACATCTACGTCTTCTTTTCCCGCGCTCAAAACCTCCTTAAAGACCATTAGAAGCATTAAGTCCTTAGAGGCCAAAGCTCTTCGGACATGACTTGGTTGGATAAGAAAGTTGGATTTAATTAAACTCTTCTCCTTACTCTTTTCTAGTTGGAGTTCATGTACCTGGACATGAGTAAGAGGGACTAGGCGGAACTTCCTTTTGTCATATACAAACGTGTACAAGCTGGTCCTGCCATCATGCTTTGTTTCCCGATCAAACTGCCATGGCCTTCCTAAGAGAAGGTGGCCGGCTTGCATCGGTACCATATCACAGATGACTTGGTATTGGTAATGGCCCACACTGAATGGGGCCATCACACGCTCATGGATCTTGAGCTCAACCTTGTCGCTTAGCCATCTTAGCTGGTATGGCCGGGGGTACTTAGTCTTCTCAATACCTAGCTTATCAACCATGTATGCACTGGCCACGTAAGTACAAGAGCCACCATCTACGATGGTGCATCGGTTATGGAAGATGTTCTCTCTTTGAAAAGTCTCGGATGAGTCGACCATTGCACTTAAGATGCGCTGTGTCACCAACACTTCTCCCACGTCTAGATACGCTATGTCGCCATACTCTCCTTCTGGCTCCATCTCTTCTTCAATCTGAGACTCGTACTCTCCAGCCTCCGTGATCAACATGAATCGATTGTTTGGGCACTCTCTTGAAATGTGGCCGCGCCCCCTACACTTGAAACAAGGGATGTCACGTGATTTTTGAGGGTTGAAAGACTTACTTGGCTTGGATCCTTGGTCACGAGTGGGTTCAGGGACCTTGCTCTTGAATCTTGACTCGATCTCAAGGCCCTTGCCTTTGTCCATTGGCTTGCTGCTGCCCTTGCTTTGCGTCCAAGGTGTGTTAGGCCTATTGTGTAGGTCTTGGCCGTTGCGTTTGATGTGCTGTTCAGCCTGGACAGAGATGTGAAAAAGGTCCTTGAAGTCGTTGTAGATTTGGCTTTCTACCTTCCAGCTGATCCTCTCTTGCAAGCAATCCAAGAATTGAGCCATCAATGCCTCCTCATTGTCATTGAGCTCCAACGTGTTCCTTAGCCTCTCGAACTCTTCATAGTACTCCTCTACTGACTTTGTGCCCTGTTTAAGAGGATGAAAACATCGTTGCAAATCTTTGTGAAAGTAAGGAGGGACAAACCTTTGCCTCATGAGGTCTTTCATGTCGAACCATGAGTCTACGAGCCTTAGTCTCTTCTTTCACCAGTCAGAGACCTCACAAACCCACCTGATGAGAGCATTTCCATGAGTTGAGCTACTGCAATGGAGATTCTCCTAGGCCCTGACTGGTTGTAATGATCAAAGATATGATCCATCCTTCTCTCCGAATCTAGATAGGCCTCGGGGTCTACTTTTCCTGCAAAACTTGGAGGAGTTAGCTTAACATCTTGATAACTTACCTGGTTATACGCGTAGTCCTCTCCATCTTCTTGATGCCTTGGAGGTATTCTTGGCCTTTGGTTGTGGTCGTATGGCTGGTAGCCATCATCGTCCTCCTCTGGCTGCCGTAGGGGTCCTCTCGGCCTAGGATTGTTGCTGTGAGGCCTGTGGCCTTCCTCTTCATCCGGGTGGGGACCTTCCTGCTCTGGCCGAGGCATAGGGCAGTTGAAGGCTTCGCTGTTTCCATGGTCATTGCCAGCCCAAACGTTCCTTATGGCTGGGAACCTCATTGGTTGCTCCACGCACTCAAGTCTCTCTCCAAAAGAGGCGAATTGAGTTTGTAGCGTGGTGAACATAGCAATCATGGCTTCGGTTGCATCTTGACTTCCACTCTCTGCCATCGTGTACTACAAGAATGAAAGGGTGCTCCAAGATTTATTTTAGGAGTTAGCTTTTATAATAGATGAAATCGCCAAGAAAAAAGTAAATAGGATCAAAGGAAACAATGCAAAAAGGAAAGTGTTGAAAAAAAGGAAAGTGAATTAAAGGAGATTCTCCTAAGATCCTAGGTGATCTCCTATATGCTTTTTGGTAGTTTTCCTTTATTTTTTCTGTGCTAACTTAATGGTAATGGAAACACAATCTAGCAAAATGGAAAAACAACTTATGATGCAATGAAATCGACCCTAAGCCCTAGCGATGCGCGTTGGTGAGGTAGGTGCCAATCGGTTTAATTTTTTTTGAATGAGACTAACTAGACTAATGCACAAAATCAAACAAAATCTTAAGAAAGGATAAAGACAACCTGGTTTTTAGGAGCTTAAGCTCTGATACCAAAAATGTTACAAGCTTGGGATCGTGGCCGTGATACTCTCGGACCGGGTGCAAGGAGGTTAGACGAGCAACTCGGCCTTAGGCTTCTTAGGGTAGTTTGGACGTATGTTTGGGGTGGTGGGGTGAAGTAAACTACACGAGATGTGAGAGGTCTCGTGATAAATCACAATTCTAACCTAGGAGTACAAATCTCAACTAGGTTTAGAGCTAATAGGAGAGCTTTGTGCGTAAAGATTCTTTGGAAGAAAATTCGTATATTTATTAATATGGGGCTAAAAGTTGTGGAACTACAATGCTGAAGGAGTCTTATTAATATGCTCGGCAGCCCTGACCTTCTAGGGTCGACTCACAAAGAAAAAAGGAAAAGATATAAAAATGCACAAAAGAAAATTACAACAAATGGAAATAACCAAAAAGTAAACTACCTAATGTTCTTGACTCAACAAAATGAAAAACACTAAATCCTACCCTGCAAAACAGAAAATGCAATATATATAAATGTAAAACTTACCTTCTTACCAATTGGCCAAGAAATCGAAAGTGCACTTGATATAGGTTTACATACTTTTGGGCCTTGACCTCATTTTACATTAGAGCCCATGGTTCTGGAGCAACTTGGTGAAGTAGTAGGCCCTTGGCTTGCTTGTTGCACTCTTGGGCCGTGGTTGAGTTGCCTTGGTTTTCTAGAAGTCCTTCCACGGACAAGCTGAACTTGTGGTAGAGTGCTCGAGTTCTGCTTATAGTCATTGCTTCTGATGGCACGATTGGGGATGAATTCTCTTCTAGATCCATGCCTCGAAGCTGGCTGGTCAGTTGGTCTGAGTGTTCTAGGGTGGTGCTCGTGCTGGTCGTCTCGTCGCTTAATCCGGCCATATCGCCCATGTTGTTGCTCGGGCCGGCCATGTCACCAATCGAGCCGGCCGTGTTGGCCAGGTCTTCTGGTCGGCCGTCTTCTTCGTCAGGTCCTTCTGGCCGGCCATTTGATTTGGTGCCCTCATCATAAGGGCTGTTAGCTTAACCTCCAAGTTTCCTTCTCGAGGTTTATGGTCTCTAATCCAAGGTCCTCTAATTTGGTCACGCCTCCTAGGGTGCTGAGGCTGCTGGGGTGCCATGTGCTCTTGATAGAAGTCTGCTTCTTCAAATGGAAGACCACCATCTTTACCTACTGGCCGGTAGTATTCTCGGCCTTTTCTCTCGGGAACACGCATGTAGGGCTGTTCTAGCCGTACATGTGGATCTCCAAAGCTCCTCATCTTCTCTCATGGCAGTGCGCATCTAGAGAATGGCATATTGTTGATGCAGGAACAAAAGGACTTGTTTGAGCAAGGGGAACTGCTGGAGAGCTGGCTGTACAACACTTTCTAGAGACTCAGAGTGATTGGTTGATGGTGACCCTTCAGCTAGCTGTAGAGCACTTTCTTGAGGATCTAAGTGAGGATTGAGTATAGAGGTGGATCGAGAGACGCCACACAGATTATGGAAGATCTTTGATAAGTCTAGAGCACTCAAATTTCAAGGATTCTCACACAAGAAGGCTGGAGGCGTCAGCTCCTTTCAAAGGAAGAAAAACTACGTTTTTATTTCTTAAAACTTAAATGATTACATGCTGAGAAGGGACTTTATATACTAGTCCAGCAGCAGGTGCCTTCTAGGGCTGAAAATACATTATAATGGAAGGACTAAAACGAAAATAACAATAAGACATTAAGACCTAATGACAAATAAAAGACTCTTAAACTTAGCAGTCACATTCCTACAAAAAGAATCAAATAAACTTGTTAATTCAAACATAAGAATTTTAAATACGCACCTTGGTCTCTTGTAGCTCCTTATAATGCCTTCTTAAGTTTGTTTAGCAATAATGAACAACGTTGTATCTCTGAAGCCTTGTAAACCTGGAAGGAGTGAAATTGTTGTAGTCTTTAGTTGTTCATAGTCTCCTTCTTGTAATTCTTTAGTAAGTTCAGTTTCATGGAATCCTCCATCTTCTATGATTGTTATGAGACTCTCGACAGACTTGTTGAACATCTTACTAAGATTTCTTGTGCCTGATCTTGTTCTTCGAGGTTGTCTCATAATAAATATATTAATTGGCTCTTCCTCTGCTTCTAGTGAGCTAGTATTGATGTCCTCATCATCTCCTCCCTCTTGAAAAGGTTCTGTCCTCAGAACAGGTACATCTGCATGAAAAGGAGCAAGATCAGTAATGTTAAAAGTAGGAGATATGGTCATCTCACCTGGCAGCTCAAGCTTATAGGCATTGTTGTTGATCTTCTCTAAAACACGAAAAGAACCATCTCCTCTTGGGGAAAGCTTGGATTTCCTTTGGTTGGGGAATCTTTCATGTCTCATGTGCAACCAGACCCAATCTCCAGGTTCAAAGGATATGTCTTTTCGGTGTTTATCTGCATTTCTTTTGTACTGCTCGGTTCTCTTTTCCAAGTTTTTCTTTACCTTTTGATGAATCTTCTTAACATAATCTGCCCTGGTTTCTCCTTCACTAGACATAATATCTTGAGGTAAAGGTATAAGATCCAGTGGGCTAGTAGGAGTAAATCCATAAACCACTTCAAAAGGAGAAAGTTTAGTTGCTGAATGTTTAGCATGATTATAAGCAAACTCAATGTAAGGTAAGCAAGACAACCAGTTTCTTAGATTCTTACCGACCGTGGCTCTCAACAATGTTGAAAGAGTTCGGTTTACTACCTCTGTTTGACCATCAGTCTGTGGGTGACAAGTAGTTGAGAAGAGCAGCTTAGTTCCCAACTTTTTCCATAATGTCTTCCAGAAATGAGTTAGAAATTTGGTGTCACGATCTGAAACGATTGTTCTGGGAACTCCATATAGGCGCACTACTTCTTTAAAAAAAAGATCAGCTATTTGCGTAGCATCATTAGTCTTGTTACATGGTATAAAATGAGCCATCTTTGAGAACCTGTCTACAACTACAAAGATAGAATCCTTGTGGTTGATCTTTGGCAGACCTAAGACAAAGTCCATAGAGATATCTACCCATGGTAGGTTAGGAATGGGCAAAGGCATATAACAACCATAGGGGTGTGACCTGGATTTTGCTTTCAAGTAAGTGATGCACTTAGCACAGAATCTTTCAACATCTCGTTTTAGATGTGGCGAGTAGAAATGTTCCATAAGTACACTCAATGTCTTATCTCGGCCAAATTATCCCATGAGTTCTCCTCCATGAGATTCTCCAATCAGTAGTTCTCTCATTGATCCTTGAGGAATACAAAGATGCTTTTCCTTAAACAAAAATCCATCATGTTGATAAAACATACCAGATGCAGCCTTGTTGGTCTCCTTAAACATTTCTTGAAAATCTGGATCAGCCACATACATTGCTTTGATGTGTTCAAATCCCATAATCTTAGCTTCCATTGTGCTGATGACAGCATGTCTCCTTGATAAAGCATCAGCCACAACATTATCTTTACATTTCTTATATTTGATCACATAGGGAAAAGTCTCCACAAACTCAAGCCACTTTGCATGCCTCTTTTTAAGCTTAGTTTGTCCTCTTAAGTGCTTGAGTGTCTCATGATCTGTATGAATAACAAACTCCTTTGACATTAGGTAATGTGGCCAAGTTTCAAGAGATCTTACCAAAGCATAAAGCTCTTTATCGTATGTGGGATAGTTAAGTGAAGCTCCACTAAGTTTCTCACTGAAGTAAGCCACTGGTTTTCCTCCTTGCATTAGGACATGTCCTTTACCTGTTCCAGAAGCATCACAATCAATTTCAAAGATTTTATCAAAGTTAGGAAGTACCAAAACAGGCGCATGTGTGAGGCTATCTTTCAGATTGTTGAATGCCTTCTCTTGTGCTGGTCCCCATTTGAACTCCACATTCTTCTTAATTACTAAAGTGAGGGGTGCAGCAACAGTACTAAAGTCCTTGACAAATCTTCTGTAGAAACTAGCCAATCCATGGAAATTCCTCACATGTCAGATTGTTTTTTGGGGTTGGCCAATATTGAATTGTTTTGATCTTTTCTTCATCGACCTTTAAGTCCTGAGAACTTACAACAAATCCTAGGAATACAATTTGTTCAGTGCAGAAAGTACATTTCTTAAGGTTAGCATAAAGGTTTTCAGCCTTAAGCATCTCAAGTACCTGCTCAAGATGTCGTAAGTGATCTTCAATATTAGAGCTATAGATTAGAATGTCATCAAAATAAACTACTACAAACTTACAGATAAATGCTCTTAGGACATTGGTCATGAGTCTCATGAAAATATATGGAGCGTTTGTGAGTCCAAATGGCATGACTAGCCATTCATACAATCCTTGTTTGGTTTTAAACGCTGTCTTCCATTCATCACCTTCTTTCATTCTCACCTGATGATATCCACTTCTTATATCAAATTTTGAGAAGATAGTTGCTCTATTGAGTTCATCTAGCATGTCATCAAGTCTTGGAATTGGATGTCGGTATTTGACAGTGATATTGTTGATTGCTCTACAATCAACACACATTCTCCAAGTTCCATCTTTCTTAGGCACTAACAGCGCATGGGCTTTGATACAAGCCTCGATTCAAGGCATATATGCGCGTGGGCTGTGTGGAGAAGATTAGGTGAGAAACTCAACCTTAGGCTTCTGGATGGGGGCTTTCTGGTTGGTAAAAGATGGAAAGGTGAAGTGAACCACACGAGGGGTGATGAACCTCGTGATAAATCACAAACTTAGAGCTAGGAGGGCTGGTCTCAACTAGGTTCTAAGCGTAAAAGTCTCTTGAGAGAATAACTTATAGAAAGAAAATTCGATCTTTATTAATTATCAAAAAGGTTGTCGAACTACAATGCTGGAAGGAGCCTTATTTATATGCTCGACAGCTTGACCTTCTAGGGTCGACTCAAGAAAAAAAATCGAAAACTTACAAAAGTGCAAAAATGGAAAACTTACAAAAATGCATAACCGAAAAAGGACCTATTCCTAAAATGTCTTTGACTCAAAAATGTAAATGATCTAAATCCTACCCTGCAAAACAGAAAGAAGCAAATATCTAATTTGAAAACTTACCTTTTTTACCTCACAGCCAAGAAATGGAAGGTGGCCGTCCTTGTGGCATGCACGCGCCTTGCTCCTAATCTTCGACTTGGAGTAGGGTTAGGAATCTTTGGGCCCTGACCTCTCTTGCCACTAAAGCCCAAGTCTATGAAGTCCCTTGCATTGTTGTGAAGCCTTTGGACTCTTCTTTGCACTTCTGGCCCAATGTCCCTTGTCGATCATCTTCTAGGAGCTTGTCGACCCACAAGCTGAATTTATGGAAGAGTGCCCTTGATCTGCTCCTTGTCATTGCCCCTGGTGGCACCACTGGTGTAGAGACTTCCTCTAGATGCATGTACTGAAGCTGGTAGCTTATCTGGTCTGGGTCTCCATGTGGAGATGTTGAAATGGTGGTGCACTCGGCTGGATCGGCTGTACCGGCTGGACTGTGCGAGGCACTGGCCAAAATGTTATCTGAGCCGGCCAAATTGATTCCGGAGCCAGCTGCATCACCAATGGAACCGGAGGTGTCATCCACGTCACCATCAGTTGGGCCGGAGGTTTGGGCCTCTCCGCTGGAAGTGTTGGTCGGTCCGGCCCGGCTGATCGAAGGCCTGGCGGTACCGCTTGGGCTGGCAGACGCGCCAAATGGCTCGGATGTCTCGGGCAAGCTTCCTGGTCGGCCAGTCTGGTCTCCTGGCCGGCCATACGACCTGATGTCCCCATCTTCCCCTCCCTCTTCAGTAGGTTTTGACCTCAAAACTGGTTCATCTGCATGGAAAGGGGCTAAGTCAGTTACGTTGAATGTGTTGGACACATTAAACTCACCTGGGAGCTCGATCCGGTAGGCATTGTTGTTGATCCTCTCCAGCACTCTGAATGGTCCATCTCCTCTTGGTGCTAGCTTGGAACTCCTTAGGTTGGGGAACCTCTCCTGCCGTAGGTGTAGCCACACCTAATCGCCTGGTTGAAAGATCACCTCCTTTCTTCCCTTGTTGGCATGAGTCACGTACTGCCCAGTCCTCTTCTCCAAGTTCTCTGCTACCTTATGGTGCAACTTCTTTATGAACTTTGCCTTGGATACTCCATTGAGGTTGGTCATCTCTGCTAGTGGCAGTGGTGTTTGCTCCAATGGTGTGAGGGGGTTGAAGCCGTAGACTACTTCAAAAGGAGTCTTCTTGGTTGCTGAGTGCATGGCTTGGTTGTATGCGAACTCTATGAATGGCAGGTACTCCACCCAAGTCTTGAGGTTCTTCCCTAGTGTAGTCCTGAGAAGAGTTGACAATGTCCGGTTGACTACTTCAGTTTGGCCATCGGTTTGAGGATGGCAGGTGGTAGAGAAGAGCAGCTTCGTGCCTAACTTCCTCCAAAAGGGTCCTCCAGAAATGGCTGAGGAACTTCGTGTCTCTGTCTGATACGATGGTCCTTGGCACTCCATGAAGCCGTACTACCTCCCTGAAGAACAACTCGGCTGTTTGCGTGACATCATTAACATTGGCACACAAAATGAAATGTGCCATCTTGGACAATCTGTCCACCACTATAAAGATTGCATTTTTGTGGTTGATCTTGGGCAGACCTAGAACGAAGTCTATTGAGATGTCCACCCATGGATGTGTAGGTATGGGCAGTGGAAGATACAACCCGTGAGGATGCAATCGGGACTTCGCCCTTTTGCAAGTGATGCACCTTGCACAATGGGCTTCTATTGACCTTTTGATGTGTGGCCAGTAGAAGTGCTCTTTGACCACTGCTAGAGTCTTGTCGACACCAAAGTGGCCCATGAGTCTTCCCCCATGAGCTTCTCGGATGATAAGCTCTCATAATGATCCTTGTGGTATGCACAACCCTCTCTCTCGGAACAAGAATCCATCATGGATGTAAAACTTGCCATGACTCCCTGTGCCACACTCCTTGTAGCTCTCAGCAAAGTCAGGATCATCCTTGTATAGGTCCTTGATGTGCTCGAACCCTAGGACCTTTGCCTCCATGGTGGATATCAAGGCAAACCTCCTTGATAGTGCATCGGCTACCACATTGTCTTTGCCCTTCTTGTACTTGATGACGTACGGGAAGGTCTCTATGAACTCCATACACCTGGCATGCCTCCTCTTGAGATTGGTTTGCCCTCTAAGGTGTTTGAGAGTCTCGTGATCAGTGTGGATCACAAACTCCCTGGACAGCAAGTAATGCTGCCAAGTCTTCAATGCTCGGACTAGGGCATAGAGCTCCTTGTCGTAGGTTGAGTAGTTGAGTGAGGCACCACCTAGCTTCTCACTGAAGTATGCCACTGGCCTCCCTCCTTGGGTTAGCACTGCTCCTATGCCTATTCCAGAGGCATCACACTCCACTTCAAACGTCTTGTTGAAGTCGGACAGGACTAGCACTGGTGCATGTGTAAGGCTGTCCTTCAAGGCCTGGAATGCCTTCTCCCAAGCTTCTCCCCAGCTGAATCCCACGTTCTTCTTCACTACTGCCGTCAATGGGAGGCAATACTGCTGAAGTTTTGCACGAATCTCCTGCAGAAGCTGTCCAGACCGTGGAAACTCCTCACTTGGCTGATGTTGCTTGGTGTTGGCCATTCTTGTATGGCTCGAATCTTCTCTTCATCAACCTGTAGGCCCTGTGAACTTACAACAAAACCTAAGAAGGCAAGTTTATCAGTACAAAAGATGCACTTCTTGATATTGGCATAAAGCTCTTCTTGTCGAAGGGTTTTAAGTACCAACTCAAGATGTGTGAGGTGATCCCTTAAGCATTTACTGTAAACTAACATGTCATTGAAATAAACTACAACGAACTTACTGATGTACGCCCTAAGAACTTGGTTCATAAGGCGCATGAAGGTACTAGGGGCATTAGTCAAGCCAAATGGCATGACTGTCCACTCGTAGAGCCCTTGCTTTGTCTTGAAAGCAGTCTTCCACTCATCACCTTCCTTCATCCTGACCTGGTGGTATCCACTCTTAAGGTCAATCTTGGAGAAGACCGTGGCTCCACTCAGCTCATCTAGCATGTCATCCAGCCGTGGTATCGGATGCCGGTACTTGACTGTGATGTTGTTGATTGCTCGGCAGTCCACGTACAATCGCCAAGTCCCATCCTTCTTGGGCACTAGCAGCACTGGTACGGCACATGGAATGAGGCTTTCTCGAACATAGCCTTTCTCCAGGAGCTCCTTGACTTGCTTCTCAAATTCCTTAAACTCTTCTGGACTCATCCGGTAGGCTGGCCGGTTGGGCAGGGCTGCTCCGGGCACGAGGTCGATCTGGTGCTCTATGCCACGTAGGGGAGGCAATCCTGCTGGTATCTCTTCCGGGAACACATCCTGGAACTTGTTGAGGTAGCTCTACCTATTCCTTTTCTACACATAAAATTTCTTTGAAGACCATTAGTAACATTAAATCCTTTGAGGCTAAAGCTCTCCAGACATGGCTTGGTTGAATAAGAAAGTTAGACTTGATAAGTTTCTTTTCCTTACTCAATTGTGATTGTAGCTCGTGTACCTGGGCAGGTGTAAGAGGAGCTAGACTGACCTTTCTCTTGTCATGCACAAAAGTGTAAAGATTGGTTCGGCCATCATGCCTGGTCTCCTTATCGAACTGCCATGGCCTTTCTAGCAGAAGATGGCCAGCTTGCATTGGCACCACGTCACACACTACTTGGTCTTGGTACTTGCCCACACTGAATGGCGCAGTGACCTGCTCATGGATCTTGAGCTCCGCTTTGTCATCTAGCCATCTCAGTCTAGCTTATGAACCATGTAAGCACTAGCAACATTAGTGTAAGAACCACCATCTATGATGAGGTTACATACCTTGCCATTGATGGTGCAACGGCTGTGGAAGATGTTCTCCCTCTGGATGGTCTCTGATGGATCCACCATTGCACTGAGAATGCGCCTAGTGACCAGCACTTCCCCCACATAGGGGTACTCAATGTCACCGTATTCTCTTTCTGGTTCATAGTCTTCTTCATCTTGGGATTCATACTCTCCAGCTTCCGTAATCAGCATTACCCGGTTGTTTGGGCACTCCCTTGAGATGTGTCCGCGACCCCTACACTTGAAACAAGTGATGTCACGTGATCTTTGAGGGTTAGAGGACTTACTAGGTTCTTTCTGGTCACGGGTTGTGATGAGGGCATCAGGTCGTACATCCAGCCAGGAGACCAGACTGGCCGACCAGGAAGCTTGCCCGAGACAGCCGGGCCATCTGGCACGCCTGCCGGTCCAAGCAGTACCGCCGGACCCTCGACCAATAGGACCAGAGCAACCACCATTGCTGGCGGAGAGGCCCAAGCTTCCGGCACACTTGGTGGGGACGTGGATGACACCGCCAATCCCCTTGGTGATGCCACCAACTCCGGGATCAACTTGGCCGGTCCTGAAGACGTTCCGGCCAGTACCCCGCACAGTCCAGCTGGTACAGCCGATCCAGCCGAGTGCACGAGCAATTCAACTTCCACACAAGGAAACTCGGGCCAGATAAGCTACCAGCTTCAGGATATGCATCTAGAGGAAGTATCCACACCAGTAGTGCCACCAGGAGCAATGACAAGAAGCAGATCAAGGGCACTTTTCCACAAATTCAGCTTATGGGTGGACAAGCTCCTAGAGGAAGATCAGCTAAGGACAATGGGCCAGAAGAGCAAAGTAGAGTCCAAAGGCTTCTCAACAACACAAGGGACATCAGAGACTTGGGCTTTAGTGGCAAAAGAGGTCAGGGCCCAAAGATTTTTAACCCTACTCCAAGTTGAAGACTAGGAGCAAGGCGCGTGCATGCCACAAGGACGGCCACCTTCCATTTCTTGGCCGTGAGGTAAGTTAAGGTAAGTTTCAATTCGAATATATGCCTCTTTCTGTTTTGCAGGGTAGGATCTAGATGCTTTACATTTTTGAGTCAAGAGCATTTTAGGAATAGGTCCTTTTTCGGTTATACACTTTTGTATCTTTTCCTTTTGTGCACTTTTGTAAACTTTCCTTTTTCTTTGTTTGAGTCGACCCTAGAAGGTCAAGCTGTCGAGCATATTAATAAGGCTCCTTCCAGCATTGTAGTTCGACAACCTTTTGCTAATTAATAAAGATCGAATTTTCTTTACAAGTTATTCTCTCAAAGAAGCTTGTGCGCTTAGAACCTAGTTGAGACCAGCCCTCCTAGCTCTAAGTTTGTGATTTATCACGAGGTTCATCACCCCTCGTGTGGTTCACTTCACCTTTCCATCGAATACCAACCCAAAACCCCTATCCAAGAAGTCTAAGGTCGAGTTTCTCACCTAAACTTCTCCAAACAGCCCACGCGCATACATCCTTGAATCAAGGCTTGTATCATTTTGGTATCAGAGCTTAAAGCTCCTAAACCAGGTTGTTTCTATCCTTTTACTTGTTTTTTTTTAGTTCTTGCATTAGTTTAAGTCGCATTCAAGAAAAATCAAAAAATAACATCAAAATCCAAACCGAGTGCATCTAGCCTTCTACGTGTATCACTAGGGTTTAGATTCACTTTTAAGTTCAATTAAAAAGAAAAGAAAAAGAAAAGAAAAGAAAATAGGAAAATACCAAAAAATTTTTGAATTGGACAGCTAGCACAAGTTGTCAAGAAAGTTTCCTTTTTCCTTTTATTCGAATTTTCCATTCCTTAGGATTTTCCTTTTTGCATTTTTCGAACCCCTTATAAAAAGAAAACCCTCCTAATAATTTAGGAGCATCCTAACTTGTCTTATTTCTTTGTAGAACACCATGGGAGAAGAAAATAGAGAAGCAACCGAAGCCATGATGGCCATGTTCACCACACTCCAAACACAACTCGCATCCATAGGCGAGAGGTTGGAGCACGTGGAAAGACCGGTGAGATTCCACGCCATAAGGCACGTGAGAGCTGAGCAAGACCGTCCTGAGGGTCCTGAGCACCTCAGGACACGGCACGAACAGGAGGAACCCCAACCAGATGGAGATGAGGACACACAACTGCATAACTATCACCATAGGCCGAGGGGACCTCCACGGCAACCAGAGGCAGAAGATGATGGCTTTGAGCCATATGGTCTTCACTAGAGACCAAGAATGCCTTCTAGACATCATGAGGATGGAGATGAACACACCTACAACTAGGTAATTCATCCTGATGTTAAACTAACTCCTCCAAGTTTTGCAGGAAAAGTAGACCCCGAGGCTTACCTAGATTGGGAGAGGAGAATGGATCATATCTTTGATCACTACAACCAACCAGGACCTAGGAGAGTCTCAATGGCAGTAGCACAACTCACGGACAATGCCCTCATCTGGTGGGATCGTGAGGTATCTGACAGAAGGAGGAAGAGAATGAGACCCGTAGACTCATGGGTCGACATGAAAGACCTCATGCGACAAAGGTTTGTTCCACCTTACTTTCATAGAGATTTGCAACGTCATTTTCGTACTCTTAAACAGGGTACCAGATCAGTAGAGGAGTACTATGAATAGTTCGAGAAGCTAAGGAACAGATTGGAGCACAATGATGATGAAGAAGCATTGATGGCACAATTCTTGGATGGACTCCAAGAAAGGATCAGCCGCAAGGTGGAAAGGCAAATCTACAATGACTTCAAAGACTTGTTCCACCTATCTGTGCAAGCTGAGCAGCACATCAAACGTAAGAGCCAAGACATCCGCAGCAAGCCTAAGACACCTTGGGCACCAAGCAACATGTCCAAGACCGTAGACAAAGGCAAGAGCATAGAGATCGAGTCAAGGTGAAAGACCAAGCCTCCTGAACCCACCCGTGACCAGAGAGAGCCTGGTAAGTCTTCTAACCCTCAAAGATCACGTGACATAACTTGTTTCAAGTGCAGGGGACGTGGACACATCTCAAGGGAGTGCCCAAACAACCGAGTCATGCTGATTACGGAGGCAGGAGAGTATGAGTCCCAAGATGAAGAGGACTATGAACCAGAAGGAGAGTATGGTGACATTGAGTACCCTGATGTGGGGGAAGTACTGGTCACTAGACGTATCCTCAGTGCAATGGTGGATCCTTCAGAGACCATCCAAAGGGAGAACATCTTCCACAGCCGTTGCACCATCAAGGGCAAGGTATGTAACCTCATCATAGATGGTGGTTCTTGCACTAACGTTGCTAGTGCATATATGGTTGATAAGCTAGGTCTAGAGAAGACAAAGTATCCTCGACCATATAGACTGAGATGGCTCGATGACAAAGTGGAGCTCAAGATCCATGAACAAGTCACTGTGCCATTCAGTGTGGGCAAGTACCAAGACCAAGTCGTGTGTGACGTGGTGCCCATGCAAGCTGGCCATCTTCTACTACGAAGACCATGACAGTTTGACAAAGAGACCAGGCATGATGGCCGAACCAATCTCTACACCTTCGTGCATGACAAGAGAAAGGTCAGCCTAGCTCCTCTTACACCTGCCCAGGTACACGAGCTACAACTCCAAATGAGTAAGGAAAAGAAACTTATCAAGTCTAATTTTCTTATTCAACCAAGCCATGTCTGGAGAGCTTTAGCCTCGAAGGATTTAATGTTACTAATGGTCTTCCAGGAAGTTTTAAGTGTAGAACAGGGACATGTAGAGCTACCTCCTGAAGTAGCAACTCTCCTCAACAAATTCCAGGATGTATTTCCAGAGGAGATACCAGCAGGCTTGCCTCCTTTACGTGGCATAGAACATCAGATTGATCTAGTGCCCGGAGCAGCCCTGCCCAACCGGCCAGCCCACCGGATGAGTCCAGAGAAGTCCAAGGAGCTTGAGAAGCAAGTCAAGGAGCTCCTGGAGAAAGGATATGTTCAAGAAAGCCTCAGTTCATGTGCCGTACCAGTGCTACTAGTGCCCAAGAAGGATGGGACTTGGCGCATGTGCGTGGACTGCCGAGCAATCAACAACACCACAGTCAAGTACCGGCATCCAATACCACGACTGGATGACATGCTAGATGAGCTGAGTGGAGCCATGGTCTTCTCCAAGATAGACCTCAAGAGTGGATACCACCAGGTCAGGATAAAGGAAGGTGATGAATGGAAGACTGCTTTCAAGACAAAGCAAGGGCTATACGAGTGGACAGTCATGCCATTCGGCTTGACTAATGCCCCAAGCACCTTCATGCGCCTTATGAACCAAGTTCTTAGGGCGTACATCAGTAAGTTTGTGGTAGTTTACTTTGATGATATACTAGTTTATAGTAAGTGCCTACGGGAACACCTCACACATCTTGAGATGGTACTTAAAACCCTTCGACAAGAAGAGCTTTATGCCAATCTCAAGAAGTGCACCTTTTGTACTGATAAGCTTGTCTTTTTAGGTTTTGTTGTAAGTTCACAGGGCCTACAGGTTTATGAGGAAAATATTCGAGCCATACAAGAATGGCCAACACCAGGCAACATCAGCCAAGTGAGGAGCTTCCACGGACTGGCCAGCTTCTATAGGAGATTCGTGCCCAACTTCAGCAGTATTGCCTCACCACTGACGGCAGTAGTGAAGAAGAACGTGGGATTCAGCTGGGGAGAAGCTCAGGAGAAGGCATTGAAGGCCTTAAAGGACAGCCTTACACATGCACCAGTGCTAGTCCTGCCCGACTTCAACAAGACGTTTGAAGTGGAGTGTGATGCCTCTGGAATAGGCATAGGAGCAGTGCTAACCCAAGGAGGGAGACCAGTGGCATACTTCAGTGAGAAGCTAGGTGGTGCCTCACTGAACTACCCCACTTATGACAAGGAGCTTTATTCCCTTGTCCGAGCATTGGAGACTTGGCAGCATTACTTGCTGTCCAAGGAGTTTGTGATCCACACTGATCATGAGACTCTCAAACACCTCAGAGGGCAAACCAATCTCAAGAGGAGACATGCCAGGTGGAAGGAGTTCATAGAGACCTTCCTGTACGTCATCAAGTACAAGAAGAGCAAAGATAATGTGGTAGCCGATGCACTATCGAGGAGGTTTGCCTTGATATCCACCATGGAGGCAAAGGTCCTAGGGTTCGAGCACATCAAGGACCTATACAAGGATGATCCTGACTTTGCTGAGAGCTACAAGGAGTGTGGCACAGGGAGTCATGGCAAGTTCTACATCCATGAGGGGTTCTTGTTCCGAGAAAGAAGGCTGTGCATATCACAAGGATCATTAAGGGAGCTTATCATCCGAGAAGCTCATGGAGGAGGACTCATGGGCCACTTTGGTATCGACAAGACTCTAGCAGTGGTCAAGGAGCACTTCTACTGGCCACACATCAAGAGGACAGTAGAAGCCCATTGTGCAAGATGCATCACTTGCAAGAAGGCAAAGTCCCGAGTGCAACCTCACGGGTTGTATCTCCCACTGCCCATACCTACACATCCATGGGTGGACATCTCAATGGACTTTGTTCTAGGTCTGCCCAAGATCAACCACAAAGATGCAATCTTTGTAGTGGTGGACAGATTCTCCAAGATGGCACACTTCATTCCATGTGCCAATGTCAATGATGCCACACAAACAGCTGAGCTGTTCTTCAGGGAGATAGTACGGCTTCATGGAGTGCCAAGGACCATCGTATCAGACAGGAACACCAAGTTCCTCAGCCATTTCTGGAGGACCCTTTGGAGAAAGCTAGGCACGAAGCTACTCTTCTCTACCACCTGCCATCCTCAAACCGATGGCCAAACTGAAGTTGTCAACAGGACACTATCAACCCTTCTCAGGACTACACTAGGGAAGAACCTAAAGACTTGGGTGGAGTGCCTGCCATTCATAGAGTTCGCTTACAACCGAGCCGTGCACTCAGCAACCAAGAAGACACCATTTGAAGTGGTATACGGCTTCAACCCTCTCACCCCATTGGAGCAAACACCACTACCACCAGCTGAGATGACCAACCTCAACGGAGCATCCAAGGCAGAGTTCATAAGGAGGTTACACCAGAAGGTAGCAGAAAACTTGGAGAAGAGGACCGGACAGTACGTGACTCATGCCAACAAGGGAAGAAAGGAGGTGATCTTTCAACCAGGCGATTGGGTGTGGCTACACCTACGGCAGGAGAGGTTCCCAAACCTAAGGAGTTCCAAGCTAGCACCAAGAGGAGATGGACCATTCAGAGTGCTCGAGAGGATCAACAACAACGCCTACCGGATCGAGCTACCAGGTGAGTTTAATGTGTCCAATACGTTCAATGTTACTGACTTAGCCCCTTTCCATGCAGATGCACCAGTTTTGAGGACAAAATCTACTGAAGAGGGAGGGGATTATGAGGACATCAGGTTGTACATCCAGCCAGGAGACCAGACTGGCCGACCAGGAAGCTTGCCCGAGACAGCCGGGCCATCTGGCACGCCTGCCGGTCCAAGTAGTACCGCCGGACCCTCGACCAATAGGACCAGATCAACCAGCATTGCCGGCGGAGAGGCCCAAGCTTCCAGCACACTTGGTGGGGACGTGGATGACACCGCCGGTCCCCTTGGTGATGCCACCAACTATGGGATCAACTTGGCCGGTCCTGAAGACGTTCCGGCCAGTACCTCGCACAGTCCAGCCGGTACAGCCGATCCAGCCAAGTGCACGAGCAATTCAACTTCCACACAAGGAAACTTGGACCAGATAAGCTACCAGCTTCAGGACATGCATCTAGAGGAAGTATCCACACCAGTAGTGCCACCAGGAGCAATGACAAGAAGCAGATCAAGGGCACTCTTCCACAAATTCAGCTTATGGGTGGACAAGCTCCTAGAGGAAGATCAGCTAAGGACAATGGGCCAGAAGAGCAAAGTAGAGTCCAATGGCTTCTCAACAACACAAGGGACATCAGAGACTTGGGCTTTAGTGGCAAGAGAGGTCAGGGCCCTAAGATTTTTAACCCTAAGACTAGGAGCAAGGCGCGTGCATGCCACAAGGATGGCCACCTTCCATTTCTTGGCCGTGAGGTAAGTTAAGGTAAGTTTCAATTAGAATATATGCCTCTTTCTGTTTTGCAGGGTAGGATCTAGATGCTTTACATTTTTGAGTCAAGAACATTTTAGGAATAGGTCCTTTTTCGGTTATACACTTTTGTATCTTTTCCTTTGTGCACTTTTGTAAGTTTTCCTTTTCTTGTTTGAGTCGACCCTAGTAGATCAAGCTGTTGAGCATATTAATAAGGCTCCTTCCAGCATTGT
The DNA here is from genome assembly GCA_018901935.1 of Pugionium cornutum. NCBI lineage: Eukaryota > Viridiplantae > Streptophyta > Magnoliopsida > Brassicales > Brassicaceae > Pugionium > Pugionium cornutum. The sequence continues at coordinate 18,150,664 of CM032157.1, forward strand.
AGTTCGACAACCTTTTTGAGATTAATAAAGATAGAACTTTTTCCCCAACAAGTTTTCTCTCAAGAATCTTGTGCGCTTAGAATCTAGTTGAGACCAGCCCTTCTAGCTCTAAGTTTGTGATAAATCACGAGGTTCATCACCCCTCATGTTGTTCACTTCACCTCTCCATCGAATCCCAACCCAAAAACCTCTATCCAAGAAGTCTAAGGTCGAGTTTCTCACCTAAACTTCTCCAAACAGCCCACGCGCATACATCCTTGAATCAAGGCTTGTATCAGGTTGGCTCAGGAGGCTTGCTCTTGAACCATGAGTCGATCTCTATGCCTTTGCCTTTGTCTACGTGCTTGGGGATATTGCTTGGTGCCCAAGGCGTCTTAGGCTTGCTGCGGATGTCTTGGCTCTGACGATTGATGTGCTGCTCAGCCTGGACAGATAGGTGGGACAAATCCTTGAAGTCATTGTAGATTTTCTTTTCCACCTTGCAGCTGATTCTTTCTTGCAGTCCATCCAAGAACTGTGCCATCAAAGCCTCCTCATCGTCATTGAGCTCCAGTCTGTTCCTTAGTCTCTCAAAACTCTTCATAGTACTCCTCTACTGATCTGGTGCCCTGCTTAAGAGTACGAAAACGTCGTTGTAAATCTCAATGAAAATAAGGTGGAACAAACCTTTGTCTCATGAGGTCTTTCATGTCAACCCATGAGTCTACGGGCCTCAATCTTTTCCTTCTTTGGTCAGACACCTCACGATCCCACCAGATGAGGGCATTGTCCGTGAGTTTTGCTACTGCCATGGAGACTCTCCTAGGGCCTGGTTTGTTGTAGTGATCGAAGATCTGATCCATCCTCCTCTCCCAATCAAGATAGGCTTCGGGGTCTACTTTTCCTGCAAAACTAGGAGGTGTTACTTGACATCAGGATGATTTACCTGTTTGTAGGCGTATTCATCTCAATCCTCATGATGTCTAGGAGGCATCCTTGGTCTCTGGTGATGACCATATGGCTCGAAGCCATCGCCTTCTGCCTCTGGTTGCGTGGAGGTCCTCTCGGCCTAGGGTGATAGTCGTGAGGCTGTTGGTCCTCATCTCCATCCGGCTGGGGTTCTTCATGTTCGTACCATGTCCTAGGGTGCTCAAGACCCTCAGCACGGTCTTGCTCAGCCCTCACGTGCCTTATGGCCTGGAATCTCACAGGCCTCTCCACGCGCTCCAACCTCTCACCGATTGATGTGAGTTGCATTTGGAGGGTGGTGAACATGACCATCATGGCCTCGGCTGCATCTCTATTTTCTTCTACCATTGCGTACTACAAAGAAAAGAACAAGTTACTCTGCTCCTAGAATCGATTAGGAGGGTTTCTTATATAGAAGAATTCGAAAAAATGCAAAAAGGAAAAAACTGGGAAAAGAAAAATTCGAAAAAATGGAAGATTTGAAAAAAATGAAAACTTTCTAACAACTAGTGCTAGTTGTCTTGGTTGATTTCTTTTGGTGTTTTTCCTATTTTCTTTTTTTTCTTTTTAATTTAACTTAATAATAATGGAAATATGATTCTAACAAAAAGTAAAGTCAAAAATTGCAATGCAAGAATGGATCTAAGCCCTAGTGATGCACGTAGAAGCTAGATGCACTCGGTTTGAGTTTGATGCTATTTTTTTTTCTTGAATGCGACTTAAACCAATGCAAGAACTAGAAACAAAACTAATTAAAGGATAGAAACAACCTGGTTTAGGAGCTATAAGCTCTGATACCAAAATGATACAAGCCTCGATTCAAGGCTAATATGCGCGTGGGCTGTGTGGAGAAGATTAGGTGAGAAACTCAACATTAGGCTTCGGGATGGGGGTTTGCTGGTTGGTAAAAGATGAAAGGGTGAAGTGAACCACACGAGGGGTGATGAACCTCATGATAAATCACAAACTTAGAGCTAGGAGGGCTGATCTGAACTAGGTTCTAAGCGTACAAGTCTCTTGAGAGAATAACTTGTAGATAGAAAATTCGATCTTTATTAATTATCAAAAAGGTTATCGAACTACAATGCTGGAAGGAGCCTTATTAATATGCTCGACAGCTTTACCTTCTAGGTTCGACTCAAGAAAAGAAATAGAAAACTTACAAAAGTGCACAAATGGAAAACTTACAAAAGTGCATAACCGAAAAAGGACATATTCCTAAAATGTCTTTGACTCAAAAATGTAAATGATCTAAATCCTACCCTGAAAAACAGAAAGAGGCAAATATCTAATTTGAAAACTTACCTTTCTTACCTCACAGCCAAGAAATGGAAGGTGGCCGTCCTTGTGGCATGCACTCGCCTTGCTCCTAGTCTTCGGCTTGGATTAGGATTAGGAATCTTTAGGCCCTGACCTCTCTTGCCACTAAAGCCCAAGTCTCTGAAGTCCCTTGCATTGTTGTGAAGCCTTTGGATTCTTATTTGCACTTCTGGCTCAATGTCCCTTGTCGATCATCTTCTAGGAGCTTGTCGACCCACAAGCTGAATTTGTGGAAGAGCACCCTTGATATGCTCCTTGTCATTGCTCCTGGTGGCACCACTGGTGTAGAGACTTCCTCTAGATGCATGTCCTGAATCTGGTAGCTTATCTGGTCCGAGTCTCCTTGTGTAGACGTTGAAATGGTGGTACACTCGGCTGGATCGGCTGTCCCGGCTGGACTGTGCAAGGTACTGGCCGAAATGTTATCTGAGCCGGCCAAATTGATTTCGGAGCCAGCGGTATCACAAATGGGACCGGCGGTGTCATCCAAGTCGCCACCAGTTGGGCCAGAGGTTTGGGCCTCTCTGCCGGAAATGTTGGTCGGTCCGGCCTGGCTGGTCGAAGGCCCGGCGGTACCGCTTGGGCCTGCAGACGCGCCAAATGGCCCGGCTGTCTCTGGCAAGCTTCCTGGTCGGCCAATCTGGTCTCCTGGCCAGCCATACAACCTGATGTCCCCATCAGGCTTAGACTTTCTCGGATATAGCCCTTAGACATTAAGTCTTGTACTTGTGTTTCCAGCTCCTTTGCTTCTTCTGGATTCACTCTATAGGCAGATCGGTTCGGCAATGATGCTCCAGGAACAAGATCAATCTGATGCTTGATTCTTCTTATAGGTGGCAATCCTGGTGTTATCTCTTCTGGAAAAACATCATTGAATTTGTCAAGAAGCTCTAGAACAGCAGCAGAGAGTTCCTCCTTTTCTTGTCCTGAAACAACACTTCTTTAAAGATCATTAGTAGCACCTTTGATTTAAAATCAAAAGATTTCAAAACAGTGGCAGCTGTTACATAAATGTTAGTTTTATTTAGCTTTTCTCCTTTAGACATAGTTCATTGCATCTCATGCACTTCCTGTGGAGTTAAAGGTGCTAAGCTATGTTTCTTGTTATCGTGCATGAAGGTATAGTGATTAGTGCGTCCATTTTGTAATGCTTCTTTGTCAAATTGCCATGGACGACCTAGAAGTAGATGTCCAGCTTGCATAGGTACCACATCACACACAACTTGATCTGCATACTTGCCTATGCTGAATGGTATGGTGACTTGTTCTGCGTTTTTTAGCTCAGTTTCATCGTTCAGCCATTTGAGCTTGTATGGTCGAGGATGCTTTGTCTTTTGTAACCCTATGTTATCAACCAAATACTTGTTCGCTACGTTAGTACAAGAACTACCATCTATGATCAAGCTACATAACTTAGAGTATATTGTGCACCGAAAATGAAAAATATTTTCTCTTTGTATAGTTTCTAGTTCAAAAAGAGCACTGATGGATCTCCTTGTAACTAGAAGCTCTCCGGTATCAGGATAGTCCACAACTTCTTCCTCAGAGTTTTCTGGTTCATACTCCTCTTCATCTTGAGACTCATATTCACCATTTGATTTAAGGATCATAACTCTCTGGTTTGGGCATTCTCTGACATTTAAAAAAGTTATGTCACGAGATCTCTGAGTTGGAGTTTTACCTTACTCTGGTTTATTGTTTTTAGACGTTTCAGCAATGGATTTCTTGAATCTGGATTCTATGTCGATGGCCTTTCCTTTGTCCAGAGCCTTTTGAGGTTGTTGATTCCAGGTAGACTTGCTATGATTTGCTGAGATAGTCTTCCTATTTATGTGCTGCTCAGCCTGAATCGCAAGATGCAGCAACTCGCCCAAATCATGATAGGTTTGTCTCTCCACTTTTCTAGCAATTCGATCTTGCAGACCATCTAGGAATTAAGCCATCAAAGTTTCTTCTGAATCTTCGGTCTCCAACATGTTTCTAAGCATTTCAAACTCATCAATGTATTCTTCAACAGATTTAGAACCTTGAGTTAGTTTCCTAAATTTCTTCTGCGACTCTCTGTAGTAGTATGCAGGGACATATCTCCTCCTTAGTTGGAACCTCATGTCTTCCCAAGTAGTGATATGACCATGTCTATGTCTCCTTCTTTCAGACACATCTCTGTCCCACCAAGCTAGAGCGCTTTCAGTGAGTTGAGCAGCTGCTAGAGACACTTTTCTCTGATCTGAGTAGTTGTAATACTCAAATATGTATTCCATACGCCTTCCCAATCAAGGTAGGCATCTGGATTAACCTTTCCAGCAAAGGTTGGTGCCGTGAGCTTTACGTCTCTGTTTCCATGCCAAGATTCTTGTACTCTATCTCTGTCACATTGATATTGTCTTCTTGGTATATGATTATGATCAGGTTTGGATGGAAAATCTTCTTCTAAGTCGGCTATTTCATCCTCCTCATGATTCACACGTTGGGCATTCGCATTTCTGATAGGATTTCTGCAAATTGGTGGTGGTTGTTCTATTCTTTTCATGCGATCTCCTAGGTTCTGAAATTGAATCTGAATATCAGCAAGCATCTGAGCAACATTCACATCTACTGGTTCTCCCATAGTCACACAATCTATCTCACACTAAACAAATAGATCAAGTGCAAAAGAAGTCAAATACACGCAATCAAAAACAACTTAAAATGGACAGAACTAGTTGCAGCAGCAAAGGAAGACGAATAGACACAATAAAAAAAACTGAAAATCGACAAGCTAGTTGCAGCATCAAAGGAAGTCAAATAGACACAATAAAAACAACTAAATATGGACAGAACTAGTTGCAGCAACAAAGGAAGTTGAATAGACACAATCAAAACAACAGAAAATCGACAAATCTAGTTGCAGCAACACAAGCTATCAACAACTAATGATGTTACTAGCTTTTAACACACAAAAAACAGATTGGGGTTCGATTTTTATGGGTTTTACGAAGAGATGCAGTTTGACAGCAAGTTAACAAGGAAATGACAGAGTAAAAACAAAAAAGGATAGATAAACCTGAATAGGAGCGATTAAGCTTTGATACCAAATGATGCAGGAACAAGAGGACTTTTTCGAGCAAGGGGAACTGCTGTAGACGCTCTAGCTGCCTGTACAACACTTTCTAGAGACTCTGCAGTGATTAGTTGATGGTGACCCTTCACCTGGCTGTAGAGCACTTTCTGGAGGATCTAAGTGAGGATTGAGTAGAGAGGTGGATCGAGAGACGCCACACAGATTATGGAATGCCTGTGATAAGTCTAGAGCACTCAAATTTCAAGGATTCTCACACAAAAAGCTGGAGGCATCAGCTCCTTTCAAAGGAAGAAAAACTAGGTTTTTATTTCATAAAGCTTGAGTGATTACATGCTGAGAAGGGACTTTATATACTAGTCCAGCAGCAGGTGCCTTCTAGGGCTGAAAATACATTATAATGGAAGGACTAAAACGAAAATAACAACAAATCATTAGGACCTAATGACAAATAAAAGACTCTTAGACTTAGCTGTTACATTCCTGCAAAAACAAGCAAATAAACTTGTTAATTCAAACATAAGAATTTCAAATATGCACATTGGTCTCTTGTAGCTCCTTATAATGCCTTCTTAAGTTTGTTTAGCAATGATGAACAACGTTGTATCTCCGAAGCCTTGTAAAACTGGAAAGAGTGAAATTGTTGTAGTCTTTAGTTGTTCATAGTCTCCTTCTTGTAATTTTTTAGTAAGTTCAGCTTCATGGAATCCTCCATCTTCTATGATTTTTATGAGACTCTAAACAGACTTGTTGAAAATCTTACTAAGATTTCTTGTGCCTGATCTTGTTCTTCGAGCTTGTCTCATAATAGGTATATTAATGGGCTCTTCCTTTGCTTCTAGTGAGCTAGTATTGATGTCCACATCAATTGTGGAACTTGGGCCTCTTATCCCATAGCTCTTGATTCAAGAAACAAAAGGATACTACCTTCCTTGGCAAGTAGTTATCAAGGAGACAAAGAAATAATGCAAAAGGTGAATGGAAGACTACGAATTTATTTTTGGGTTTTTACGTTAATTTTGAAGTAATGTAAATATTGAAAAAAATGAATGGAAATCTACTAGAATATTAGATTTGGTTGACAAGGTTTAGGACAAAAAGGAAATTGCTAGGAAAAGGAAATTTTCTCCTTTGAAATCTTTCCTTTGATTTTCTCAAACCGTATATCTATTGAATGGAACTACTATAGTACTACCTAAAAAACCAAATGAAACAAGCAATTAAAAGGCTAAAACTGGATGTAGGAGCTTTTAGCTCTGATACCAGATGATGTAAAACACCGTATGAGGTCTTACAAAGGTGGAGGGCTGGCCGTGACACAAGATGGTGGTCACCCTCTCTTGTTACGGCCAAGGGGATAGTGGTGGGGATCTAACGAGCTGGCGGTCGCTCTCTCTCGTGGGATCAAGACAGGGGAAGTGATGGAGGAGGCGAGTTTCACCACAGAGACGGTGGAAACTCTTTGATGCAGCATGAGGAGTTCAAGCAAGGAGGCTGTGGCTCTCTCTTGATTGAAATCGCAAAGGGGTTTCTTTCTCCTAGATGAAAATTCGATCTTTATTAATATAAAAAAAATGAAATATTAAAAGGCTGGAGGGAACCTTATATAAGGTTTCTACGGCTTGACCTAATGGCCAAATTAAATAAAAGAAATACAACAAGGAAATCACAAACAAAAAGAAATCGCAACAACACATAAAAAGGAAAAGTTCATAAACTAATAAAAGGAAAGTTGCAAGTTGTGTGTGTGGTGAGGCGCCTAAGCTTGAATTTGCATCATGTTGGACCGTGGCTATAGCCATTTGTTCCTGCAAGAATGTAATAAATTGACCATACCTTAGCCTTACTTGTAAATGGCCGCGTAGGAGCACTAAGTGTTGATTCCGTGTGTGTTTGGGGCCTGGAGTGTCTTGGGCCGTGGCCTTGGGCTTTAAAGTCTTCTAAGTCTAGACTTGATGCTTCAGGGTCTTGTTCTTGAAGCTCTTTCAGTTGTCTTTATCCATCTTGAAGCTCTCTGTCCGTGGGTGTTGTTCCGGCCCCTTTCTTGTCCTTGGTGGTCACCTTGGGTCCTTGTGCTCTCTAATCCTGTAAAGCAAGTTATAGCAGTTGATTGGCAACTAAAATCAGAAGATATACCTATAATTAGATGGTCATGGCCGTTGCCAATGGTCATTTGGCCGAAGATTTGGGCAAGATCTTTGGTTGGTCGATGTATCGCGGCTGTTGGGCCATCTACGCCGGTGGGATTTAAGGTAGTTATCCATGGCAAGGTTGAACCTCCTCCTCAGTTTTTTTCTCCTGGACCGTGTGGCAGGCGCCTCTCGTACCTAGGTCCATGACTCCGGTATGTGGTCGGTACCATTGTCCTCATCATGACCAGACGTATGGTTCTACTGGGAATTTCGATTGGCCATGACTGTTCATGAAAACGGACAATGGGCCTTATAAGTACGAGTCTTGGGTTCCAAAAAAGGGGCATATGCGCATAGAGGATAATTCCTTAAATTTACGTAAGGCAATAATCGAAAAGAATTAGACCTAGGGAAGGAGCTTTCGTGGGCTACGGATCAGGAGGCCGACCCAGAAGGTATGCGAGTAAGGGCTAAGTGTGGTCGAGGTGAGTAATTCCTTACCCTCTTTGCTTGGGTTCCTCTTTGCTGGTTATTCGACGATCAAGGGAATCCAAGGGCCTAGTTGGGTAAGTTTTTCTAAGTGACCAGGATTGGGTGATACCTTCCCGGCCAGATGGCTGGCCTGGCCTGCCCTTAGACTGGATCGAGTCCTTCGGACCGAATTACCAGGTGGCCGAAGGATCGGGTGACACCTTCCTTGGCAGGTTGGTCGATCGGTTATGTCTAAGGCCTGATTGAGTGTGTCCTTGGCCAGATGTTGGTTGATACTTAGAGAATTGATGGATTTTCGCTTGAATTGCATTCATTCGTGCCTTTTTAAGGCCTTTATGGAATGATACTTGTTAAGGCCGAGTTATTTATGCACCTTTTGGCTTTTTCAGGAAACGATGGTGATCGTGGTAAGGATTTGGCTTGAGCGCAAGGCTGGTGACCTGAGTATATGGGTGGTGTATTGGTCCGCGTAGTTAGGATCGTTCAAATGTGTAATCCTTCGGGAAAACTGTCATATTGTTGAATCCTATTGTTATACTCAAAATAAAAATCCGCATCTATTATCTAATGACTCTCATATTGACTTTAAAACTCATGAATCTAAGTATAAATCAAACTTGCACTTAGTCTAAATATTGGACCCTAAAATTTGGATCTTAGACTCTAAATTCCTTTGTTAATCCAAAAGGGAACAACCTCTTCGAACTGATAATCTGGGAAAGGGTGTTTCAGGTTAGTACCAGAGCATGCTTGGTCCAAGGACGGGTTAGATGTGGGTTAAGTAGACACCACTCATGGGGCAACCAGGTCTTGTGCGTGTTAAGTGTCGAGACTAACCAAACGGTTTTGCGGATGGGTAAGCGTAACAAGACCAAGAAAAGCAAGACGGATAAGGCAAAGGGTGGTGATAAAAGCCCTTAATAAAGACCGTAACAATCGCGGCTGGTTGGAGAAGATTAGGCGAGAAACTTGGCCTTAGGCTTCTGGATAGGGGCTTTCTGGTGGGTATTGGATGGTGGGGTGAAGTGAACCACACGAGGGGTGATGAACCTCGTGATAAATCACAACTTAGAAGCTAGGAGGGCTGGTCTCAACTAGGGTTCTAAGCGATAGAGTTTTAGGAGAAAAACTCGTAGGAAATAGTGCTCTCTTTATTAATAATCAAAAGTTTTTGAAATACAATGCTGAAGGAGTCTTATTAATATGCTCGGCAGATTTGACTTTCTATGGTCGACCAAAAATAGAAATGGAAAAGATATAAAAGTGCATAAGGAAAATTACAAAAAGGAAATAACTGAAAAAGAACAACTACCTAAATTGTTCTTGACTCATTAAATAGAAAACTAGTAATTCCTACCCTGCAAAACAGAAAAGGCAAGTAATAATTGAAAATTTATCTTTCTTACCTTTCGGCTAAGAAATGGAAGGTGCCTGACCTTGTGGCATGCACACGCCTAGCTCCTAGTCTTCAACTTGGAGTAGGATTACGAAATGTTGGGCCTTGACCTCTTTTGCCACGAGAGCCCAAGTCTCTGAAGTCCCTTGAGATTTTGAGAAGCCCTTGGATACTTCCTGGTACTCTTGGCCCAATGCTCCTTGTCGTTGGTCTTCTAGGAGCTTGTCTACCCACAAGCTGAACTTGTGGAAGAGTGCCCTTGTTCTGCTCCTTGTCATGGCTCTTAGTGGCACAACTGGTGTAGAGACTTCATCTAGGTTCATGCCTTGAAGCTGGTAGCTGAGTTGATACGAGTCTCCTTGTGCAGAGGTGGAAATGGTGGTGTTGTCGCTTGAGCCGGCGGGATTGTGCGTAGAGCTGGCCGAGTTGAGATCGGAGCCGGCCAAATCATTTTGTGAGCCGGCAGTGTCACCAGTTGGGCCGGCGGTGTTGTTCACATCACTGCCAATTGGGCCGGAGGTTTGGGCCTCTCTGCCGGAGAAGTTGGTCGGCCCGGCCCAGCTGATCGTAGGGCCGGCAGTACCGCTTGGCCTGGCAGACGCGCCAAATGGCCCGGCTGTCTCAGGCAAGCCTCCTGGTTGGCCATTTTGGTCTTCTAGCCGGCCAGACGATCTGATGTCCTCATCATCCTCTCCCTCTTCAGTAGGTTTTGACCTCAAAACTGGCTCATCTGCAAGGAAAGGAGCTAAATCAGTCACATTGGATGTGTTAGACACATTAAACTCACCTGGAAGTTCAATCCGATAGGCATTGTTGTTGATCCTCTCCACCACTCTTAATGGTCCATCTCCTCTGGGGGCTAGCTTGAAATTCCTTAGGTTGGGAAACCTCTCTTGCCGTAGGTGTAGCCACACCCAATTGCCTGGTTGAAAGATCATTTCTCTTCTCCCCTTGTTGGCGTGAGTCATGTACTGCCTGGTCCTCTTCTCCAGGTTCTCTGCTACCTTCTGGTGTAACTTCTTGATGAATTTTGCCTTAAATGCTCCATTGAGGTTGGTCATCTCTGTTGGCGGCAGTGGTGTTTGCTCCAAAGGCGTTTGAGTGTTGAAGTCGTAGACCACATAAAAAGAGGTCTTTTTTTGTGGTTGAATGCACTGATCCGTTGTAAGCAAACTCTATAAATGGCAGGCACTCCACCCATGTCTTGAGGTTCTTCCCTAGTGTGGTCCTGAGAAGAGTTGACAATGTCCGGTTGACTACTTCAGTTCGGCCATTGGTTTGAGGGTGACATGTGGTAGAGAAGAGCAACTTTGTGCGTAGTTTTCTACAGAGAGTCCTCCAGAAGTGGCTGAGAAATTTGGTGTCTCTATCTGACACAATTGTCCTTGGCACTCCATGAAGTCGTACTACCTCCCTGAAGAACAGTTCTGCCATTTACATGGCATCATTAACATTGGCACATGGTATAAAATGTGCCATCTTGGAGAATCGATCCACCACTACACACTACAAGAAAACTGCCAATTTGCGACTACATACGTGGTCACAAAATTTGCGACCACATTTGCCACGATTTTGTGACCAATTTGCGACTACGGAGAAGTAGTCGCAAAGTGGTCGCAAAAGTGTGACCAATACCTGTAGTCGCATTTTGGTCGTAATACTCAACCAATTAGAGACTGAAATGCGACTCCGGTGCGACTGACATATGTAGTCGCTAATCAGTCGCAAAATATCGACTGATTAGCGACTACATATGGAAACTCACTTGGTAGTCGCATATTGGTCGCTAAAAATGCGACCATTTTGCGACTACATGTTGTAGTGGTTCTTCAGTCACAAAGTGGTGGCAAAGCGCCACAATAAAAAACATGTTCGTGTTAGGTATAACGACATTTATGCGAGTACACTGTTGTAGTCGCAAAGTAGTGGCAAATCAGTGGCAAAGTAGTGGCAAAGTAGTGGCAAAATGTTGTATATATATGCACCATCCCAATCTTTCATTTGTAGAATCGAAGGAAAAAAAATTGTTAAAACATGTGGGGAAATTATAATAATTCGAGAGATTGGATGTACAGAAGGATTGATAATGAAACAAGAAATATATTGGCGGAATTTGCACAAGGCATGGAGCAGTTCATGAATTTTGCAAGTAGTCAACCAATAGCTCAAAGTAGCGGAGGTAAGTTTTTCTGTCCTTGTATTAATTACAAAAATGATAAATTTATTCCGGGACGGAAAATATAGAGTCATCTATATAGTCGAGGATTTATGCCAAATTATTATATTTGGTATAAACATGGAGAAGAGTTGAATGTTCAGTTAGGGACGAGTACTAGTCGGGGTGATGTCCAAAGAAATCAGGGAGGTACGCATGGTTGTAGTAGTGATGAAACAGTTGGTACATCCGGTAATAGATATGTTGAAATGGTGACGGATGCATTTCATGAGACAACGACTGATGATCATCAGTACTATAATCAGAACGAAGAAGAATATAATTATAATGAAGAAGAACGGCCTAATGAAGAAGCACACAATTTTTACAACATGTTAGAAGCTGCGAAAAATCCATTGTATGATGGTTGTCATGAAGGGCACTCACAGTTATCTTTAGCTGCTCGGTTCATGAACATCAAGTCTGATTTTAATTTACCAAAAAAATGTATGGATTCTTGGGCGGAGCTGTTTACAGAATATTTGCCCAAGGAGAATCAGGCAACGGGTTCATATTATGAAACCAAAAAATTGATGCAAAATTTAGGCCTCCCGTTTTATACAATTGACGTATGTGTTCAAAATTGTAGATCTTCTGGAAAGAAGATGAGAAATGGGAAAAATGCAAATTTTGCGATTCCCCCCGGTATAAGCCAAGCGAGGGCAGGACGAAAATACCTTTCAGTCGTATGTGGTATTTACCTATAGGTGATAGACTTAAAAGAATGTATCAAAGCGAGAAAACCGCAGAGGTAATGAGGTGGCACGCAGAGCATGAAGCAGAAGACGGAGAAATGATTCATCCATCTGATGCTGCAGAGTGGAAAAATTTTCAATATCTACATCCTAGATTTGCTGCTGAATCTCGAAACGTTTATCTTGGCTTATGTACTGATGGGTTCAATTCATTTGGGATGTCTCGTAATCATTCATTATGGCCAGTGATTATCACTTCATATAACTTGCCACCGGAGATGTGTATGAAGAAAGAGTATTTGTTTCTAACAATTCTGAATTTGGGGCCAAATCATCCGCGTGCTAGTCTGGATATATTCCTCCAGCCTTTGATTGATGAGTTGAAAGAATTATGGTCTACGGGAGTTGATGCATACGATGTATCGTTGAACCAAAATTTCAATCTAAAAGCCGTGTTACTATGGACGATAAGCGATTTTCCCGCTTATGGAATGTTGTCAAGATGGACAACACATGGAAGACTGTCGTGTCCAATTTGTATGGATGATACGAAGGCATTTCAATTACCAAATGGGAGAAAGATGTGTTGGTTTGATTGTCATAGAAGGTTTCTTCCTAATGGTCACCCGTTATGGAAAAATAAAACAATTTTTTTAAAAGGGAAGCACGCTTTGAATGACTATCCTCCACAATCATTGACAAGCGAACAAGTTTTATACGAGCGAATAAAAACTGTCAATCCTTTAAGAACATCTGACTACGGCAGAAACGGTCATGAAAGTAAAGAAGAAGGTTATGGCAGCTGGCATAATTGGCACAAAGAAAGTATATTTTGGGAGTTGCCGTACTGGATGGATCTTAACCTTCGACATAATCTTGATGTGATGCATATAGAGAAGAATATCTTCGATAACATCATTAATACTGTTATGAATGTGAAAGAGAATTCAAAAGATACAGTTAAGTCAAGGTTGGATATTGCAAAGTTTTGCTCTCGAAAGGAGTTGCACGTGGATGGTCGGGGTAATGCTCCATTCCCTATATTTCGATTGACACAAAAAGCAAAAGAACAGTTATTGGAATGTATCAAAAATGATGTCAAATTTCTGGACGGCTATGCGGCAGATTTAGCAAATTGTGTGGATATGGATGAACTAAAGTTCTCGGGCATGAAAAGCCATGACTGCCATGTTTTTGTGGAAAGACTTCTCCCTTTTATATTTGCAGAACTTTTACCACAGAACGTTCATCTAGCATTATCAGGTAAATATAGTAATAAATATATTTTTTATTGAGAGTACGTAAATTAATAATAATTGCCTGTAGTAATTAATTGTCGATGGTAATTAATATATATAGGGATTGAAGGATTTTTCCGTGATTTATGCCCCAGATCATTACAACAAAACCATGTCCGAATTCTGAAGGAAAACATAGTCATAATTAGGTGCAATTTGGAAAAGATCTTTCCGTCTTCATTTTTCGACGTCATGGAGCATCTTCCTGTACATCTACCATACGAAGATGAACTGGGTGGACCTGTGCAATATAGGTGGATGTATCCATTTGAAAGGTTTTTTAAAAAACTAAAAAGTACGGCGAAGAACAAACGATATGCTGTAGGGTCGATTGTTGAATCATATGTGAATGATGAGATATCTTACTTCTCGGAACATTACTTTGCTGCGCACATACGCACGAAAAACAGGTAACATAAATTAATTATTATGTTTATTAATTAATTCTTTTATTATATATTAATATAATGGCAAATTTTCATACTGATATATCGTGTAATTAATATAATATATATATACAGGTGTACAAGATTCGATGAAGGTGACGTGCCTGTATATCCGGATCCCGGAGTACCGGATATATTTACGCACATGGGTCATCCAAGTGGTAAATATAAAGAAATATGGCTCTCCGAAAAAGAATATAAATATGCACATGCATATGTTTTACGGAATTATGAATATTTTTGGACACTTGAGAGGTATATGAAAACAATTAATTGCATTTATTACATTTGAGTTCATTGTATTAAGCAATATATATTAAATTTTAATATTTACTTTTGTAGCATGTTTGAAGATCACATTCGATGTACGTTTCCATATCTTTCGAAAGATGACATTTCATCGAAAAGAGAGGAAGAGTTCCACATATGGGTTAGGGATTATGTATGTTTAATTATTTGACATGTATATTATATTTCATTTATTAATTTTGAAATACTAACTTTAATTTTTTTATATATGATCATAGGTCAATTCGTGCACTTCCAGAGATTCATATTTCTTTCCTATATGGGCTCAAGAATTAGTTCAAGGGCCGATGAATAAAGCGTCCACTTGGCCGATGTATTTTACAAGAGGTTATATGTTCCACACGAAGAAACATGGACATAGGAAAAAGATATGTAACTATGGTATTTGTGTGAAAGGGGACAATTACTCAGATGCATCTGATGAAGCTGATTTCTACGGGATTTTAACAGATATCATTCAACTTGAGTATGTCGGACTCCTAAATTTGAAGATCACACTTTTTAAATGCGAATGGTACGATCCTACGGTTTGAAAGGTACTCGGAAGTCGGAAAATGGCGTCATTGATGTCTTATCATCGGGGAAATACTACAAATACTAACCATTTATTCTCGGTACGTATTCGTTAATAATTAAATATATAATTAATTTTATTAAAAATATATAACTAATTTATATTTCAATACTTATGATGTATCAACATGTCAAGCAGATCAAGTTTGTTATATTCTCTATCCGCAAACTAAATCATCATCAAAATAAACATGGCTCAATGTTTTGAAAGTTAATCCAAGATCTAATATTTTGGGGAAATACGAAAACAAAGACGAGATTGGCCTCTTGCAACAAGAAAATGATGAAGAAGTAATGGTTGTTCAAGAGGTAGAAGTAGATCGGTTGGTCGATAGAGTTAACCATACGGAAGAAATTGATTTCGATGTCAGAGATGCGGAACTAGAAGATGAATTTCAATGTAATATTTCATCTTCAGATGATGATGAGGACGAAGAAATGTAATAAATATAGTTATCGTTTTATGTATTTTAGACATATGATTCTTATATAATTTAATTTATTCCCAATAACCATATAATTAAGATTTTATGACACAAATTGTGACTGATTTGCCACCACTTTGCCACTGCATTGAATGTCGTGGCATTTCAGTCACAAAAATTACACGTTCTCGCAAATCAATCACAAATTTACGACTGATTTGCGACCACATATAGTAAATTCACATTTTTACTAATTATTTTCCACATTTACAACTTGTATTTCCAAATTAATGTGACTACTAACCATTATAAGTGACCACTAGTAACCATATTTGTAATGATTTAATTTTTATAAACATTTCAAATGTATATAAGAGATATAATGTTAAGTAAATTTCTTAAATGTTTTAGGTAAATAATTTGAAAATTTGGTAAATTTAATTGTTTTCATATTAATTGAAATTTGTATAACTTATAATCAATTAATCAATCTTATATAATTCAATTTATTCACCAAAATGTCAAAATTTAGGGTTTAGGATATTATTTGTGACTGATTTGCCAGCACTTTGCTACTGCATTGGCAATGTGGTCGCATCTCAGTCACAAAAATTACATGTGGTCGCAAATCAGTCACAAATTTGCAACTGATTTGCGACCACAAACTCAAAATTTGATTTTCAGTCGCAAATCACTCATAAATTTGCGACTGATTTGCGACAACATATGGTAAATTCACATTTCCCCTAAGTATTTTCCACATTTAAAACTTGTATTTCCAAATTAACGTGACTACTAACCATTATAAGTGATCACATATATTGAAAACAATATTTGTAATGATTTTATTTTTAGAAAACATTTGAAATGTATATAAAAGATATAAGTATAAATAAATTTGTTAAGTGTTTTAGGTAAATGATTTGAAAATTTGATAAATGTTATTGTTTTCATAGTAATTGAAATTTGTATAACTTATAATCAATTAATCAATCTTATATAATTCAATGTATTCATCAAAATCTCAAAATTTAGTGTTTATGGTATTATTTGTGACTGATTTGCCACCACTTTGCCACTGCATTGACAATGTGGTAGCATTTCAGTCACAATTAATACATGTGGTCACAAATCAGCCGCACATTTGCGACTGATTTGCGACCACGTATAATAAATTCGAATTAGTTCACGGTGGTCGCAAATTAGTCACAAATTTGCGACTGATTTGCGACCACTAGTTAATTCGGTGGGAGTTGAAAATTCAAAAACTTTCAAACTCCCACCAATTTAATGATGTGGTCGTAAATCAGTCACAAATTTGCGAATGATTTGCGACCACTAATAAATTTGGTGGGAGTTTGAACGTTTTCGGTTCCCACCAAATTAATTGGTGGTCGCAAATGAGTCGCAAATTTGCGACTGATTTGCGACCACATCATTAAATTCAAAATTTCCATTGATTTGCGATCACATACGTGGTCGCAAAAAAACTATAAATAGTCGAAGGTTTTCCCTCATTTTTCACAATTCAAACAAAATCTCTAATTCATATATCCTCTTTAAACACTCTCCACTTTCAAAAATCCCATAGAAAAAATGGCAAGTAGCGGTAGGTCGATGAGAGGTCATGGACCGATCTATCCCATCATCTTTCGGCCGTGGAACCTCTTCGGCCTCCTCAAACCCCTCACCATCCGCTAATAGAGCGGCATCCCGCCTCCCTCCCCAATATACATTTACCCCACATTTCGTTCCTGAAACCCAAACACCTCCATGGTTTCAGGAATCGGAAGAACATGAGGAGGAAGAAATTCCCGACTGCAAAACAGGAACGGAGGAATAAACTATCATTCTTGATAGTTTGTTACAAACTCCGGATGCGATCAGTATTTGACAGTGCTGTCTCCACTGCCGGCCCCAAATTCAATGTGGTAATGACCGTTTTAATTTTTTAAATTTTTTATAAATATTTATTATACTTTTAATGATATATTAATAGAAAATTAAAAATTTTCTGTATACTTAAATGTTAGGTTTGACCGCGATAACGGGACTATTACCCATCAAATTTCAAAAATTTTGAAAAATAAATTTGATGGCTCATACTATAGTTGGACAGTCTTATCTGCTGAGAGACAGGAAAAATATTTTATCGAGTTTGCGGTAAGTGTTTTTTTAATTTTTTATTTTATAATATTTAAATAAATATTAATATTATATATATTAATTTGAAGCAATTGTACACCTGGGATCTTGTGATCACCCCGGTGGTACGAAAAGAGTTCGAGTCCGTCTGTGTAAGATGGATGAAAGAGATGGTGAGCACGGTTCATACAACCAGCAAACGTCCCCGATGGATTTCCCCAAGTCTCTACAAAATTATGACAGACTTTGGGAAAAAGAAACATCTACCGAGAGAAGTAGCAAATCCTCTAATAACCGCAACTCCGCTCGGGATGGTCTTAGCTCGCACAAGTATTTGTTGGGCCTAAAATCCTACATCCAGGTCCAGAAGGAAATGGTGAGTATTTTTATTTATTTAAATTTAATTAAATTTTTTCTTATTAATTAAATAAAATTTATTTCAATATATGTGAAGGAACATAATTTGGGACGACCTGTCTCAATAGGAGAGGTCTTTATAAGGACTCACACTAAACCGGATGGTTCGTATGTAGATTTGAAAGCAAAACAAATCTGTGAAGCATACGAACGTAACATCCAAGAGAAGATGGCGATCGTGGAGGTCGATCCAACAGAAACGTCTCATGGAACTTCCCGTCCAATTGAGATGACTCCAAAAGAGAAGAATGAGATCTTCATTCAGGTAAAAAAAATTTCAAATTTTTTTTTGTTTTTACATATTTTTATAATTATTTTAATAATTAAATTTAATCTTTCATTTTTGTTTTCGTTATTTTGTAGTCTTCTGTTGCGGATAACCGTGGCCGTCTTTATGGACTCGGTAGCCTGAACCGTGTATATTTGTTGGGTAGACGTAGTGGGGTGCAATCCACTTCCCCCGAGTGCGTAATGCTTCAAGAACAAAACACGCTCATTGTACAACAAAACACGTTGATTTTGGAAGCAAATCAGAAGATTCAAGAGCTGAATAGAGAAAATCAAAAGAAGATCTCCAACTTGAAGATGCTCCTCGGGTATTTTCAACGGACGTATCCCGCATTCGCCTCCTAAATGCGGGATAACGATTGCCCAGGGGAACCATCGATGACTCCGACCCCGACCCCATTCTCGCCTTCGGATTTCCAATTTCCGCCGCCAAAAAAATTAATTGTTTTTTTGTTTTTTGTAAATTAATTTTATTTAATAAATATTATATTTTTAATTCGGAATTTATTTGTATTTAATATTTTATATTAATTAGTTAATATAGGTTTTATTTAATATTATAATATTTATTATTAATTACTAAATAATATTAATAATAATTCATGGTTTAAAAAATAATTTATTAAAATATTCAGAAATATAAATTTAAAAATATTATTAAAACATAATAATTTTGAAAACTAATTTTCAAAAATATTTTTAAATTATTATAAATTAATAAAAATTAAATAATATTCATATTATAACATAAATTATAAATTATTCAATTAATATTTATAATTACAAAATATTAATAATATTATTGAAATTAATTTTGAAAAATATTACTAAAATATATATTAATAAAAATTAATTTAAAATTATTTTGAAATAATTGAAATATTTTGAAATTAAATCTAAAAAAATATTATTATTTTTAATAATATTTTTTATTTTTATTTTCAAAATATTAAAATTATTTCAAAACAATTTTTAATTATAAATATTTTTTAAAAAATCTAATTACGTTGTCGCAAATCAGTCCCAAATCAGTCTCAATATTTTGGGACCGATTTGCGACTATAATTTTTTTTCGATTACTTTATAGTCAGTCGCAAATTAGTCCCACTTTTTGCCACTGATTTGCGACTCCGTGTTAACTGTGGTCGCAAATCAGTCACAAAATTTTATAACTGATTTGCGACTACAAGAGTAACGTAGTCGCAAATCAGCCACAAAATTTTGTTATTGATTTGCGAATCCATGTTAAATGTGGTCGCAAATCAGTCACAAAATTTTGTCACTGATTTGCGACTGCGTTACTCTTGTAGTCACAAATCAGTTATAAAATTTTATGACTGATTTGTGACTACGTATTTCGCAACCACATATGTAGTCGCAAAACAGTGACAAAATTTGTTACGGAAATTCAGTGACAAAACATATGTAGTCCATGGAGATGTCTACCCATGGATGTGTAGGTATGGACAGAGGGAGATACAACCCATGAGGGTGCACTTGGGACTTCGCCTTCTTTCAAGTGATGCATCTTGCACAATGGGATTCTACTGACCTTTTGATATGTGGCCAATAGAAGTGCTCCTTGACCATTGCTAGTGTCTTATCAGCACCAAAGTAGCCCATAAGACCTCCTCCATGAGCTTCTCGGGTGATAAGCTCTCGTAGAGATTCTTGTGGCATGCACAGCCTTCTTTCCCAGAACAAGAACCCATCATCGATGCAGAACTTGCCAAGACTCCCTGTGCCACAGTCCTTGTAGCTCTCAGCAAAGTCAGGATCATCATTATACAGGTCCTTGATGTGATCAAATCCTAAGACTTTTGCTTCCATTGTAGATATCAAAGCAAACCTCCTTGATAGTGGATCGGCTACCACATTATCCTTGCTCTTCTTGTACTTGATGACGTAAGGGAAGGTTTCTATAAACTCCATCCACCTAGCATGTCTTCTCTTGAGGTTGGTTTGCCCTCTTAGGTGTGTAAGAGTCTTGTGATCAGTGTGGACCACAAACTCCTTGGACAACAAGTAATGTTGCCAAGTCTCCAAAGCTCGGACTAGGGCATAGAGTTCCTTGTCATAGGTGGGGTAATTCAGTGAGGTCCCACCTAATTTCTCACTGATGTACGCCACTGGCCTTCTTTCTTGGGTTAGCACTGCTCCTATGCCTATTCCAGAGGCATCACACTCCACTTCAAACATCTTGTTGAAGTCGGGCAGGACTAGCACTAGTGCATGCGTGAGGCTGTCCTTCAAGGCCTGGAATGCCTTCTCTTGAGCTTCTCCCCAGCGAAACCCCACGTTCTTCTTCACTACTGCCGTCAATAATGAGGCAATGCTACTGAATTTGGGCACAAATCTCTTGTAGAAGCTGGCCAAGCCGTGAAAGCTCCTTACTTGGCTGATATTGCTCGGTGCTTGTATGGCTCGAATCTTTTTCTCATTAACCTGTAAGCCCTGTGAACTCACAACAAAACCTAAGAAAACAAGCTTGTCAGTACAAAATGTGCACTTCTTGAGATTGGCATAACGCTCTTCTTGCCAAAGGGTTTTAAGCACCATCTCAAGATGTGTAAGATGTTCGCGAAGGCATTTACTATACACAAGTATGTCATCAAAGTATACTACTAATAACTTACTGATGTACGCCCTAAGAACTTGGTTCATAAGGCGCATGAATGTGTTTGGGGGTATTAGTCAAGCCAAATGGTGTGACTGTCCACTCGTAGAGCCCTTGCTTTGTCTTGAAAGCAGTCTTCCACTCATCACCCTCTTTAATCCTGACCTGGTGGTATCCACTCTTGAGGTCTATCTTGCTGAAGACTGTGGCTCCACTCAGCTCATCTAGCATGTCAACCAGCCTTGGTATAGGGTGCCAGTACTTGACTGTGATGTTGTTGATGGCTCGGAAGTCTACGCACATTTGCCAAGTCCCATCCTTCTTAGGGACTAGCAACACCGGTACGGCACATGGACTGAGGCTCTCTCGAACATAGCCTTTCTCCAGGAGCACCTTAACCTGCTTCTCAAGCTCTTTGGACTCCTCTGGACTCATCCGGTAGGCTGGTCGATTGGGCAAGGCTGCTCTGGGCACGAGGTCGATCTGATGCTCTATGCCGGATAAGGGAGGCAAGCCTGCTGGTATCTTCTCAGGGAATACATCCTGGACCTTGTTGAGGAGGGCTACTACTTCAGGAGGTAGCTCTACCTGTTCTCTTTCTACACTCAAAACTTCTTTGAAAACCATTAGTGATACAAGCCTTGATTCAAGGATGTATTCGCGTGGGCTGTTTGTAGAAGATTAGGTGAGAAACTCAACCTTAGGCTTCTGGATAGGGGTTTTCTGGTTGGTAAACGACGGAAGGGTGAAGTGAACCACACGAGGGGTGATGAACCTCGTGATAAATCACAAACTTAGAGCTAGGAGGGCTGGTCTCAACTAGGTTCTAAGCGCACAAGATTCTTAGAGAGAAAACTTGTAGGGAAAAAGTTCTACTTTATTAATAATCAAAAAGGTTGTTGAACTACAATGCTGGAAGGAGCCTTATTAATATGCTCGACAGCTTGACCTTCTAGGGTCGACTCAAATAAGAAAAAGGAAAGTTTACAAAAGTGCACAAAAGGAAAAATACAAAAGTGTATAACCGAAAAAGGACCTATTCCTAAAATGTTCTTGACTCAAAAATGTAAAGCAACTAGATCCTACCCTGCAAAACAGAAAGAGGCATATATTCGAATGTAAACTTACCTTAACTCACCTCACGGCCAAGAAATGGAAGGTGGCCATCCTTGTGGCATGCACGCGCCTTGCTCCTAGTCTTCGACTTGGAGTAGGGTTAAATATCTTTGGGCCTTGACCTCTCTTGCCACTAAAGCCCAAGTCTCTGATGTTCCTTGTGTTGTTGAGAAGCCTTTGGACTCTAATTTTCTCTTCTGGCCCATTGTCCTTAGCTGCTCTTCCTCTAGAAGCTTGTCGACCCATAAGCTGAATTTGTGGAAGAGTGCTCTTGATCTGCTTCTTGTCATTGCTCCTGGAGGTACCACTGGTGTAGATACTTCCTCTAAGTGCATGTCCTAGAGCTGGTAGCTCATTTGGTCCGAGTCCTCTTGTGTAGAAGTGGAAGTGTGCGTGTACTCGGCTGGATGGCCTGTACCGGCTGGATTGTGCGCGGTACTGGCCGGAATGACTTCAGGACCGGCCAAGTTGATCCCGGAGTCGGCGGTGTCATCAGGGGGACCGGTGGTGTCATTCACGTCCCCACCAAGTGTGCCGGAAGCTTGGGCCTCTCCGCCGGCGATGTTGACCGGTCTGGTCCTATAGGTCGAAGGTCCGGCGGTACTGTCTGCTCCGGCAGGCGCGCCAGATGGTCCTGCTGTCTCGGGCAAGCTTCCTGGTCGGCCTGTCTGGTCACCTGGCTGGATGTACGACCTGATGTCCTCATCATTCCCTCCCTCTTCAGTAGGTTTTGTCCTCAAAACTGGATCATCTGCATGGAAAGGGGCCAAGTCAGTAACATTGAACGTATTGGACACATTAAACTCACCTGGCAGCTTGATCCGGTAGGCGTTGTTGTTGATCCTCTCGAGCACTCTGAATGGTCCATCTCCTCTTGGTGCTAGCTTGGAACTCCTTAGGTTTGGGAACCTCTCCTGCCGTAGGTGCAGCCACACCCAATCGCCTAGTTGAAAGATCACCTCCTTTCTTCCTTTGTTGGCATGAGTCACGTACTGTCCGGTCCTCTTCTCCAAGTTCTCTGCTACCTTCTGGTGTAACCTCCTTATGAACTCTGCTTTGGATGCTCCGTTGAGGTTGGTCATCTCAGCTGGTGGCACTGGTGTTTGCTCCAATGGGGTGAGAGGGTTGAAACCGTATACCACTTAAAATGGGGTCTTCTTGGTTGCTGAGTGCACGGCTCGGTTGTAGGCGAACTCAATGAATGGCAGGCACTCCACCCAAGTCTTTAGGTTCTTCCCTAGTGTTGTTCTGAGAAGAGTTGATGGGGTCCTGTTGACAACTTCAGTTTGGCCATCGGTTTGAGGATGGCAAGTGGTTGAGAAGAGTAGCTTCGTGCCTAGTTTTCTCCAAAGGGTCCTCCAGAAATGGCTGAGGAACTTGGTGTCCCTATCTGATACGATGGTCCTTGGCACTCCATGAAGCCGTACTATCTCTCTGAAGAACAGCTCAGCTGTTTGTGTGGCATCATTGACATTGGCACATGGGATGAAATGTGCCATCTTGGAGAATCTGTCCACCACTACAAAGATTGCATCTTTGTGGTTGATCTTGGGCAGACCTAGAACAAAATCCATCGAGATGTCCACCCATGGATGTGTTGGTATGGGCAGTGGGAGATACAACCCGTGAGGTTGCACTCGGGACTTTGCCTTCTTGCAAGTGATGCATCTTGCACAATGTGCTTCTACTATCCTCTTGATGTGTGGCCAGTAAAAGTGCTCCTTGACCACTGCTAGAGTCTTATCGACACCAAAGTGGCCCATGAGTCCTCCTCCATGAGCTTCTCGGATGATAAGCTCCCTTAGTGATCCCTGTGGTATGCACAGCCTTCTTTCTCGGAACAAAAATCCCTCATGGATGTAGAATTTGCCATGACTCCCTGTGCTACACTCCTTGTAGCTCTCAGCAAGGTCAGGATCATCCTTGTATAGATCCTTGATGTGCTCGAATCCTAGGACTTTTGCCTCCATGGTTGATATCAAGGCAAACCTCCTTGATAGTGCATCGGCTACCACATTATCTTTGCCCTTCTTGTACTTGATGATGTACGGAAAGTTCTCTATGAACTCCATCCACCTGGCATGTCTCCTCTTGAGATTGGTTTGCCCTCTGAGGTGTTTGAGAGTCTCGTGATCAGTGTGGATCACAAACTCCTTGGGCAGCAAGTAATGCTGCCAAGTCTCCAATGCTCGGACAAGGGCATAGAGCTCCTTGTCATAAGTGGGGTAGTTCAGTGAGGCACCACCTAGCTTCTCACTGAAGTATGCCACTGGTCTCCCTCCTTGGGTTAGCACTGCTCCTATGCCTATTCCAGATGCATCACACTCCACTTCAAACGTCTTGTTGAAGTCGGGCAGAACTAGCACTGGTACATGTGTAAGGCTGTCCTTCAAGGCCTGGAAGGCCTTCTCCTGAGCTTCTCTGATACAAGCCTTGATTCAAGGATGTATGCGCGTGGGCTGTTTGTAGAAGATTAGGTGAGAAACTCAACCTTAGGCTTCTGGATAGGGGTTTTCTGGTTGGTAAACGATGGAAGGGTGAAGTGAACCACACGAGGGTGATGAACCTCGTGATAAATCACAAACTTAGAGCTAGGAGGGCTGGTCTCAACTTGGTTCTAAGCGTACAAGTCTCTCTTGAGAGAAAGCTCGAGGGAAAAAGTTCTACTTTATTAATAATCAAAAGGTTGTCGAACTACAATGCTGGAAGGAGCCTTATTAATATGCTCGACAGCTTGACCTTCTAGGGTCGACCTCAAATAAGAAAAGGAAAACTTACAAAAGTGCACAAAGGAAAAGATACAAAAGTGTATAATCGAAAAAGGACCTATTCCTAAAATGTTTTTGACTCAATAAAAGTAAATATTCTAGATCCTACCCTGCAAAACAGAAAGAGGCAAATATTCTTATTGAAAACTTACCTTAACTTACCTCATGGCCAAGAAATGGAAGGTGGCCGTCCTTGTGGCATGCACGCGCCTTGCTCCTAGTCTTCGACTTGGGGTAGGGTTAAAAACCTTTGGGCCCTGACCTCTCTTGCCACTAAAGCCCACGTCTCTGATGTTCCTTGTGTTGTTGAGAAGCCTTTGGACTCTAATTTGCTCTTCTGGCCCATTGTCCTTAGCTGCTCTTCCTCTAGAAGCTTGTCGACCCATAAGCTGAATTTGTGGAAGAGTGCTCTTGATCTGCTTCTTGTCATTGCTCCTGGAGGTACCACTGGTGTAGATACTTCCTCTAAGTGCATGTCCTGGAGCTGGTAGCTCATTTGGTCCGAGTCCTCTTGTGTAGAAGTGGAAGTGTGCGTGTACTCGGCTGGATGGCTGTACCGGCTGGATTGTGCGTGGTACTGGCCGGAATGACTTCAGGACCGGCCAAGTTGATCCCGGAGTCGGCGGTGTCATCAGGGGGACCGGCGGTGTCATTCACGTCCCCACCAAGTGTGCCGGAAGCTTGGGCCTCTCCGGCGATGTTGACCGGTCTGGTATAGGTCGAGGGTCGGCGGTACTGTCTGGTCCGGCAGGCGCGCCAGATGGTCCTGCTGTCTCGGCAAGCTTCCTGGTCGGCCAGTCTGGTCTCCTGGCTGGATGTACGACCTGATGTCCTCATCATTCCCTCCCTCTTCAGTAGGTTTTGTCCTCAAAACTGGATCATCTGCATGGAAAGGGGCCAAGTCAGTAACATTGAACGTATTGGACACATTAAACTCACCTGGCAGCTCGATCCGGTAGGCGTTGTTGTTGATCCTCTCGAGCACTCTGAATGGTCCATCTCCTCTTGGTGCTAGCTTGGAACTCCTTAGGTTTGGGAACCTCTCCTGCCGTAGGTGTAGCCACACCCAATCGCCTGGTTGAAAGATCACCTCCTTTCTTCCTTTGTTGGCATGAGTCACGTACTGTCCGGTCCTCTTCTCCAAGTTTCTGCTACCTTCTGGTGTAACCTCCTTATGAACTCTGCTTTGGATGCTCCGTTGAGGTTGGTCATCTCAGCTGGTGGCAGTGGTGTTTGCTCCAATGGGGTGAGAGGGTTGAAAGCCGTATACCACTTCAAATGGGGTCTTCTTGGTTGCTGAGTGCACGGCTCGGTTGTAGGCGAACTCAATGAATGGCAGGCACTCCACCCAAGTCTTTAGGTTCTTCCCTAGTGTTGTTCTGAGAAGAGTTGATAGGGTCCTGTTGACAACTTCAGTTTGGCCATCGGTTTGAGGATGGCAAGTGGTTGAGAAGAGTAGTTTCGTGCCTAGTTTTCTCAAAGGGTCCTCCAGAAATGGCTGAGGAACTTGGTGTCCCTATCTGATATGATGGTCCTTGGCACTCCATGAAGCCGTACTATCTCCCTGAAGAACAGCTCAGCTGTTTGTGTGGCATCATTGACATTGGCACATGGGATGAAATGTGCCATCTTGGAGAATCTGTCCACCACTACAAAGATTGCATCTTTGTGGTTGATCTTAGGCAGACCTAGAACAAAATCCATCGAGATGTCCACCCATGGATGTGTTGGTATGGGCAGTGGGAGATACAACCCGTGAGGTTGCACTGGACTTTGCCTTCTTGCAAGTAATGCACCTTGCACAATGTGCTTCTACTGTCCTCTTGATGTGTGGCCAGTAGAAGTGCTCCTTGACCACTGCTAGAGTCTTGTCGACACCAAAGTGGCCCATGAGTCCTCCTCCATGAGCTTCTCGGATGATAAGCTCCCTTAGTGATCCTTGTGGTATGCACAGCCTTCTTTCTCGGAACAAGAATCCCTCATGGATGTAGAATTTGCCATGACTCCCTGTGCTACACTCCTTGTAGCTCTCAGCAAGGTCAGGATCATCCTTGTATAGATCCTTGATGTGCTCGAATCCTAGGACCTTTGCCTCCATGGTTGATATCAAGGCAAACCTCCTTGATAGTGCATCGGCTACCACATTGTCTTTGCCCTTCTTGTACTTGATGATGTACGGGAAGGTCTCTATGAACTCCATCCACCTGGCATGTCTCCTCTTGAGATTGGTTTGCCCTCTGAGGTGTTTGAGAGTCTCGTGATCAGTGTGGATCACAAACTCCTTGGACAGCAAGTAATGCTGCCAAGTCTCCAATGCTCGGACAAGGGCATAGAGCTCCTTGTCATAAGTGGGGTAGTTCAGTGAGGCACCACCTAGCTTCTCACTGAAGTATGCCACTGGTCTCCCTCCTTGGTTAGCACTGCTCCTATGCCTATTCCAGAGGCATCACACTCCACTTCAAATGTCTTGTTGAAGTCGGGCAGGACTAGCACTGGTGCATGTGTAAGGCTGTCCTTCAAGGCCTGGAATGCGTTCTCCTGGGCTTCTCCCCAGCTGAATCCACGTTCTTCTTCACTACTGCCGTCAGTGGTGAGGCAATACTGCTGAAGTTGGGCACGAATCTCCTATAGAAGCTGGCCAGTCCGTGGAAGCTCCTTACTTGGCTGATGTTTCCTGGTGTTGGCCATTCTTGTATGGCTCGAATCTTCTCCTCATCAACCTGTAGGCCCTGTGAACTCACAACAAAACCTAAAAGACAAGCTTATCAGTACAAAGGTGCACTTCTTGAGATTGGCATAAAGCTCTTCTTGTCGAAGGGTTTTAAGGACCATCTCAAGATGTGTGAGGTGTTCCCGTAGGCACTTACTATAAACAAGTATGTCATCAAAATAAACTACCACAAACTTACTGATGTACGCCCTAAGAACTTGGTTCATAAGGCGCATGAAGGTGCTTGGGGCATTAGTCAAGCCGAATGGCATGACTGTCCACTCGTAGAGCCCTTGCTTTGTCTTGAAAGCAGTCTTCCACTCATCACCTTCCTTCATCCTTACCTGGTGGTATCCACTCTTGAGGTCTATCTTGGAGAAGACCGTGGCTCCACTCAGCTCATCTAGCATGTCATCCAGCCGTGGTATCGGATGCCGGTACTTGACTGTGATGTTGTTGATTGCTCGGCAGTCCACGCACATTCGCCAAGTCCCATCCTTCTTGGGCACTAGTAGCACTGGTACGACACATTGACTGAGGCTCTCTCAAACATAACCTTTCTCCAGGAGCTCCTTGACTTGCTTCTCAAGCTCCTTAGACTCCTCTGGGCTCATCCGGTAGGCTGGCGGTTGGGCAGGGCTGCTCTGGGCACGAGGTCGATCTGGTGCTCTATGCCTCGTAGGGGAGGTAAGCCTGCTGGTATCTCTTCCGGGAACACATTCTGGAACTTGTTGAGGAGTGTTGCTACTTCATGAGGTAGCTCTACCTGTCCCTGTTCTATACTCAACACTTCCTTGAAAACCATTAGTAACATTAAGTCCTTGAGGCTAAAGCTCTCCGGACATGACTAGGTTGAATAAGAAAGTTAGACTTGACAAGTTTCTTTTCCTTACTCATTTGGAGTTGTAGCTCATGTACTTGGGCAGGTGTAAGAGGAGCTAGGCTGACCTTTCTCTTGTCATGCACGAAGGTGTAGAGATTGGTTCTGCCATCATGCCTGGTCTCTTTGTCAAACTGCCATGGTCTTCCTAGTAGAAGATGGCCAGCTTGCATGGGCACCACGTCGCACTCGACCTGGTCTTGGTACTTGCCCACACTGAATGGCACAGTGACTTGCTCATGAATCTTGAGCTCCACTTTGTCATCAAGCCATCTCAGTCTATATGGTCGAGGATGCCGTGTCCTCTCTAGACCTAGCTTATCAACCATATACGCACTAGCAACGTTAGTGCAAGAACCACCATCTATGATGAGGTTACATACCTTTCCCTTGATGGTGCAACGGCTGTGGAAGATGTTCTCCCTTTGGATGGTCTCTGAAGGATCCACCATTGCACTGAGGATACGTCTAGTGACCAGCACTTCCCCCACATCAGGGTACTCAATGTCACCATATTCTCCTTCTGGTTCATAGTCCTCTTCATCTTGGGACTCATATTCTCCTGCCTCCGTAATCAGCATGACTCGGTTGTTTGGGCACTCCTTGAGATGTGTCCACGTCCCCTGCACTTGAAACAAGTTATGTCACGTGATCTTTGAGGGTTAGAAGACTTACCAGGCTCTCTCTGGTCACGGGTGGGTTCAGGAGGCTTGCTCTTGAACCTTGACTCGATCTCTACGCTTTTGCCTTTGTCCACTGTCTTAGGCATGTTGCTTGGTGCCCAAGGTGTCTTAGGCTTGCTGCGGATGTCTTGGCTCTTACGTTTGATGTGCTGTTCAGCTTGCACAGATAGGTGGAACAAGTCCTTGAAGTCGTTGTAGATTTGCCTTTCCACCTTGCAGCTGATCCTTTCTTGGAGTCCATCCAAGAATTTGCCATCAATGCTTCTTCATCATCATTGAGCTCCAATCTGTTCCTTAACCTCTCGAACTCTTCATAGTACTCCTCTACTGATCTGGTACCCTGCTTAAGAGTACGAAAACGTCGTTGCAAATCCCTATGAAAGTAAGGTGGAACATACCTTTGTCGCATGAGGTCTTTCATGTCGACCCATGAGTCTACGGGTCTCATTCTCTTCCTCCTTCTGTCAGATACCTCACGATCCCACCAGATGAGGGCATTGTCCGTGAGTTGTGCTACTGCCATTGAGACTCTCCTAGGTCCTGGTTGGTTGTAGTGATCAAAGATATGATCCATTCTTCTCCCAATCTAGGTAAGCCTCGGGGTCTACTTTTCCTGCAAAAGTTGGAGGAGTTAGTTTAACATCAGGATGAATTACCCGGTTATAGGTGTGTTCATCTCCATCCTCATGGCGTCTAGGAGGCATTCTTGGTCTCTGGTGAAGACCATATGGCTCAAAGCCATCATCTTCTGCCTCTGGTTGCCGTGGAGGTCCTCTCGGCCTATGGTGATAGTTATGAGGTTGCGTGTCCTCATCTCCATCTGGCTGGGGTTCCTCCTGTTCGTGCCGTGTCCTAAGGTACTCAGGACCCTCAGGACGATCTGGCTCAGCTCTCACGTGCCTTATGGCCTGGAATCTTACTGGTCTCTCTCCAACCTCTCGCCTATGGATGCGAGTTGTGTTTGGAGTGTGGTGAACATGGCCATCATGGCTTCAGCTGCGTCTCTATTCTCTTCTCCCATGTGTACTACAAAGAAAGAAGACAATTAGGGTGCTCCTAAATTATTAGGAGAGTTTTCTTTTTATATGTGGTTTGAAAAAAATGCAAAAGGAAAAATTCTAAAGAAAGGAAATTCGAAAAAGGAAACTTCCTAGACAACTTGTGCTAGCTGTCCAATTCGAATTTCTTTAGTATCTTTTCTATTTTCTTTTTCTTTTCTTTTTAATTAGACTTAAAAATAAAGGAAATATGACTTAAACAAAAAGGAAAACGTGTATGCAATGCAAAAAGTGAATCTAAACCCTAGTGATACACGTAGGAGGCTAGATGCACTCGGTTTGGAGTTTGAGGTTATTTTTTTGATTTTTCTTGAATGCGACTTAAACTAATGCAAGAACACAAAAAAAACAAGCAAAAGGATAGAAACAACCTGGTTTAGGAGCTTTAAGCTCTGATACCAAAATGATACAAGCCTTGATTCAAGGATGTTTGCGCGTGGGCTGTTTGTAGAAGATTAGGTGAGAAACTCAACCTTAGGCTTCTGGATAGGGGTTTTCTGGTTGGTAAACGGTGGAAGGGTGAAGTGAACCACACGAGGGGTGATGAACCTCGTGATAAATCACAAACTTAGAGCTAGGAGGGCTGGTCTCAACTAGGTTCTAAGCGCACAAGTCTCTCTTGAGAGAAAGCTCATAGGGAAAAAGTTCTACTTTATTAATAATCAAAAAGGTTGTCGAACTACAATGCTGGAAGGAGCCTTATTAATATGCTCGACAGCTTGACCTTCTAGGGTCGACCCAAATAAGAAAAGGAAACTTACAAAAGTGCACAAAGGAAAAGATACAAAAGTGTATAATCGAAAAAGGACCTATTCCTAAAATGTTTTTGACTCAATAAAAGTAAATATTCTAGATCCTACCCTGCAAAACAGAAAGAGGCAAATATTCTTATTGAAAACTTACCTTAACTTACCTCATGGCCAAGAAATGGAAGGTGGCCGTCCTTGTGGCATGCACGCGCCTTGCTCCTAGTCTTCGACTTGGAGTAGGGTTAAAATCTTTGGGCCCTGACCTCTCTTGCCACTAAAGCCCACGTCTCTGATGTTCCTTGTGTTGTTGAGAAGCCTTTGGACTCTAATTTGCTCTTCTGGCCCATTGTCCTTAGCTGCTCTTCCTCTAGAAGCTTGTCGACCCATAAGCTGAATTTGTGGAAGAGTGCTCTTGATCTGCTTCTTGTCATTGCTCCTGGAGGTACCACTGGTGTAGATACTTCCTCTAAGTGCATGTCCTGGAGCTGGTAGCTCATTTGGTCCGAGTCCTCTTGTGTAGAAGTGGAAGTGTGTGTGTACTCGGCTGGATGGCCTGTACCGGCTGGATTGTGCGCGGTACTGGCCGGAATGACTTCAGGACTGGCCAAGTTGATCCCGGAGTCGGCGGTGTCATCAGGGGGACCGGCGGTGTCATTCACGTCCCCACCAAGTGTGCCGGAAGCTTGGGCCTCTCCGCCGGCGATGTTGACCGGTCTGGTCCTATAGGTCGAGGGTCCGGCGGTACTGTCTGGTCCGGCAGGCGCGCCAGATGGTCCTGCTGTCTCGGGCAAGCTTCCTGGTCGGCCAGTCTGGTCTCCTGGCTGGATGTACGACCTGATGTCCTCATCATTCTCCCTAGCTGAATCCCACGTTCTTCTTCACTACTACCGTCAGTGGTGAGGCAATACTGCTGAAGTTGGGCACAAATCTCCTATAGAAGCTGGCCAGTCCGTGGAAGCTCCTTACTTGGCTGATGTTTCCTGGTGTTGGCCATTCTTGTATGGCTCGAATCTTCTCCTCATCAACCTGTAGGCCCTGTGAACTCACAACAAAACCTAAAAAGACAAGCTTATCAGTACAAAAGGTGCACTTCTTGAGATTGGCATAAAGCTCTTCTTGTCGAAGGGTTTTCAGGACCATCTCAAGATGTGTGAGGTGTTCCCGTAGGCACTTACTATAAACAAGTATGTCATCAAAATAAACTACCACAAACTTACTGATGTACGCCCTAAGAACTTGGTTCATAAGGCGCATGAAGGTGCTTGGGGCATTAGTCAAGCCAAATGGCATGACTGTCCACTCGTAGAGCCCTTGCTTTGTCTTGAAAACAGTCTTCCACTCATCACCTTCCTTCATTCTTACCTGGTGGTATCCACTTTTGAGGTCTATCTTGGAGAAGACCGTGGCTCCACTCAGCTCATCTAGCATGTCATCCAGTCGTGGTATTGGATGCCTATACTTGACTGTGATGTTGTTGATTGCTCGGCAGTCCACGCACATGCGCCAAGTTCCATCCTTCTTGGGCACTAGTAGCACTGGTACAGCACATGGACTGAGGCTCTCTCGAACATATCCTTTCTCCAGGAGCTCCTTGACTTGCTTCTCAAGCTCCTTGGACTCCTCTGGACTCATCCGGTAGGCTGGCCGGTTGGGCAGGGCTGCTCAGGGCACTAGATCAATCTGGTGTTCTATGCCACGTAAAGGAGGCAAGCCTGCTGGTATCTCCTCTGGAAATACATCCTGGAATTTGTTGAGGAGTGTTGCTACTTCATGAGGTAGCTCTACCTGTCCCTGTTCTATACTCAACACTTCCTTGAAAACCATTAGTAACATTAAGTCCTTTGAGGCTAAAGCTCTCCGGACATGACTAGGTTGAATAAGAAAGTTAGACTTGACAAGTTTCTTTTCCTTACTCATTTGGAGTTGTAGCTCATGTACTTGGGCAGGTGTAAGAGGAGCTAGGCTGACCTTTCTCTTGTCATGCACGAAGGTGTAGAGATTGGTTCTGCCATCATGCCGGGTCTCTTTGTCAAACTGCCATGGTCTTCCTAGTAGAAGATGGCCAGCTTGCATGGGCACCACGTCGCACACGACCTGGTCTTGGTACTTGCCCACACTGAATGGCACAGTGACTTGCTCATGAATCTTGAGCTCCACTTTGTCATCGAGCCATCTCAGTCTATATGGTCGAGGATGCCGTGTCCTCTCTAGACCTAGCTTATCAACCATATACGCACTAGCAACGTTAGTGCAAGAACCACCATCTATGATGAGGTTACATACCTTTCCTTGATGGTGCAACGGCTGTGGAAGATGTTCTCCCTTTGGATGGTCTCTGAAGGATCCACCATTGCACTGAGGATACGTCTAGTGACCAGCACTTCCCCCACATCAGGGTACTCAATGTCACCATATTCTCCTTCTGGTTCATATTCCTCTTCATCTTGGGACTCATATTCTCCTGCCTCCGTAATCAGCATGACTCGGTTGTTTGGGCACTCCCTTGAGATGTGTCCACGTCCCTGCACTTGAAACAAGTTATGTCACGTGATCTTTGAGGGTTAGAAGACTTACCAGGCTCTCTCTGGTCATGGGTGGGTTCAGGAGGCTTGCTCTTGAACCTTGACTCGATCTCTACGCTTTTGCCTTTGTCCACTGTCTTAGGCATGTTGCTTGGTGCCCAAGGTGTCTTAGGCTTGCTGCGGATGTCTTGGCTCTTACGTTTGATGTGCTGTTCAGCTTGCACAGATAGGTGGAACAAGTCCTTGAAGTCGTTGTAGATTTGCCTTTCCACCTTGCAGCTGATCCTTTCTTGGAGTCCATCCAAGAATTGTGCCATCAATGCTTCTTCATCATCATTGAGCTCCAATCTGTTCCTTAACCTCTCGAACTCTTCATAGTACTCCTCTACTGATCTGGTACCCTGCTTAAGAGTACGAAAATGTCGTTGCAAATCCCTATGAAAGTAAGGTGGAACATACCTTTGTCGCATGAGGTCTTTCATGTCGACCCATGAGTCTACGGGTCTCATTCTCTTCCTCCTTCTGTCAGATACCTCACGATCCCACCAGATGAGGGCATTGTCCGTGAGTTGTGCTACTGCCATTGAGACTCTCCTAGGTCCTGGTTGGTTGTAGTGATCAAAGATATGATCCATTCTTCTCCCAATCTAGGTAAGCCTCGGGGTCTACTTTTCCTGCAAAAGTTGGAGGAGTTAGTTTAACATCAGGATGAATTACCCGGTTATAGGTGTGTTCATCTCCATCCTCATGACGTCTAGGAGGCATTCTTGGTCTCTGGTGAAGACCATATGGCTCAAAGCCATCATCTTCTGCCTCTGGTTGCCGTGGAGGTCCTCTCGGCCTATGGTGATAGTTATGAGGTTGCGTGTCCTCATCTCCATCTGGCTGGGGTTCCTCCTGTTCGTGCCGTGTCCTAAGGTACTCAGGACCCTCAGGACGATCTGGCTCAGCTCTCACGTGCCTTATGGCCTGGAATCTTACTGGTCTCTCCACGTGCTCCAACCTCTCGCCTATGGATGCGAGTTGTGTTTGGAGTGTGGTGAACATGGCCATCATGGCTTCAGCTGCGTCTCTATTCTCTTCTCCCATGTGTGCTACAAAGAAAGAAGACAATTAGGGTGCTCCTAAATTATTAGGAGAGTTTTCTTTTTATATGTGGTTTGAAAAAATGCAAAAGGAAAAATTCTAAAGAAAGGAAATTCAAAAAAAAGGAAACTTCCTAGACAACTTGTGCTAGCTGTCCAATTCGAATTCTTTTAGTATCTTTTCTATTTTCTTTTTCTTTTCTTTTTAATTAAACTTAAAAATAAAGGAAATATGACTTAAACAAAAAGGAAAACGTGAGTGATAATGCAAAAGTGAACCTAAACCCTAGTGATACACGTAGGAGGCTAGATGCACTCGGTTTGGAGTTTGATGTTGTTTTTTTGAATTTTCTTGAATACGATTTAAACTAATGCAAGAACTAGAAATAAGACAAGCAAAAGGATAGAAACAACCTGGTTTAGGAGCTTTAAGCTCTGATACCAAAATGATACAAGCCTTGATTCAAGGATGTATTCGCGTGGGCTGTTTGTAAACTCAACCTTAGGCTTCTGGATAGGGGTTTTCTGGTTGGTAAACGACGGAAGGGTGAAGTGAACCACACGAGGGGTGATGAACCTCGTGATAAATCACAAACTTAGAGCTAGGAGGGCTGGTCTCAACTAGGTTCTAAGCGCACAAGATTCTTAGAGAGAAAACTTGTAGGGAAAAAGTTCTACTTTATTAATAATCAAAAAGGTTGTTGAACTACAATGCTGGAAGGAGCCTTATTAATATGCTCGACAGCTTGACCTACTAGGGTCGACTCAAATAAGAAAAAGGAAAGTTTACAAAAGTGCACAAAAGGAAAAATACAAAAGTGTATAACCGAAAAAGGACCTATTCCTAAAATGTTCTTGACTCAAAAATGTAAAGCAACTAGATCCTACCCTGCAAAACAGAAAGAGGCATATATTCAATGTAAGCTTACCTTAACTCACCTCACGGCCAAGAAATGGAAGGTGGCTGTCCTTGTGGCATGCACGCGCCTTGCTCCTAGTCTTCGACTTGGAGTAGGGTTAAATATCTTTGGGCCTTGACCTCTCTTGCCACTAAAGCCCAAGTCTCTGATGTTCCTTGTGTTGTTGAGAAGCCTTTGGACTCTAATTTGCTCTTCTGTCCCATTGTCCTTAGCTGCTCTTCCTCTAGAAGCTTGTCGACCCATAAGCTGAATTTGTGGAAGAGTGCTCTTGATCTGCTTCTTGTCATTGCTCCTGGAGGTACCACTGGTGTAGATACTTCCTCTAAGTGCATGTCCTGGAGCTGGTAGCTCATTTGGTCCGAGTCCTCTTGTGTAGAAGTGGAAGTGTGCGTGTACTCGGCTGGATGGCCTGTACCGGCTGGATTGTGCGCAGTACTGGCCGGAATGACTTCAGGACCAGCCAAGTTGATTCCGGAGTCGGCGGTGTCATCAGGGGGACCGGCGGTGTCATTCACGTCCCCACCAAGTGTGCCGGAAGCTTGGGCCTCTCCGCCGGCGATGTTGACTGGTCTGGTCCTATAGGTCGAAGGTCCGGCGGTACTGTCTAGTCCGGCAGGCACGCCAGATGGTCCTGCTGTCTCGGGCAAGCTTCCTGGTCGGCCAGTCTGGTCACCTGGCTGGATGTACGACCTGATGTCCTCATCAATTAGCAACATTAAATCCTTGGACGGTAAAGCACTC
This sequence comes from Pugionium cornutum, assembly GCA_018901935.1. NCBI lineage: Eukaryota > Viridiplantae > Streptophyta > Magnoliopsida > Brassicales > Brassicaceae > Pugionium > Pugionium cornutum. Next base: position 18,186,673 of record CM032157.1, read on the forward strand.
CGGACATGACTCGGTTGAATAAAAAAATTAGACTTAATGAGTTTCTTTTCCTTACTCATTCGTTGTTATAGCTCGTGTACTTGGGCAGGTGTGAGAGGAGTTAGGCTGACCTTTCTCTTATCGTGCACAAAGGTGTATAGATTGGTCCGACCATCATGACCAACTTGCATGGGCACCACGTCACAAACTAGCTGGTCCTGGTATCTGCCCACACTGAATGGCATGGTTACTTGCTCATGGATCTTGAGCTCCACCTTGTCATCTAGCCATCTCAGTCGATATGGCCGGGGGTGCTTTGTCTTCTCTATACCTAGCTTATCAACCATATATGCACTAGCCACGTTAGTGTAAGAACCACCATATATGATGAGATTACATACCTTGCCCTTGATGGTGCACCGGCTGTGGAAGATGTTCTCCCTTTTAATGGTCTCGGAGGGGTCTACCATTGCACTGAGAATGCGTCTTATGACCAGTACTTCTCCCACATCAGGGTACTCTATGTCTCCGTATTCTACTTCTGGTTCGAAGTCCTTTTCATCTTGAGATTCATACTCTCCTGGTTCCGTGATCAGCATGACCCGGTTGTTTAGGCATTCCCTTGAGATGTGACCACAAACCCTACACTTAAAGCAAGTGATATCACGTGATCTTTGAGGGTTAGAAGACTTACTAGGCTCTCTCTGGTCACGAGTTTGCTCAGGAGGCTTGCTCTTGAACCGTGATTCTATTTCTATGCTTTTGCCTTTGTCTACGGGCTTGGTACCATTGCTTGGTGCCCAAGGCGTCTTAGGCCTATTACGTATGTCTTGGCTGATATGCTGTTCAGCCTGGACAGATAGGTGGAACAAGTTCTTAAAGCCATTGTAGATTTGCCTTTCCACCTTACGGCTGATTCTTTCTTGGAGTCCTTCCAAGAATTGTGCCATCAAAGCTTCCTCATCATCATTGAGTTCCAGCCTGTTCCTTAGTCTCTCAAACTCTTCATAGTACTCCTCTACTGATCTGGTACCCTGCTTAAGAGTACGAAAACGTCGTTGCAAATCTCTATGAAAATAAGGTGGAATAAACTTTTGTCTCATGAGGTCTTTCATGTCGACCCATGAGTCCACGGGCCTCAATCTTTTCCTCCTTCGGTCAGACACCTCACGATCCCACCAGATGAGGGCATTGCCCGTGATTTGTGCTACTGCCATGGAGACTCTCCTAGGGCCTGGTTGGTTGTAGTGATCGAAGATGTGATCCATCATTCTCTCCCCATCTAGGTAGGCCTTGGGGTCTACTTTTCCTGCAAAACTCGAAGGTGTTAGCTTAACATCAGGATGAGTTACCCGGTTGTAGGCATGTTCTTCTCCATCCTCATGATGTCTAGGAGGCATCCTTGGTCTCTGGTGATGTCCATATGGCTCGAAGCCATCACCTTATGCCTTTGGTTGCCGTGGAGGTCCTCTCGGCGTATGGTGATAGTTATGAGGTTGTGCGTCCTCATCTCCATCTGGCTGGGGCTCCTCCTGTTCGTGCCGTGTCCTAAGGTGCTCAGGACCCTCAGAACGGTCTTGCTCAGCTCTCACATGCCTTATGGCCTGGAATCTCACAGGCCTCTCCACGCGCTCCAACCTCTCGCCTATTGATGTGAGTTGCGTTTGGAGGGTGGTGAACATGGCCATCATGGCCTCGGCTGCATCTCTATTCTCTTTTGCCATTGTGCTACAAGAAAGAAACACAATTTATTTTGCTCCTAAGTAGATTAGGAGTGTTTTCTTTTATAGGGGAATTCGAATTTGCAAAAAGGCAAAAGTTGAGAAAAAGGAAAAACCTGAAAAAAAGCAAAGTTTAGAAAAATGGAAACTTCCTACAACTTGTGCTAGCTGTCCAATTCGAATTCTTTTGGTATTTTTTCTAATTTCTTTTTCTTTTCTTTTTAATTTAACTTAAAAATAATGGAAATATGATTTGAACAAAAAGGAAAACGTGAATGGCAATGCAAAAGTGAATCTAAGCCCTAGTGATACACGTAGAAGCTAGATGCACTCGGTTTGGAGTTTAGTGCTATTTTTTTGATTTTTCTTGAATGCGACTTAAACTAATGCAAGAACAAGAAACAAAACTAACTAAAGGATAGAAAAAACCTGGTTTAGGAGCTTTAAGCTCTGATACCAAAATGATACAAGCCTCGATTCAAGGCTTGGATGCGCGTGGACTGTTTGAAGAAGTTTAGGTGAGAAACTCGACCTTAAGCTTCTGGATAGGGGTTTTCTGATTGGTATTGGATGGAGGGGTGAGGTGAATCACACGAGGGGTGATGAACCTCGTGATAAATCACAAACTTAGAGCTAGGAGGGCTGGTCTCAACTAGGTTCTAAGCGCACAAGTCTCTTGAGAGAATAACTTGTTGAAAGAAAATTTGATCTTTATTAATTATCAAAAAGGTTGTCAAAGTACAATGCTGGAAGGAGCTTTATTAATATGCTCGACAGCTTGACCTTCTAGGGTCGACTAAAAGAAAGAAAAGGAAAATTTACAAAAGTGTACAAATGGAAAACATACAAAAGTGTATAACCGAAAAAAGACTTATTCCTAAAATGTCTTTGACTCAAAAATGTAAAGAATCTAAATCCTACCCTGCAAAACAGAAAGAGGCAAATATCCAAATTGAAAACTTACCTTTCTTACCTCACGGCCAAGAAATGGAAGGTGACCGTCCTTGTGGCATGCACGCGCCTTGCTCCTAGTGTTCGACTTGGAGTAGGGTTAAGAATCTTTGGGCCCTGACCTCTCTTGCCACTAAACCCCAAGTATCTGAAGTCCCTTGCATTTTTGAGAAGCCTTGGGACTCTTCTTTGCACTTTTGGCCCACTGTCCTTTGTCGATCATCCTCTAGGAGCTTGTCGACCCATAAGCTGAATTTGTGGAAGAGTACTCTTGATCTACTCCTTTTCATTGCTCCTGGTGGCACCACTGGTGTAGAGACTTCCTCTAGATGCATGTCCTGAAGCTGGTAGCTTATCTGGTCCGAGTCTCCTTGTGTAGAAGTTGAAATGCCCGTGTACTCGGCTGGATCGCTTGTACCGGCTGGACTGTGCGAGGTACTGGCCGGAATGCCTTCTGGACCGGCCAAGTTGATCCCGGAGTCAGCAGCATGACCACTGGGACCGGCGGTGTCATCCACGTTGCCACCAGTAGGGCCGGAGGTTTGGGCATCTCCGCCGGCAATGCTGATCGGTCCGGTCCTGTTGGTCGAGGGTCCAGCAGTACCGCTTGGGCCGGCAGACGTGCCAAATGGCCCGGCTGTCTTGGGCAAGCTTCTTGGTCGGCCAGTCTGGTCTCTTGGCCGGCCATACGACCTGATGTCCCCATCAATACTCTTGGCCCAATGCTCCTTGTCGTTAGCCTTCTAGGAGCTTGTCCACCCACAAGCTGAACTTGTGGAAGAGTACCCTTGTTTTGCTCCTTGTCATGGCTCCTGGTGGCACAACTTGTGTACAGACTTCATCTAGGTTCATGCCTTGAAGCTGGTAGCTGAGTTGATCCGAGTCTCCTTGCGTAGTGGTGGAAATGGTGGTGATGTCGCTTGAGCCAGCTGGATTGTGCATAGAGCTGACCAAGTTGAGATCGGAGCCCGCCAGATCATTTTGTGAGCCGGTGGCATCACCCGTTGGAGCGGCGTCACCAGTTGGGCCGGCGGTGTTGTTCACATCACCGCCAGTTGGGCCGGAGGTTTGGGCCTCTCCATCGGAGAAGTTGGTCGGCCCGGCCCGGCTGATCGTAGGGCGAGCGGTACCGCTTGGCCTGGCAGACGTGCCAAATGGCCCGACTATCTCGGGAAAGCCTTCTGGTTGGCCATTTTGGTCTTCTGGCTGGCCAGACGATCTAATATCCTCATCAGGTGGTGAACCACGTCAAGTCATCGAAGCCTTTCTGAATCCGAATGTGTTTGAGCCTTCTATGGTGCATGTCGCGGCAACTGAGCATGACCAACCCCGAGGGTGAGGATGAGGAACCTACTACTCATCGCACACATGCGGGTGAAGAAGGGCAAGGTGACCATGAAGCCGCGGATGCGATTCCATATGCGGTTCCAAGTCCACATGAAATGTGGAACATAATGAGGACTGTGATAAGTCATTTGGCTATATTAACTGAGGCGGCTACTGAGGTGCCACACACGGGCGAACAACCAGTTCTTATGGAGAACCAGAATATGCTGATACTCGATGACGCACCCAAGTCTTCCAGGAAGAAGGTGGGATACTTGAGTATTCTTGAACACATGATACACCTGAAAAACAGGTAGTTTCGTGGGGGTTCTGACCCAATTAAGGCCGACGAATGGATTGGTGAGGAATTTTCAGTCAACTAGGGTGTCCCAGTGATGATTCCAGTAAACCTATTGAAAATATTTGGGAATGCAAGACGTGTGGTAGGAGGCAAGGTGGGGGAATGCTGGAAAGCGACGGGTGCGCGGGCACGTTGCGGTAACAAGGAACATGCTACCTGAAACTGCCCAAGGATGGACCATGGACAGCAAGGACTTCCAGATGATGACTCGAGGACTTGTTACAACTGTGGTAAGTCAGGCCACATCAGGAAGGATTGTCCCAAGGGGCAAGTGGAAAGGCAACTCGAACGAAAAAATTACCGCAGGGTAATCGAGCCAGCAGCCAAGAGGCAGGCCATAATACTGTGGGTATATGAGCTATCGCGAGACATGGGCGATATGGGTAAGTACAGATTGATCACTGGTACGTACATAGCCCTAACTGCTCAATTGAAACGAGCATTGCATGGCATGCATAAACACTAGGGTACTTAGCATTTGTGATGAATGTGTAGGGACCTTGGTTGTGGGCGGTTTTAAAAAACACGTCCTGCTTGATTCCAGGGCTTTACATTGCTTTGTAAGCCAAGAATGGTTTAAAAAGAGTGGGATCCAAGGAGAAACCATCTCTGGAATGAGTAAAGTACAAGTGATTGGAGGGAAAATAATGAATTCCCTGGGAATTGTGCGGAACATCCTGGGTATGATTGGGAATATCAATTTTCCAGCCGAATTGATAGTCATCCAACTCAAGAATTATGAGGTAATCATTGGTATGGATTGGCTGGGAATGAACAAGGCGACCCTAGAGTGTCATCGGGGCCAAGTTTGGGTTGATAAAGAGGGAGGGAGATTGGAGTTCCAAGGGATCCAACCCACCTCAGTAAGTTTGATAGTCTCAGCAATCCATGCAGAACGGATGCTAGAGAGGGGGTGTGAGGCCTATGTAGCCACGATAAGAACCAAGGAAAAAAAGAAGAGGTTGGAGTTAAAGGATATTCCAATAGTCAACGAGTCTGGGGTTATGTTCCAGACCTTGTCTGGGTTACCATCTGATACGTCTGATTCATTTACGATCGAGTTGGAACAAGGAATTACCACAATCTCGAAAGCCCCGTATCTGTGGCCCTAGCCAAGATGGCTGAGTTAAAGAAACAGTTGGAAGAACTCTTGGATAAAGGATTCATCAGGCCGAATGAGTCACCATGGGGTGTATAGATGGTTTTTGTGAAAACATAGGATCGAAGCTATAGCCTTTGCATCAATTACCAGGGATTTCATCGGGTTACGGTAAAGAATAAGTACCCATTACCCCGGATAGATGAGTTGTTGGATCAACTCAGAGCTGCGACCTGGTTCTCAGAGATCGATTTGGCCCAGGATTATCACCAGATTCCGATCGAATAATCGGAAATTTGGAAGATGGCTTTCCGGACAAGATATGGTCACTACGAGTTTGTAGTGCCATTTGGTTTAACCAATGCACTGACAACCTTTATGAAGATGATGAATAGTGTATTTCGGGATTGTTTAGATGAGTTTATTATTATTTTCATTGATGACATCCTTGTCTATTCAAGGGATCATGAAATGCGCCAAAATCATCTAAACATGGTATATAATTGAAAACTTACCTACTTACCATTTGACCACGAAATGGAAGGTGGCCGACCTTTGTTACACGCGTTTTACTCTTCAATTTGGAGTAGGGTTCCGAAATGTTGGGCCTTGACCTCTTTTGCCACAAGAGCCCAAGTCTCTGGAGTTCTTTGAGATGTTGAGAAGCCATTGGATTCATCCTTGTACTCTTGGCTAAATGCTCCTTGTCGTTAGTCTTCTAGGAGCTTGTCGACCCACAAGCTGAACTTGTGGAAGAGTGTCCTTGTTCTGCTCCTTGTCATGGCTCCTGGTGGCACCAATGGTGTAGAGACTTCATCTAGGTTCATACCTTGAAGCTGGTAGCTGATTTGATCCGAGTCTCCTTGTGTAGAGGTGGAAATGTTGGTGTGATCGCTTGAGCCGGCATGATTGTATGTAGAGCTGGCCGAGTTGAGATCAGAGCCGGCTAGATTGATTTGTGGGCCGGCAGCATCACCAGCTGAGCCAGCGGTGTTAGTCACGTCGCCGCCAGTTGGGCCAAAGGTTTGGGCCTCTCTGCCGGAGAAGTTGGTCGTCCCGGCCCGACTGATCATAGGGCCGGCGGTACCGGTTGGCCCGACAGACGCGCCAAATTGCATGGCTGTCTCACGCAAGCTTTCTGGTCGGCCATTTTGATCTTCTGGCTGGCCAGACGATCTGGTGTTCTCATCAACCGTGCTCACTATTCCTTTCATCTGTCTAATACAGATAAACTCAAAGTATTTTCGTACCACTAAAGTGATCACATTATCCCAGATGTACGATTGCTTGCGAAATTTAAATTTTAATAATCTTAGTAATTAATAATTTATTATTAATAAAATTATAATAAATTAAAAAAATATTTATCGCAAATTCAATGAAATAGTTTTCTTGTCGTTTAGATAGAACAACCATCAAACTATAGTAAGGGGCGTCAAATTTGTTCAATTTTTTTGTAATTTGACGGAATATAACCCTTTGTTCCGGTCAAACCTAATATAAATATTTTGAAATAAATATTTATAAATATTTAATTTTAAGTTAAATTTAAATATTTAATTAAATATATATAATTTATAATTTTTATTTGTTATTTAATATTATAAATTTAAATAAATAATTGATAAATATAGATAACTAACCACATGGTGTTTGGCACCAATATTGGGGACAATACAGTCAAGTACTGGACCCGCCCCGTGGTTTGTAACAAACTATCAAGTGTGATAGTTTGTTCTTACATTTTCATTTCGGAAGGCGGAACCTCTTCCTCCTCATGCTCCTCAAGTTCTTGAAACCGATGAGATGGTTCGATTTCAGGCACCGAGTGAGTGGTGAAGATGTATTGGGGAGGAAGGCGGTATGCCGCACTATTAGTTGCACGTGATGGGTTCGAAGAGTCCGATGAGTTATAGCTGGAAGACAACGGGATTTGTCATCTTCCATGGCCTCTCATTGATCTACTACTACTCGCCATTAGAAAATTTGCGAAAGTATTTGGGAAAGTGTTTGAAAATGTTTGAAAGTTTTAGAAAGTTGGAATTTTGAAATGAGGGAAAGAAGGTCATGTATATATAGTAAAAATTTACAACCACATATTAATTCGGGGGAAGTTAAAATTCCCAAAAAGTTTTGAAATCCCTCCTAATTGACTGGTAGTTGCAAATTGGTCCCACATTTGCGATTAATTTGCGACGACATAATAAATGGAGGGAGTTGGAGGTTTCTGAAAATTTTCAACTCCCTCCAAATAAATTGTGGTCGAGTTTTCGTTGCAAAATCCCCCCGAATTAACTGGTGGTCACAAATTGGTCTCAAATTTGCGAGCAATTTGCGACCACATAATAAATGGAGGGAGTTGAAAGTTTCCGAAAACTTCAACTCCCTCCAAATAAATTGTGGTCGCATTTTGGTCACAAATTGCGACCAATTTGCGACCACCACTTAATTTGGAGGGACATGAAAGTTTTCGAAAACTTTCATATCCCTCCAAAATTTAATTGTAGGTCTCGTCCCAAGTTGGTCAGAAAACTTTCATATCCCTCCAAAATTTAATTGTAGGTCTGGTCGCAAGTTGGGCAGAAAACTTTCATATCCCTCCAAAATTTAATTGTAGGTCTGGTCGCAAGTTGGTCACACATTTTGTGACCAATTTGCGATCACACGTGAAAAGTACGTCGTGGTCGAAAAATTGTAATAAAAAATGTGACCACTTTGCAACCACATACTAGATATAAGGTGTGGTCGCAAATTGGTCACAAAATAGTGACCAATTTGCGACCACATATGTAATTTTGTCATATAGTCCCAAATTGATGGCTCTTTTGTGACCAGTTTGCGACTACACCTTATTTTTGTTACCAATTTGCCACCACATTCCAAATGTAGTGGCAATGTGGTGGTAAATTATTCACAAATAATACACTAAACCCTTAAGTAATTTTAAATTATGAATTGTATGAGATTAGTTACATCATTATGAGTTGTATAAACTTCAATTACTAAATAAACAACAACAATTAACATATTTACCAAATTTATATATCATCTAACTAAAACACTTAACATATTTCCTTAACCTTATATTACTCATTATAAATATTATATAATTAATAAATTTTAGTACAACATATTATGGTTTTGTTTATATTTGTAGACTTTTGATGATTTGTACATACGTAGGATTGAAATTATAAGTTTTAAATTTGAAAAATACATAACAAACATGTAAAATTACACTTGTGGTCAGAAATTGGTCACAAAATAGAGACCAATTTGTGATTACGTATGAAATTTGTAGCATGTAGTCGCAATTTGGTGGCTCTTTTGTCACCAATTTGCAACTACATCTTACTTTTGTGACCAATTAGCCACCATACTCCAAATATAGTGGCAATATGATGTCCAAGTAGTCACAATTAATACCGTAAACCCTAAATTTTAAGGTTTTTTAAAAGTAATTATGAATTATATGAGACTATTTATATCAGTATGAGTTGTATAAAATTTAATTATTACGTGAATAACAACAATTAACACATTTACCAAATTTATATATCATATAACTAAAACATTTAAAACACTTTTTTAACCTTATACTATTCATATAAACATTATATGTTTAATAAATTTAGTACAACATATTTATGGTTTTTTATATTTGCACAAATTTGTAATATCATTTTTATAAGTAAATAGAGGATCTCATCTTTGTTTTTGTAGTTTGCTAAAATATTGTATCTCACATTAACTTTGAGAACACTAAGCATGTTTGTTTTGATAATGATTTGGTGAGCAGATAAGAAATATAACAAACTTGATATGCTTGAGAGGCTGCCGTACATCATATAATAAAACGGAAATTAGTTAATTATATATACAAATTTATAGACATTTACGTAATGTATAAAATAATATTACATAATAATTAGTTATTTAAAAATTATTTACGTACTTATAATAAATGGTTCGTATATGTTGTATTTTCGTGATGATAAGACATCAACGACGCCATTTTCCGACTTTCAGTGCCTTTCGAAAGGGTAGGATCGTACTATTCACATTTAAAAAATATGATCTTCAAATTTAGGAGTTCAACATACTTCAGTTGAATGATATATGTTAAAATCCCGTAAAAATCAGCTTCACGAGATGTATTTGAGTAATTGTCTCCTTGGACACAAATGTCGTAGTTACATATCTTTCTTCTGTGTCCATGTTTCTTTGCGTGGAACATATAACCTCTTATAAAATAGATCGGCCAAGTTGTCGTTTTGTTCATCGGGCCTTGCACTAATTCTTGAGCCCATATCAGAAAGGCTCGTGCATCTCTTGAAGTGCTTGCATTGACCTATGATCACATATATATATACTCATTAATTAGTATTTCAAAATTGTAATAAATATATACCACATATACATATTAATTATATACATACATAATCTCGAACCCTTATATGAAATTCTTCCTCTTTTTTCGATGAAATGTCATCTTCCGAAAGATGTGGATATGTACAACAAATTTGATCTTCAAATATACAATATTAAATGAAATTGCAATATATATTGGTTAATTCAAATGAAATAGTAATATAATAAATTAAATTGTTTTCATAATAACTTCTTACCTCTCAAGTGGACAAAAATGCTAACAATTTCGCAAAACATATGCATATGCATATTTGTATTCTTTTTCAGAGAGCCATATTTCTTTATTTTACCACTTGAATGACCCATGTGAGTAAATATATCCGGTACTCCAGGATACGGATACACATGGACGTCACATTCATCAAATCTAGTAGACATGTATATACAAAATTTAGCACGAAAAGTGAAGTAATTAAATGTATAAATAATTACATGTATAAATAAATTTATTTAATATACAAAATAATTTACGGTTACTACCTGGTTTTGGTTCATGTATGGGTAGCAAAGTAGTTCTCCGAGAAGTAAGATATCTCATCATTCACATATGATTCAAAAATTGACCTTGCAGCATCTCGTTTGTTCTTCGCCTTGCTTTTCAATTATTTAAAAAACCTTTCAAATGGATACATCCACCTATATTGCACAAGTCCATCCATCCACATAGGTGCTCCATGACGTCAAAAATGCAGCTGGAAAGATCTTCTCCAAATTGCATAAACTTATAACTATTTTTTCCTTCAGATTTTGAACACGACTTTGTTGCAATGATCTACAGCATAGATCGCGGAAAAATCCTCCAATTCATGTATTACTCAAATTTGAATCAAGTAATTAATACATGCAATTATTATTATTAGATATATGTTAAAAATAGAATATGTTTAATTGTATATACCTGATAATGCGAGATGAACGTCTCGTGGTAAAAGTTCTGCCAATATAAAAATATGGCAGTGATGGCTTTTCATGCCTAAGAACTTTAGTCCATCCATATCCACACAATTCGATAAAGCTACCACATAACCATCCGGAACTTTAACCTCCTTTTTGGCAGATTCCAATAAGCGTTCTTTGGCTTTTTTGTCAATCTAAATATAAGGAATGGAGCATTACCCCGACCATCCATATGCCACTCTTTTCGAGAGAAATTGTTTTCAATGTCTAAACTTGACTAAACTGTATCTTTTGATTCATTCATAACAGTATTTATGATGTTATTGAAGAAATTCCTCTCTATATTCATCACATCAAGATTATGTCGTAGGTTAAGATCCAATTATGTAGCTCCAAAAGTATGCTTTCTTTGTGCCAATTATGTAAACTTCCATACCCTTCTTTTATTGTTTCATGACCGTTTCCACCACAGTTAGATGTTCTTAAAGGATTGATAGATTTTATTCGCTCATATAAAACTTATTCTTCTGTCAATGATTGTGGTTGATAGTCATTGAAAGCGGGCTTGCCCTTTAAAAAATTGTTTTATTTTTCCCTAACGGGTGACCCTTAGGAAGAAACCTTTTGTGACAATCAAACCAACACGTCTTTCTACCATTTGGTAATTGAAATGCATTGGTATCATCCATACAAATTGGACAAGACAGTCTACCATGCATTGTCCATCTTGACAACATTCCATACGCTGGAAAATCGCTTATCCTCCACAGTAAGACAACTTTTAAATTGAAATTTTGATTCTAAGACACGTTGTATTCCTTAAATCTCATAGAACACAATTCTTTCAGCTCATCAATCAAAAGTCGGAGGAATATATCCAGACTAGCGCGCGCATATGATTTGGCCTCGAATTCAAAATTTTAAGAATCAAATACTCTTTCTTCATATAGATATCAGGTGGCAAGTTATATGGAGTGATAATCACCGGCCATAATGAATGATTATGATACATCCCAAATGGATTAAACCCATCAGTACATAAGCCAAGATAAACATTTCGAGATTTAACAACAAATCTTGGATGTAGATATTGAAAATTTTCCACTCCGTAGTATCATATTGATGACTGATTTCTCCATCTTCCACTTCATGCTTTGCATGCCACCTTATTGCCTAACCCAACATTTAGTTCTTCTCCATGTGTATACCAAACATAATAATTTGGCATAAATCTTTGACTTACAGATGATTCCAAATTTTGCGTCCCGAAATAAGTTTATCATTTTTGCAATTAAAGCAAAGACAGAAAACTTACTTTCAATACTTTGAGCTATTGGCTGACTACTTGCAAAATTCATGAACTGCTCCATGCCTTGTGCAAATTCCGCCGATATATTTCTTGTTTGATTATCGATCCTTTTATATATTCAATCTCTCGAATTATTGTAATTCTCCCACATGTTTGAAGTTTTGTTTTACTTTTGATTCTACAAATGAGAGAAGAGACATGAGGCCATACATATATATATATATATATAAGATTTTGCCAATAATTTGCCACTACTTTATGACTACTTCGCGACAACAGTAGTGTGGTCGCTTGTTTTTATGTACACCTGCCTCGCATATGTTTTTCACGTGGTCGTTTAGCCACTATTGTGTGACTGAAGTGCCACTTCCATAGTGGTTACATTTTGATCACAAATTTTGCAACCAAATTGCGACCACAATATGGATCTAGCACATGCAGTCGCTATTTGGTCGCAAATCTGCGATTGAATAGCGACTACACACCCTAGTCACAAGTTGGTCGCATATTCGTCACACTTTGGCTGCACATTGCGACCAATATGCAACTACAGGTTTTATCCTAAAAGTGCGACCAATATGCGACTATGCGTGTAGTCGCAAATTGGTTAAAAAACATGGCATTCGAGTCGCAAATTGGAGTGGCAGAATGGCTGTTTTCTTGTACTGATAAGAGTCTTAGGTACACCAGCACTCAACCCAAATTGAACCTGAGGCAAAGAAGGTTGATGGAATTGGTGGACACACTGACCAAGTCGACACACTCTTTGGCTATCCACGGCCAATTTTCTGAAGGCATTCCAAAAAAACTTAGGAATGAGGGTGAACATGAGTACTACTTATCATCCCCAAATAGATGGGTAGTCAGAACGAACCATCCAGACACTCTAGGGCATGTTGCGGGCATGTTTTCTGGATTGGGGCAGAAGTTGTGAAAAAATATCTACCCTTGGGCGAATTCTCATATAAAAATAGCTTTCAATCGAGTATCGGAATGTCTCCTATGAAGCATTGTATGAAGGGCCTTGTTGGACCCCATTGTATTGGACCGAAGTAGGGGAGCGTAGGACCATCGGATCAGATATTGTGGATGAAACCACTGAGACGATCAAGTTCCTAAAGATTAAGATGAAGGAGGCCCAAGATAGACATAAAAGTTATGTGGACAAACGAAAGAGAATTTTGGAGTTCGAGGTGGGTGATTGGGCATATCTGAAGACAATCACATTGAAGAGAAGAAATCAAACTTTGAAGAGTGTGAAGTTGAATCCAAGGTACTTAGGTCCATTTAAGTTCACATAATGGGTTGGATTAGTCACATACAAACTGAAGTTACCACCTGAAATGGAGATATTCCATAACGTCTTCTATGTGTCCCAACTAAGGAAGTGTCTATCAAACCAAGACATAGTCCTTCCCGCACTACCTACGGAACTAAAGGAAAACCTAACGTTAGAAGTTGTTCCGGTTTGGATCATTGACCGAAAGGAAAGAGTTACCAGAAGGAAGGTGATTCTGATGGTCAAGGTAGTATGGAAGTGCAATGGGACCAAAGAAATAACTTGGGATTCCGAAAACAAAATGAATACCAAATTTCCTAATTGGTTTGAGGAGTGGGAAATGAATCGAATACTTGGCCTGGATTCGAGGACGAATCCACTTCAAGTGGATCCATGGGGTGAGCTGGCCGGTAGCTGGCCGAGTTTGCCAGCAGCTGGGCGAGTTGGCTGGCACCTAGGCGAGTTGGCCGGTAGCTGGGCGAATTGGTAGGCAGCTGGGCGAGTTGGCAAGCAGCTAGGCCAACTGTCTAGTTAGCTGGGTCAGTCGTCCAGTGTGCCCAATTAGTTGCACAATGGTTCGCGCAGTTGGTGCCAAACCGGTACCACGACCAGATGAAACGGTTTGACTGGGAATTTTGATTTGCAGAACAAAGGTCACGACTGCAACAACCCTGATCCACGGATGGGATACTGTTTAACACCTTTGATCCTCAATAAGGATCATTGGAGTGAATCATGTTCGGATTGGGATGGAACATAGGAATGACCGAGAAGATTGGTGAAAGATGACCCATTGATACAAGCCTTGAATCAAGGCTGTAACACTCGCGGACTGGTTGGAGAAGACTAGGCGAGAAACTCGGCCTTAGGCTTCTGGATAGGGGTTTTCTAGTGGGTATTGGATGGAGAGGTGAAGTGAACCACACGAGGGGTGATCAACCTCGTGATAAATCACAACTTAGAAGCTAGGAGGCTGGTCTCAACTATGGTTCTAAGCGATAGCGTTTTAAGAGAAAAACTCGTAGAAAAAATTCTATCTTTATTAATAATTAAAAGTTGTCGAAATACAATGCTGAAGGAGTCTTATTAATATGCTCGGCAGCTTTGACCTTCTAGGGTCGACCCAAATAAAAATGGAAAAGATACAAAAGTGCATATGGAAAACTACAAAAGGAAATAACCGAAAAAGGACAACTACCTAAACTGTTCTTGACTCAATAAATGGAAAACTACTAATTTCTACCTTGCAAAACAGAAAAGGCAAGTATATAATTGAAATCTTACCTTTCTTACCTTTCGGCCAAGAAATGGAAGGTGGCCGATCTTGTGGGTTGCACACGCCTAGCTCCTAGTCTTCAACTTGGAGTAGGGTTACAAAATGTTGGGCCTTGACCTCTTTTGCCACGAGAGCCCAAGTGTCTGGAGTCCTTTGAAATGTTGAGAAGCCCTTGGATTTTTCCTTGTACTCTTGGCCCAATGCTCCTTGTCTTTGGTATTGTAGGAGCTTGTCTACCCATAAGCCGAACTTGTGCAAGAGTGCCCTTGTTCTGCTCCTTGTCATGGCTCCTGGTAGCACCACTGGTGTAGAGACTTCATCTAGGTTCATGCCTTGAATCTGGTAGCTGAGTTGCTTCGAGTCTCCTTTTGTAGAGGTGGAAATGGTAGTGCCATCGCTTGAACCGGCTGCATGGTGCGTGGAACTGGCCGAGTTGAGATCGGAGCCGGCCAGATTAATTTGTGAGCCAGCGGCGTCACCAGTTGGGTCGACGGTGTTGTTCACATTGCCGCCAGTTGGGCTGGAGTTTTGAGCCTCTCCGCCGGAGAAGTTGGTCGGCCCGGCCCAGCTGATCGTAGGTCCGGCGGTACCGTTTGGCCCGGCAGACGCACCAAATGGCCAAGCTGTCTCCGGCAAGCCTTCTGGTTGGCCATTTTGGTCTCTTGGCCGGCCAGACGATCTGATGTCCTCATCATCCCCTCCCCTTTCTGTAGGTTTTGACCTCAAAACTGGCTCATCTGCAAGGAAAGGAGCTAAATCGGTCACATTGAATGTGTTAGACACATTAAACTCACCTGGAAGTTCAATCCGGTAGGCGTTGTTGTTTATCCTCTCCAGCACTCTGAATGGTCCATCTCCTCTGGGGGCCAGCTTGTAAATCCTTAGGTTGGCGAACCTCTCTTGCCGTAGATGTAGCCACACCCAATTGCCTGGTTGAAAGATCATTTCTCTTCTCCCCTTGTTGGCGTGAGTCACGTACTGCCCGGTCCTCTTCTCCAGGTTCTCTGCTATCTTGTGGTGTAACTTCTTGATGAATTCTACCTTAGATGCTCCATTGAGGTTGGTCATTTCTCCTGGTGGTAGTGGTGTTTGCTCCAAAGGCGTTTGAGGGCTGAAGCCGTAGACCACTTCAAAAGGGGTCTTCTTTCTGGCTGAATGCACTGCTTGGTTGTAAGCAAACTCTATAAATTGCAAGCACTCCACCCATGTATTGAGGTTCTTCCCTAGTGTGGTCCTGAGAAGAGTTGACAGTGTCCGGTTGACTTATTCAGTTTGGCCATTGGTTTGAGGGTGGCATGTGGTAGAGAAGAGCAGTTTTGTGCCTAGCTTTCTCCAGAGGGTCCTCTAGAAGTGGCTGAGAAATTTGGTGTCTCTGTCTGACACGATTGTCCTTGGCACTACATGAAGTCGTACTACCTCCTTGAAGAACAGTTCAGTTGTTTGCGTGGCATCATTAACATTGGCACATGGTATGAAATGTGTCATCTTGGAGAATCGGTACACACTACAAAGATAGCATCTTGTGCTTGATCTTGGGCAGACCTAGAACGAAGTCCATGGAAATTTCCACCCACGGATGTGTAGGTATGGGCAGAGGGAGATATAACCGGTGAGGGCGCACTCGGGACTTCGCCTTCTTGCAAGTGATGAACCTTGCACTATGGACTTCTATTGACCTTTTGATGTGTGGCCAATAGAAGTGCTCCTTGACCACTTCTAGTGTCTTGTCAACACCCAAGTGGCCCATAAGACCTCCTCCATGAGTTTCTCGGGTGATAAGCTCTCGTAGAGATCCTTGTGGTATGCACAGCATTCTTTCCCGGAACGAGAACCCATCATGAATCTAGAACTTGCCATGACTCCCTGTGCCACACTCCTTGTAGCTCTCAGCAAAGTCTGGATCATCCTTATACAGGTCCTTGATGTGCTCAAACCCTAAGACTTTTGCTTCCATTGTAGATATCGAAGCAAACCTACTTGATAGTGCATCGGCTACCACATTATCCTTGCCCTTCTTGTACTTGATGACGTAAGGGAAGGTGATGAGGACATCAGGTCGTATGTCCAGCCAGGAGACCAGACAGGCCGACCAGGAAGCTTGCCCGAGACAGCAGGGTCATCTGGCACGCCTGCCGGACCAAGCAGTACCGCCGGACCCTCGACCAATAGGACCAGACCAACCAGCATTGCCGGCGGAGAGGCCCAAGCTTCCAGCACACTTGGTGGTGATGTGGATGAAACCGCCGGTCCCCTTGGTGATGCCGCTGACTCCGGGATCAACTTGGCCGGTCCTGAAGGCATTCCGGCCAGTACCTCACACATTCCAGCCGGTACAGCCGATCCAGCCGAGTGCACAAGCACTTCAACTTCTACACACGCAAACTCGGACCAGATAATCTACCAGCTTCAGGACATGCATCTAGAGGAAGTATCCACACCAGTAGTTCCACCAGGAGCAATGACAAGGAGTAGATCAAGAGCACTCTTCCACATGTTCAGCTTATGGGTGGACAAGCTCCTAGAGGAAGATCGACTAAGGACAATGGGCCAGAAGTGCAAAGAAGAGTCCAAAGTCTTCTCAACAACACAAGGGACATCAGATACTTGTGCTTTAGTGGCAAGAGGTCAGGGCCCAAAGATTCCTAACCCTACTTCAAGTCGAAGACTAGGAGCAAGGCGCGTACATGCCACAAGGACGGCCACCTTCCATTTCTTGGCCGTGAGGTAAGAAGGTAAGTTTTCAATAAGAATATTTTCCTCTTTCTGTTTTGCAGGGTAGGATCTAGAATATTTACATTTATTGAGTCAAAAACATTTTAGGAATAGGTCCTTTTTCGATTATACACTTTTGTTTCTTTTCCTTTTGTGCACTTTTGTAAATTTTCCTTTTCTTATTTGAGTCGACCCTAGAAGGTCAAGCTGTAGAGCATATTAATAAGGCTCCTTCCAGCATTGTAGTTGGACACCCTTTTTGATATTAATAAAGTGCGAATTTTCTCTCTACAAGTTTTTCTTTCAAGAACCTTGTGCGCTTAGAACCTAGTTGAGACCAGCCCTCCTAGCTCTAAGTTTGTGATTTATCACGAGGTTCATCACCCCTTGTGTGGTTCACTTCACCCTTCCATCGAATACCAACCCAAAACCCCTTATCCAAGAAGTCTAAGGTCGAGTTTCTCACCTAACCTTCTCCAAACAGCCCACGCGCATATAAGCCTTGAATCGAGGCTTGTATCATTTTGGTATCAGAGCTTAAAGCTCCCAAACCAGGTTGTTTCTAGCCTTTAGCTTGTCTTGTTCCTTGTTCTTGCATTAGTTTAAGTTTCATTCCAGAAAATCAAAAAAAAAATAACATCTAAGTTCATACCGAGTGCATCTAGTTCCTACGTGCATTACTAGGTTCTAGAATCATTCTTGCATTATTATATTCGACTTTCCTTTTTGTTAGAATCATATTTCTATTATTTTTAAGTTAAATTAAAAGAAAAGAAAAGAAAAGAAAAGAAAATAGGAAAAATACCAAAAGATTTCGAATTGGACAGCTAGCAATAGTTGTCAAGAAAATTTCTTTTTATTCAAATCTCCATATTTTCGAATTTTCCATTCCTTAGAACTTTCCTTTTTGCATTATTTCGAATCCTTATAAAAAGAAAACCCTCCTAATAATTTTGGAGTATCATAACTTGTCTTCTTTCTTTGTAGCACACAATGGCAGAAGAAAATAGAGAAGCAACCGAAGCCATGATGGCCATGTTCACCACCCTCCTAACGCAACTCGCATCCATAGGCGAGAGAATGGAGCATGTGGAGAGGCATGTGAGATTCCAGGCCATAAGGCACGTGAGAGCTGAGCAAGACCGTCCTGAGGGTCCTGAGCACCTTAGGACACAGCACGAACAGGAGGAACCCCAGCCAGATGGAGATGAGGACACACAACCTCATAACTATCACCATAGGCCGAGAGGACCTCCACGGCAACCAGAGGCAGAAGATGATTGCTTCGAGCCATATGGTCTTCACCAGAGACCAAGGATGCCTCCTAGACATCATGAGGATGGAGATGAACACACCTACAACTGGGTAACTCATCCTGATGTTAAGCTAACTCCTCCAAGTTTTGCAGGAAAAGTAGACCCCGAAGCTTACTTAGATTGGGAGAGAAGAATGGATAATATCTTTGATCATTACAACCAACCAGGGTCTAGGAGAGTCTCAATGGCAGTTGCACAACTCACGGAAAATGCCCTCATCTGGTGGGATCGTGAGGTATCTGACAGAAGGAGGAAAAGAATGAGGCCCATAGACTCATGGGTCGACATGAAGGATGTCATGCGGCAAAGGTTTGTTCCACCTTACTTTCATAGGGACTTGCAACATCGTTTTCATACTCTTAAGCAGGGTACCAGATCCGTAGAGGATTACTATGAAGAGTTCGAGAAGCTAAGGAACAGATTGGAGCTCAATGATGATGAAGAAGCATTGATGGCACAATTCTTGGATGGACTCCAAGAAAGGATCAGCCGCAAGGTGGAAAGGCAAATCTACAATGACTTCAAGGACTTGTTCCACCTATCTGTCCAGGCTGAGCAGCACATCAAACGTAAGAGCCAAGACATCCGCAGCAAGCCTAAGACGCCTTGGGCACCAAGCAACATTCCCAAGCCCGTAGACAAAGGCAAGAGCATAGAGATCGAGTCAAGGTTCAAGAGCAAGCCTCCTGAACCTACCCATGACCAGAGAGAGCCTGGTAAGTCTTCTAACCCTCAAAGATCACGTGACGTCACTTGTTTCAAGTGTAGGTGTCGTGGACACATCTCGAGGGAGTGCCCAAACAACCGGGTCATGCTGATTACGGAGGCTGAAGAATATGAGTCCCAAGTTGAAGAGGACTATGAACCAGAAGAGGAATATGGTGACATTGAGTACCCTGATGTGGGGGAAGTGCTGGTCACTAGACGCATCCTCAGTGCAATGGTGGATCCTTCAGAGACCATCCAAAGGGAGAACATCTTCCACAGCCGTTGCACCATCAAGGGCAAGGTATGTAACCTCATCATAGATGGTGGTTCTTGCACTAACGTTGCTAGTGCATATATGGTTGATAAGCTAGGTCTAGAGAAGGCATCCTCGACCATATAGACTGAGGTGGCTCGATGACAAAGTGGAGCTCAAGATCCATGAGCAAGTCACTGTGCCATTCAGTGTGGGCAAGTACCAAGACCAAGTCGTGTGCGATGTGGTGCCCATGCAAGCTGGCCATCTTCTACTAGGAAGACCATGGCAGTTTGACAAGGAGACCAGGCATGATGGCCGAACCAATCTCTACACTTTCGTGCATGACAAGAGGAAGGTCAGCCTAGCTCCTCTTACACCTGCCCAGGTACATGAGCTTCAACAGCAAATGAGTAAGGAAAAGAAGCTCATTAAACCTAACTTTCTTATTGAACTGAGTCATGTCCGGAGAGCTTTAGCCTCGAAGGATCTAATGCTACTAATGGTTTTCAAAGAAGTGTTGAATATAGAAAAAGAACAGGTAGAGCTACCTCCTGAAGTAGCAACTCTCCTCAACAAGTTCCAGGATGTGTTTCCAGAGGAGATACTAGCAGGCTTGCCTCCTTTACATGGCATAGAACACCAGATCGATCTACTGCCCGGAGCAGCCCTGCCCAACTGGCCAGCCTACCGGATGAGTCCAAGGAGCTTGAGAAGCAAGTCAAGGAGCTCCTGGAGAAAGGATATGTTCGAGAGAGCCTCAGTCCATGTGCTGTATAAGTGCTACTAGTGCCCAAGAAGGATGGGACTTGGCGCATGTGCGTGGACTGCCGAGCATTCAACAACATCACTGTCAAGTGCCGGCATCCAATACCACGGCTGGATGACATGCTAGATGAGCTGAGTGGAACCACGGTCTTCTCCAAGATAGACCTCAAGAGTGGATACCACCAGGTCAGGATGAAGGAAGGTGATGAATGGAAGACTGCTTTCAAGACAAAGCAAGGGCTCTACGAGTGGACAGTCATGCCATTTGGCTTGACTAATGCCCCAAGCACCTTCATGCGCCTTATGAACCAAGTTCTTAGGGCGTACATCAGTAAGTTTGTACTGGTTTACTTTGATGATATACTAGAATAGTAAGTGCCTACGGGAAAACCTCACACATCTTGAGATGGTACTTAAAACCCTTCGACAAGAAGAACTTTATGCCAATCTCAAGAAGTGCATCTTTTGTACTGATAAACTTGTCTTTTTAGGTTTTGTTGTAAGTTCACAGGGCCTACAGGTTGATGAAGAGAAGATTCGAGCCATACAAGAATGGCCAACACCATGCAACATCAGCCAAGTAAGGAGCTTCCACGGACTGGCCAGCTTCTATAGGAGATTTGTGCCCAACTTCAGCAGTATTGCCTCACCATTGACGGCAGTTGTGAAGAAGAACGTGGGATTCAGCTGGGGAGAAGCTCAGGAGAAGGCATTCCAGGCCTTGAAGGACAGCCTTACACATGCACCAGTGCTAGTCCTGCCCGACTTCAACAAGACGTTTGAAGTGGAGTGTGATGCCTCTGGAATAGGCATAGGAGCAGTGCTAACCCAAGGAGGGAGACCAGTGACATACTTCAGTGAGAAGCTAGGTGGTGCCTCACTGAACTACCCCACTTATGACAAGGAGCTTTATGCCCTTGTCCGAGCATTGGAGACTTGGCAGCATTGCTTGCTGTCCAAGGAGTTTGTGATCCACGCTGATCACGAGACTCTCAAACACCTCAGAGGGCAAACCAATCTCAAGAGGAGACATGCCAGGTGAATGGAGTTCATAGAGACCTTCCCGTACGTCATCAAGTACAAGAAGGGCAAAGACAATGTGGTAGCCGATACACTATCAAGGAGGTTTGCCTTGATATCAACCATGGAGGCAAAGGTCCTAGGATTCGAGCACATCAAGGACCTATACAAGGATGATCCTGACTTTGCTGAGAGCTACAAGGAGTGTGGCACCGGGAGTCATGGCAAGTTTTACACCCATGAGGGATTCTTGTTCCGAGAGAGAAGGCTGTGCATACCACAAGTGTCATTGAGGGAGCTTATCATCCGAGAAGCTCATGGAGGAGGACTCATGGGCCACTTTGGTGTCGACAAGACTCTAGCAGTGTCAAGGAGCACTTCTACTGGCCACACATCAAGAGGACAGTAGAAGCTCATTGTGCAAGATGCATCACTTGCAAGAAGGCAAAGTCCCGAGTGCAACCTCACGGGTTGTATCTCCCACTGCCCATACCTACACATCCATGGGTGGACATCTCAATGGACTTTGTTCTAGGTCTGCCCAAGATCAACCACAAAGATGCAATCTTTGTAGTGGTCGACAGATTCTCCAAGATGGCTCACTTCATTCTGTGTGCCAATGTTAATGATGCCACGCAAACAGCTGAGCTGTTCTTCAGGGAGATAGTACGGCTTCATGGAGTGCCAAGGACCATCGTATCAGACAGGGACACCAAGTTCCTTAGCCATTTCTGGAGAACCCTTTGGAGGAAGCTAGGCACGAAGCTACTCTTCTCTACCACCTGCCATCCTCAAACCGATGGCCAAACTGAAGTTGTCAACAGGACACTATCAACTCTTCTCAGGATTACACTAGGGAAGAACCTCAAGACTTGGGTGGAGTGCCTGCCATTCATAGAATTTGCTTACAACCGAGCCGTAACCAAGAAGACACCATTTGAAGTAGTATACGGCTTCAACCCTGTCACCCCATTGGAGCAAACGCCACTACCACCAGCAGAGATGACCAACCTCAACCGAGCATCCAAGGCAGAGTTCATAAGGTAGTTACACCAGAAGGTAGCCGAAAAACTTGGAGAAGAGGACCGGACAGTACGTGACTCATGCCAACAAGGGAAGAAAGGAGGTGATCTTTCAACCAGGCGATTGGGTGTGGCTACACCTATGGCAGGAGAGGTTTCCCAACCTCAGGAGTTCCAAGCTAGCACCAAGAGGAGATGGACCATTCAGAGTGCTGGAGAGGATCAACAACAACGCCTACCGGATCGAGCTCCCAGATGAACCAGTTTTGAGGTCAAAACCTACTGAAGAGGGAGGGGATGATGAGGACATCAGGTCGTATGTCCAGCCAGAAGACCAGACTGGCCGACCAGGAAGCTTGCCCAAGACAGCAGGGCCATCTGGCACGCCTGCCGGACCAATCAGTACCGCCGGACCCTCGACCAATAGGAACAGACAAACCAGCATTGCCGGCAGAGAGGCCCAAGCTTCCGGCACACTTGGTGGCGACGTGGATGGCACCGCCGGTCCCCTTGGTGATGCCGCCGACTTTGGGATCAACTTTGCCGGTCCTGAAGGCATTCCGGCCAGTACCTCGCACATTCCAGCCGGTACAGCCGATCGAGCTGAGTGCACAAGCATTTCAACTCTACACAAGGAAACTCGGACCAGATAAGCTACCAGCTTCAGGACATGCATCTAGAGGAAGTATCCACACCAGTAGTGCCACTAGGAGCAATGACAAGGACTAGATCAAGAGCACTCTTCCACAAGTTCAGCTTATGGGTAGACAAGCTCCTAGAGAAAGCTCGACTAAGGACAATGGGCCAGAAGTGCAAAGAATAGTCCAAAGGCTTCTCAACAACACAAGGGACATCAGAGACTTGGGCTAGTTGCAAGAGAGGTCAGGGCCCAAAGATTCCTAACCCTACTCCAAGTCAAAGACTAGGAGCAAGGCGCGTACATGCCACAACGACGGCCACCTTCCATTTCTTGGCCTCGAGGTAAGTAAGGTAAGTTTTCAATAAGAATATTTGCCTCTTTCTGTTTTGCAGGGTAGGATCTAGAATATTTACATTTATTGAGTCGAAGACATTTTAGGAATAGGTTCTTTTTCGATTATACACTTTTGTATCTTTTTCTTTTGTGCACTTTTGTAAATTTTCCTTTTCTTATTTGAGTCGACCCTAGAAGATCAAGCTGTCAAGCATATTAATAAGGCTCCTTCCAGCATTGTAGTTGGACACCCCTTTTTGATATTAATAAAGTGCGAATTTTCTCTCTACAAGTATTTATCTCAAGAAGCTTGTGCGCTTAGAACCTAGAGTAGACCAGCTCTCCTAGCTCTAAGTTTGGGATTTATCACGAGGTTCATCACCCCTTGTGTGGTTCACTTCACCCTTCCATCGAATACCAACCCAAAACCCCTTATCCAAGAAGTCTAAGGTCGAGTTTCTCACCTAACCTTCTCCAAACAGCCCACACGCATATAAGCCTTGAATTGAGGCTTGTATCAGAAGGTGTCTATAAACTCCATCCACGTAGCATGTCTTCTCTTGAGGTTGGTTTGCCCTCTAAGGTGTTTGAGAGTCTCGTGATCCACGTGGATCACAAACTCCTTGGACAACAAGTAATGTTGCCAAGTCTCCAAAACCCGGACTAGGGCATAGAGCTCCTTGTCGTAGGTGTAGATAGGGTAATTCAGTGAGGCCCCACCTAACTTCTCACTGAAGTATGCCACTGGCCTTCCTCCTTGGGTTAGCACTGCTCCTATGCCTATTACAGAGACATCACACTCCACTTCAAACGTCTTGTTGAAGTCGGGCGGGACTAGCACTGGTGCATGCGTGAGGCTGTCCTTCAAGGCCTGGAATGCCTTCTCTCTTGAGCTTCTCCCCAGCTAAACCCCACATTCTTCTTTACTACTATCGTCAATGGTGAGGCATGCTGATTAATTTGGGCATGAATATTCTGTAGAAGCTGGCCAGGCCGTGGAAGCTTCTCACTTGGCTGATGTTGCTTGGTGTTGGCCATTCTTGTATGGTTTCAATCTTATCTTCATCAACCTGTAAGTCCTGTGAAATTACAAAAAAGCCTAAGAAAACAAGCTTGTCAGTACAAAAGGTGCACTTCTTGAAATTGGCATAAAGCTCTTCTTGTCGAAGGGTTTTAAGAACTATCTCAAGATGTATAATGTGTTCCAGTAGACATTTACTGTAGACAAGTATGTCATCAAAATATACTACTACAAACTTACTGATATACGCCCTAAGAACTTGGTTCATAAGGCGCATGAAGGTGCTTGGGGGCATTAGTCAAGCCAAATGGCATGATTGTTCACTCGTGGAACCCTTGCTTTGTCTTGAAAGCAGTTTTCCATTCATCACCCTCTTTCATTCTGACCTGGTGGTATCCACTCTTGAGGTCTATCTTGGAGAAGACCGTCGCTCCACTCAGCTAATCTAGCATGTCATCCAGCCGTGGTATAGGATGCCGGTACTTGACTGTGATGTTGTTGATTGCTCAGCAGTCTACGCACATTCGCCAAGTCCCATCCTTTTTGGGGACTAGCAACACTGGTACGACACATGGACTGAGGCTCTCTCGAACATAGCCTTTCTCCAGGCGTTCCTTAACTTGCTTCTCAAGCTGCTTGGACTGGTCTGCACTCATCCGGTACGCTGGTTGATTGGGTAAGGCTGCTCCGGGCACGAGATCGATCTGGTGCTCTATGCCGCGTAAGGAAGGCAAGCCTACTGATATCTCCTTAGGGAATACATCCTGGAACTTGTTGAGGAGGTTTGCTACTTCAAGAGGTAGCTCTACCTGTTCTTTTTCTATACTCAAACTTCTTTGAAAACCATTAGTAACATTAAATCCATTGAGGCTAAAGCTCTCCGTATATGACTCGGTTGAATGAGAAATTAGAGTCAATGAGTTTCTTTTCCTTACTGATTTGTTGTTGCAGCTCGGGTACCTGGGCAGGTGTGAGAGGAGCTAGGCTGACCTTTCTCTTATCATGCACAAAGGTGTAGAGATTGGTTCGGCCATCATGCCTTGTCTCCTTGTCGAACTGCCATCGCCTTCCTAGCAGAAGATGTCCAGCTTGCATAGGTACTACGTCATAAACTACCTGATCCTGGTATCTGCCCACACTGAGTGGAACGGTTACCTGCTCATGGATCTTGAGCTCAACCTTGTCATCTAGCCACATCAGTCGATATGGCCGGGGGTGATTTGTCTTCTCTAGACCTAACTTATCATACATATAGGCACTGGCCACGTTAGTGCAAGAATCAACATCTATGATGAGATTACATACCTTTCCCTTGATGGTGCACCAGCTGTGGAAGATGTTCTCCCTTTGAATGGTCTCGGAGGGATCTACCATTGCACTGACGATGCGTCTAGTGACCAGTACTTATCCCACATCAGGGTACTCTATGTCTCCGTATTCTGATTCTGGTTTGAAGTCCTCTTCATCTTGAGACTCATACTCTCCAGCTTCCGTGATTAGCATGACCCGGTTGTTTGGGCATTCCCTTTAGATGTGACTCCGACCCCTACACTTAAAGCAAGTGATATCATGTGATCTCTGAGGGTTAGAAGACTTACTAGGCTCTCTCTAGTCACAGGTTTTCTCAGGAGGCTTGCTCTTGAACCGTGATTCTATTTCTATGCTTTTGCCTTTGTCTACGGGCTTGGTACCATTGCTTGGTGCCCAAGGCGTTTTAGGCCTATTTCGTATGTCTTGGCTCTTACGCTTGCTGTTCAGCCTGGACAGAAAGGTGGAACAAGTCCTTGAAATCACTATAAATTTCCCTCTCCACTTTTTGGCTTATCCTTTCTTGCAATCCATCCAAAAATTGAGCCATCAATGCTTCCTCATCGTCATTGAGCTCCAGCCTATTCCTTAGTCTCTCAAACTCCTCGTAGTACTTCTCTAGTGATCTGGTGCCCTGCTTAAGAGTACGAAAACAGCGCTGCAAATCTCTATGGAAATAATGTGGAACAAACCTTTGTCTCATGAGATCCTTCATGTCGATCCGAGAGTCTACGGGTCTCAATCTCCTTCTCCTACGGTCAGAATCCTCACGATCCCACCAAATGAGGGAATTATCCGTGTGTTGTGCTACTGCCATGGAGACTCTCCTAGGACCTGATTGGTTGTAGTGGTCGAAGATGTGATCCATCCTCCTTTCCCAATCTAGATAGGCATTGGGGTCTACTTTTCCTGCAAAACTAGGAGGTGTTAGCTTGACATCGTGACTGTTTACCCGATTGAAGGCTTAGTCATCTCCATCCTCATGATGTCTACGGGGCATCCTTGGTCTCTGGTGGTGACCATAGGGTTCGTAGCCATTGCCATCTGCTTCTGGTTGCCGTGGAGTTCCTCTCGGCCAAAGGTGATAGCCGTGAGGCTGTGGTTCCTCATCTCCATCCGGATGGGGCTCCTCCTGTTCTGGCCGTGTCCTAGGGTGATCAGGACCTTCAGCCGGGTCTTGGTCAGCCCTCACGTGCCTTATGGTTTGGAATCTCACAGGCCTCTCAATACGCTCCAGCCTCTCGCCGATTGATGCGAGTTGTGTTTGGAGAGTAGTGAACATGGCCATCATGGCCTCGGTTGGGTATTGATTTCCTTCTTCAGCCATCGTGTGCTACAAGAAGAAAACAAAGTTAGTTGCTCCTAAGAATTCTTTAGGAGGGTTTTCTTTTATAATAGGAGAAGACTCAAATAAAAGGAAAGTAGAAAAAAAGAAAAGATCTAGAAATTAATGATGCAAATCTTAGCAATTAATGGTGCAAATCTACTAGATTATTTTTGGTCGATTTTTCTTGATTTTATTGTTTTTTTGTTTTTGATTTAACTTAAATAATAATGGAAAATATGATTTAACAAAAATGAAAAACGAAGTTGCAAGGAAAATGATGAATCTAAACCCTAGTGATGCACATCGGAGCTAGATGCACTCAGTTTGATTTTTAGGTGTTATTTTTTTTATTTTTTGAATGAAACTTAAACTAATGCACGAACTGGAAATAAGACTAAGTAAAGGATAGAAAAACCTGGTTTTCGGAGCTTAAGCACTGATACCAAAATGATACAAACCTTGAATCAAGGCTTTAACACTCGCGGGCTAGTTGGAGAAGATTAGGCGAGAAACTCGGCCTTAGGCTTCTGGATGGGGGTTTTCTGGTGGGTATTGGATGGAGAGGTGAAGTGAACCACACGAGGGATGATGAACCTCGTGATAAATCACAAATTAGAAGCTAGGAGGGCTGGTCTCAACTAGGGTTCTAAGCGATAGAGTTTTAGAAGAAAAACTCGTAGGAAAAAGTTCTATCTTTATTAATAATCAAAAGTTGTCGAAATACAATGCTGAAGGAGCTTTATTAACATGCTTGGCAGCTTTGACCTTATAGGGTCGACTCAAATAAAAATGGAAAAGACACAAAAGTGCATAAGGAAATTTGCAAAAAAAGAAATAACCGAAAAAGGACAACTACCTAAATTGTTTTTGAATCAATAAATGCAAAACTACTAATTCCTATCCTGTAAAACAGAAAAGGCAAGTATATAATTGAAAACTTACCTTTCTTACCTTTTGGCCAAGAAATGGAAGGTGGCCGACCTTGTGGGTTGCACGCGCCTAGTTCCTAGTCTTCAACTTGGAGTAGGGTAACGAAATGTTGGGCATTGACCTCTTTTTCCACGAGAGCCCAAGTGTCTGGAGTCCTTTGAAATATTGAGAAGCCCTTGGATTCTTCCTTGTACTCTTGGCCCAATGCTCCTTGTCGTTGATCTTCTAGGAGCTTGTCTACCCACAAGCTGAACTTGTTGAAGAGTGCCCTTGTTCTGCTACTTGTCATGGCTCCTGGTGGAACCACTGCTCTAGAAACTTCATCTAGGTTCATGCCTTGAAGCTGGTAGCTGAGTTGCTCTGAGTCTCCTTGTGTAGAGGTGGAAATGGTAGTGCCATCGCTTGAGCCGGCTTGATGAGGACATCAGGTCGTACATCCAGCCAGGAGACCAGACTGGCCGACAAGGAAGCTTGACCGAGACAGCCGGACCATCTGGCACGCCTGCCGGCCCAAGCAGTACTGCCGGACCCTCGACCACAAGGACCAGAGCAACCAGCATTGCCGGCGGAGAGGCCCAAGCTTCCGGCACACTTGGTTGCGACGTGGATGACACCGCCGGTCCCTCTGGTGATGCCGCCAACTCCGGGATCAACTTGGCTGGTCCTGAAGGCATTCCGGCCAGTACCTCGCACAATCCAGCCGGTACAGCCGATCCAGGCGAGTACATGCGCATTTCCACTTCTACACAAGAGGACTCGGACCAAATGAGCTACCAGCTCCAGGACATGCACTTAGAGGAAGCCTCTACACCAGTGGTACCTCAAGGAGCAATGACAAGAAGCAGATCAAGGGCACTCTTCCAAAAATTCAGCTTATGGGTCGACAAGCTCCTAGAGGAAGATCGACTAAGGACAATGGGCCAAAAATGCAAGGAAAAGTCCAATAGCTTCTCAACAACACACGGGACATTAGAGACTTGGGATTTAGTGGCAAGAGAGGTCAGGGCCCAAAGATTCTTAACCCTACTCCAAGTCGAAGACTAGGAGCAAGGCGCGTGCATGCCACAAGGACGGTGATGAGTTCATCAGGTCGTACATCCAGCCAGGAGACCAGGCTGGCCGACCAGGAAGCTTGCCCGAGACAGCAGGACCATCTGGCACGTCTGCCGGACCAGACAGTACCGCCGGACCCTCGACCTATAGGACCAGACCGGTCAGCATCGCCGACGGAGAGGCCCAAGCTTCCGGAACACTTGGTGGGGACGTGGATGACACCGCCGGTCCCTCTGGTGATGCCGCCAACTCCGGGATCAACTTGGCCGGTCCTGAAGGCATCCCGGCCAGTACCGCGCACAATCCAGCCGGTACAGCCGATCCAGCCGAGTACACGTGCATTTCCACTTCCACACAAGAGGACTCGGACCAAATGAGCTACCAGCTCCAGGACATGCACCTAGAAGAAGTATCTACACCAGTAGTACCTCAAGGAGCAATGACAAGAAGCAGATCAAGGGCACTCTTCCACAAATTCAGCTTATGGGTCGACAAGCTCCTAGAGGAAGATCATCTAAGGACAATGGGCCAGAAGAGCAAAGTAGAGTCCAAAGGCTTCTCAACAACACAAGGAACATCAGAGACTAGGGCTTTAGTGGCAAGAGAGGTCAGGGCCCAAAGATTTGTAACCCTACTCCAAGTCGAAGACTAGGAGCAAGGCGCGTGCATGCCACAAGGACGGCCACCTTCCATTTCTTGGCCGTGAGGTAAGTTAAGGTAAGTTTCAATTCAAATATATGCCTCTTTCTGTTTTGCAGGGTATGATCTAGATGCTTTACATTTTTGAGTCAAGAACATTTTAGGAATAGGTCCTTTTTCGGTTATACACTTTTGTATCTTTTCCTTTGTGCACTTTTGTAAGTTTTCCTTTTCTTATTTGAGTTGACCCTAGTAGGTCAAGCTGTTGAGCATATTAATAAGGCTCCTTCCAGCATTGTAGTTCGACAACCTTTTTGCTAATTAATAAAGATCGAATTTTCTTTACAAGTTATTCTCCCAAAGAAGCTTGTGCGCTTAGAACCTAGTTGAGACCAGCCCTCCTAGCTCTAAGTTTGTGATTTATCACGAGGTTCATCACCCCTCGTGTGGTTCACTTCACCCTTCCATCTTTTACCAACCAGAAAACCCCCATCCAGAAGCCTAAGGTTGAGTTTCTCACCTAATCTTCTACAAACAGCCCACGCGCATACATCCTTGAATCAAGGCTTGTATCAGGTAGTAGGTGCTACTAGCTGGCGTGAGGTCCTCGGTGTCAGCAAAGAGTCGAGTAGAATGTTGCTGTTGGAGAACTCCAAAGTTGAGCCGAGGAAACAATAACCAACGAGAGTCATTCGTTTGAATGACACTGAGAGCTACAACCTTTTTGTGGCTTGAAGGGATCCAGTTGTAAGCTGCGATCACAACAAGTGCGGGAAATTTTGGTGGGAGATCAGTAGTACTCAGCCCAGCCCAAGCCTGCTTGCTACCCTCGGTCATGAGAGCAACCATTGCCTCAAGACTGACGAAGTCAGCTGATGCATCAGTGTGAGCTTCCTCATCAGTCAATGCGACAACCCGAAAGAAGGAATTGATCTTCCGTGGAGAGAACTCATACTTGTGCCCCGGAACGCAACACCCAAGCAGATCCAATCCTCAAGAAATTATCCAACCATCACGCCTGAGAGCCGTGATTGCTGCACACACACTCTTGAAAACAACATCAACGCAACCACATGAACTATTCAAAATGATGGGAAATAAACCAGTAGGGTTATCACACACATCACACGACACATTGGCGACCAAAAATAATAAAAAAAAAAATGAAGAGAACCACCTCACAATGCACTGGGCCTGTAGAACAGATTCGAACTGATTTAGCACCAGAATCAGAGATCACACTCTGCTTTGCCTGATTCAGAGCGTCTGGTTGTCACAGCCATAGTGACTAGCTTTCACACTATCATGTCTTCATCGTATCGTGAGTCAGTTTTCAACCTTTATCCAACAGAATGAAGTGATTCTTTTTATTGATTTTGTTGCCCACTGGCTTGTTTTTTTTTCTGTTCCTTTTTTTTTGTTGATTCACACAGGAACTCCATCACCTGATTTGAAGAGTGACAGCAATAAAATCACATCCATCTGTGAAACCTGTACTGAGATTTAGTCACGACGACATGATAGGTAGCTCTTTTCCACTGTGACCAGTGACTCAAACAGAATCAAAACTTTGTATGCTCTCCGATTCAGTATACGCATCAGTTCTGCATGCTTCAGGCAAAATCATATTCCACAGACACCAATTGCATTGCGTAAAGTGACAAAACAATGAAAATCCAATGGTTTTGTAAATAAGTCAGCCAATTGTAAATCAGTGACAATGTGTTCAACCACTACCTGTTTCTCCTCCACCAGGTCGCGAATAAAGTGGTGTCGAATGTCGATGTGCTTTGTGCGAGAATGTTGTACTGGATTTTTTGAGATACTAATGGCGCTCTTGTTGTCGTAGTGAACTAGGAGAGGACCTGAATCCATTTGGTAGTCTGCTGACATTTGTTTCATCCACAAGAGTTGAGAGCAACAGCTACCCAGAGCAATGTATTCTGCTTCTGCTGTAGACAGTGATTCAGAGTTCTGATTTTGCTCATCCAAGCAATCAGATTGTTTCCGAGAAAAAAACATCCTCCACTCGTGCTTTTTCTGTCATCCACACTTCCTGCCCAGTCAGCATCACAATATCCCACCAAGTTTTTGTTTGACCCTTTAGAATACTAGATTCCAAGATTGGTTGTTCATTTGACGTACTTAGTGATCCTCTTTACTGCTTCTAGATGGGACTGCTTTGGTACAACCTGATATCTAGCACATATGCCTACACTCAAACATAAGTCTGGCCGGCTAGCAGTGAGATACAGAAGGCTACCAATCATGCCTCTATACAATTTTGCATCAACCTCCTTTCCTTCAGCATCTCTTGATAGTTTAAGTGTAGTACTCATAGGTGTAGTAGCTTCCTTGCAATGATCTAGCTTGAACCTTTGTACAAGGTTCTTGGCATACGTGCTTTGAGATATGAATATGCCTTCTCCTGTTTGAGTGATCTGTAGCCCCAAAAAGTATTTCAATTCACCAACCATGCTCATTTCAAACTCTTGAGTCATATCCTGCACAAACTGATCTACCAACCGCTGCGATGTACTGCCAAAGATGATATCATCAACATAAATCTGAACCATCATGATGTGATTGTTTTGTACCAGAATGAAGAGGGTCTTGTCCACACTTCCCCTGGCATACCCCTTTGTGATCAGGAAGTGTGTCAGTCGCTCATACCATGCTCGTGGGGCTTGCTTCAGCCCTTACAATGCCCTATTCAGCTTGTACACGTGATTGGGTCTTGCTGGATCTTCAAACCCCTTAGGTTGCTCGACATACACCTCTTCTTGTAGTATCCCATTTAGAAACGCGCTCTTCACATCCATCTGATATACTGTAAAGTTCATGATGCATGCCATACCTAGGAATAGCCTGATGGATTCGAGACGAGCCACTGGCGCAAAGGTTTCTTCAAAATCTACTCCCTCAATCTGAGAATAACCTTGAGCTACAAGTCTAGCCTTGTTTCTTACCACAACTCCATTCTCATTGATCTTGTTCTTGAAAATCCATTTCGTGCCAACCACATTCACACCATCAGGTCGTGGAACTAGCTGCCACACATCATTTCGCACAAACTTTTCAAGTTCTTCTTCCATTGCCACAATCCAGAATTCATCTTCAAGTGCCTGAACATGTGATTTTGGTTCAAGAACAGAGACAAAGCTAGCGAATCGTACCATTTCTCTGAAGTTGATTTGCACACCTCGAGTTTTCCTTCCATCCATCACACTTCCAATGACATCATTTGCTGAATGGTTTCTGTGAACTTGTTGATCAGAGTCCTTGTTCTGCCGGATCTTGATCTGACTTACTGTGATCCTCTGAGCTACTTAAATCTTCTGTTGGCATGATTTGATCCTGATTGTCCCTTTCTGGTTGATCTGTCTCACTTTCAGAACTCCCTTCATCCCACTTCGTGAGAGAGTGGTCGTCAAATACCACATTGACAGACTCCATAATCACCCCTGATCTCATGTTGTATACTCTAAATGCAGAGCTACTTCCTGAATAACCCAGAAACATCCCTTCGTCACTTCGAGAATCAAACTTTCCCAGATGATCTTTGTCATTGAGAATGTAACACTTACATCCAAAGACATGAAAGTAACTCAGATTTGGTACTTTTCCCTTCCACAACTCATATGGGGTCTTTGTTGTTCCCTTCCTGACGTACACTCTGTTGACTGTGTAGCACGCTGTATTGATTGCTTCTGCCTAGAATCTTACAGGGACGATATTTCCATAGATCATGGCTCGAGCCATCTCTTGAAGTGTTCTGTTCTTCCTATCCACTACTCCATTCTGTTGAGGAGTCCTTGGAGCAGAGAACTGATGCGATATACCATGATTTTCACAAAATACCTTCATATTATAATTTTGGAACTCTCCTCCATGATCACTTCGCACTCTCTTGATGCTTCCTTTCTCGGTTATCAACTGAAGTGCCCATATCCTGAAGCTGTCTACTGTTTCTGATTTATCACGAATGAAACGAACCCATGTAAACCTGGAGTAATCATCCACAAGCACAAAGACGTATTTTTTACCACCCAGACTTTCCACTTGCATTGGTCCCATCAAATCCATGTGCACTAACTCGAGTACTGCTTTGGTCTGAACCTCAGTGACTCTCCTATGTTGGACTTTAACCTGTTTTCCCTTGTTGCATGGTCCACAAATCATACGATCCTCTCCCTTGATTTCAGGTATTCCCTGAACTATCTCGTTTTTAACTAGAGAGGTTAAATTTCGAACATTCATGTGACCCAAACGTTGATGCCACAGATGTAGATCATCCCTTGCACTGAGACACTGAGTCGGATTCTCCCAAACGTAGCAGTTGTTTCCAGATCGAACCCCCTTCAGTGTCCTTTCACCATTCTGATTTACTGCCTCACAATCTGTACTAGTGAATGCCACAGTTAGTCCTTTGTCACAGAGTTTGCTCACACTGATCAGATTGGCTTTGAGACCTTTAACAAGATAAACATTATCCAATTGTGGTAATCCATTACATGTTTTACCTTTTCCTTGAATGACTCCATGACCTCCATCACCAAAGGTCACTTTTCCCCCCCTTAACTTGCTGAATCTCTTGAAGATTCCCTGCTGATCCTGTCATGTGGCGCGAGCATCCACTATCAAAGTACCAGGGGCCAATTTCATCATATTTATTTGTAACTAGAGCCATATTACTGTAATACTCTTCCTCTGATGCACTTCCTGATGCACTTCCTGATGTACTCCCTGTTGTAGTCCCTGCCGCACTCAATGATGTTTTCTCTACTGCACTCTTGTTTCCTCCTGCAGATCAGATTTTCTCACCCATATCTGATTTCGCATACCATTCCACGTGAATCGTCCTTGATTCCTGATCTTCTTAATTCTCCTTATGTATCGGTAACAATAAGCTTTGATGTGGCCTGCTTTTCCACAGAAATAACAGTGAAATCTACGAGTTGGCTTACTCTCAGATGCATCAGTTGACCGCCGATACTGGTTAGCTGCTACAAAATGAGTTTCTCCAATATAGTTTCCCTCTCTTCCACTGTAGCCCAGTCCCATGTGGGAGTTAATGGTCCTCCCATGACTCAGGATCTGATCAAGTTGCCTCGTACCTGCAAACATGTGGATCTTCTTGTGTTGCTGATTGAGTTCCGATTGGAGTCGAGTTGATAGCTCTTTTTCAGCCTGAAGTTCCCTTTCTAGTTGCTCGTAGTTGAATGTCAGTCTCAGCTTTTCCCTTGTGATTGATATCCCTTCCTGATTAATATTCCTTTCAGCTTTAAGGTCACTTTGTAGTGACTCGACCAGTGATTCAAGACGTCTTTTCTCCTTAGTTAAGACTGAATTCTCTCTATCAAGTTTGACAAGTGTCTCACAAAACTCCCTGTAGCTTTCAAGCAGATCAACTTCATCATCCTCGTCATCTGATTCTTGATCCACAATTCCCACAAAGGATACAAAGTTGCTCACTTCCTCTTCTGCATCATCGTCTGAGTCATCTTCTGCCAACATAGATTTTTCTCCTCTTGGTTTTTGCTTGTTCACACATTCTGTCTGAGTATGACCGATGCCTTTACATTCAAAGCATTTCAACTCTCTTCTCTTAACAGTAGGACACTCAGCTTTGAAGTGACCGAACCCCTTGCATTCATGACATTGCACATCGACCTTCTTTCCTATCTTATCTGCATCAGCAAACTTCTTGAAGGATCCATACTTCTTAGCATTATCACCTTGTTCCATTTTCCTCACTATACGATCAAACCTCCGTACTAACAGACTCATGGACTCTTCTTCATCAGATTCATCAGCCTGGGCTGCAGAAACCGCAAGGGCAAGACTTTTTGGTTTCTTGACTCCTTCAAGTTCTAATTCATGAGCTTGAAGCATCCCAACCACTTCGCCAAAACTGATATCATCAAGATTCTGGGATACACTCAACGCTGATTTATACACCATGAATTTTGCTGGTAGGCACCTCAGAAATTTTTTGACCAACTTGGTATCTTTGTACTTTTTCCCAAGTGTTGACGCTTCTTGAACTAGCGAGCTCAGCTTCGAGCTAAAATCTGAAATAGATTCATGATCTTCCATCCTCAGATTTTCAAATCTGGACGCCAGGACGTCCTTCCGTGAGCTATGAACCTTCTTGGTTCCTTCAAAGTGGGTTTGCAGAGTGTCCCACGCCTCTTTTGCAGTTTCACACCCTTGAATCAGCTCAAAGGTTTTCTTTGATACACTGTAGTGTATCGCAGTAAGCGCCCTTGAGTTAAACTTGGACCTCTTGAGTTCCTCCTCTGTCCAATCTTCCTCAGGTTTCACACTTACTGTTCCTTCTTCATTCTTGATCGTGGGTTCTTCCCATTGAACAAGAACAGCCTTCCAGGCTAACACATCTATGCCCTGAATCAAGGACTTCATCCTTGCCTTCCAAAAGCCATAGTTTCCCGAATCTAGTATCACCCTTGAGCTGTTAACTAGATCTGAATAGCTTTCCATTTTTTTCTCCAGAATCACACTTGTATATAACCTGACAAGTGCCCGCTCTGATACCAATTGAAAATGCAAAAGCTATTAGAAATAGAAAAACTGCGTCAAGCAGTGATACAACGATTAGGACAGTACGTGTCTCTACTAGAAGATCTTTTAGATGCACTCTCAAGTCTCACCCAAAATGATCTTAAACAAGCTCAAGACGTCCTTGACTTGTTACAATAGCCTCACACGTTCACAAGATTGCACACAATCTTGGAACCCCTCACCAAAACCCTTTTACCCCTTTAGTTTTGTATTCTCTCTTAGAAATCCCAAAACCCTTGAATAAAAGCTCTCTTTTGTGAGTGTTTAATTCGCCCCCACTGTTCTCCCTCCTTATATATCCTTATTTCTTCGTGCAAAGCCCTAGGGTCTACTTCCTTTTCTCCATGAGATTTCCATATCTCTTTTCATTGCAAGTTTCCTTATTCTTTTACAAGAATAGGAAAATTCCTTGTTCTTCACTTTACTGCCTTTTTGTACCCTATTTCACTTGATCCCTGCTTATTGGGTCCTTCCCAATGGGCTTCTCACGTAGTCCAATTCCTTGCTTCGTTACTTTGCCTCATGGGAGTTCTGCAGGCGATCCTGACTTACTTCTTGTACTACTTCTCAAGTAGTTCAAGGGTAAGTGTCAAATAGCTACATCTTCAGTAGGATCTAGAATATTTACTTTTATTGAGTGAAAGACATTTTAGGAATAGGTCCTTTTTCGATTATACACTTTTGTATCTTTTTCTTTTGTGCACTTTTGTAAGTTTTCCTTTTCTTATTTGGGTCGACCCTAGAAGGTCAAGCTGTCGAACATATTAATAAGGCTCTTTCCAGCATTGTAGTCCGACAACCTTTTTGATATTAATAAAGATAGAACTTTTTTCCCCAACAAGTTTTCTCTCAAGAATCTTGTGCGCTTAGAATCTAGTTGAGACCACCCTTCCTAGCTCTAAGTTTTTGATTTATCACGAGGTTCATCACCCCTCGTGTGGTTCACTTCACCTTTCCATCAAATACCAACCCAAAAACCCCTATCCAAGAAGTCTAAGGTCGAGTTTCTCACCTAAACTTCTCCAAACAGCCCACGCGCATACATCCTTGAATCAAGGCTTGTATCACGGCTGGATGGTGCGTCGAGCTGGCCGAGTTGAGATCAGAGTCGGCCAGATTAATTTGTGAGCCGGAGGCATCACAAGTTGGGCCGACGGTGTTGTTCACGTTGCCGCCAGTTGGGCCGGAGTTTTGGGCCTCTCCGCCGGAGAAGTTGGTCGGTCCGGCCCAGCTGATCGTAGGGCCGGCGATACCGCTTGGCCCCGCAGACGTGCCAAATGGCCCAGCTGTCTCGGGCAAGCCTTCTGGTCTGCCATTTTGGTCTCCTGGCCGGCCAGACGATCTGATGTCCTCATCACCCATAAACGCTCAAGTCGAAAACACCTTGATCTGGTTAAGTGCCCGAGTAGCTCAACCGAGCTAGATGAGTTGGCCGAGAGCTAGGCGAGTTGGCTGACAGCTGGGTGACTTTGCCGACAGCTGGGTGATTTGGCAAGCAACTCGGCGAGTTGGCCAACAGCTGAGTGAGCTGGCTAGCAGCTTAACTTAGTTGGGTGAACTTAATTAGCTTGAACTCGAGCTGGCTGACAGCTGGGCGACTTTTCCAATAGCTGGGTGACTTGGCCGGCAACTCGGCGAGTTAGCTAACACCTGAGTGAGCTGGGCGGCAGCTTAAATTAGTTGGCTGAACTTAATTAGCTAGATCTCGAGCTCGGGCAGTGAGGTAGTACAATGGGTGAAAAGGAATGTCTCTTGGCGAAGAGAAGTCCCATTAACCAAGAGATGTGACCCAATCTCCAATCCAAATGGATGGTGGAGATTGAACGAGAAAAAGTGTGAACGTATGGTTGTGTCCGGTGGAATGTGACTCTGGACCCCTATATATTGGAAGGGATTTCGTGGTCTAAGAATACACACAGGACACACACATACATACACCGAGACACACACAGACATACACAGAGACGCACAGACACACACACACACACACACACACACACACACACACACACACACACCCACACTTACGCACACACATGGGGGAACCTCCTATTGATTGGCTGGCTGGGGGAAATTGGTGATCTCTTACATGGCTGCATAGTCGACTTGGTCTGCCCAGTGGCCAGACCGAGTATGTCAGTCCTATTGATTGGCTTGCCATGGGTTTGGGTGATCCCTTCCATGGCCGGATGGTCGACCGCGTGTGACCTTTGAGCCAGATCAGGTGTGTCCTTTGGCCAGATTGGGTGTTTCCTTTCGACTGATCAGGTGTGTCTTTTGGCCAGATCGGTTGTGTCCTTTGCTAAGGTCGGGTGTATCCTTTGGCCAGATTGGGTGTGTCTTTTGGCCAGATGGTGATACAAGTCTCGATTCAAGGCTTGGATGCGCGTGGGCTGTTTGGAGAAGGTTAGGTGAGAAACTCGACCTTAAGCTTCTGGATAGGGGTTTTCTGGTTGATATGAGATGGAAGGGTGAAGTGAACCACACGAGGGGTGATGAACCTCGTGATAAATCACAAACTTAGAGCTAGGAGGGCTGGTCTCGACTAGGTTCTAAGCGCACAAGTTTCTTTTAAGAGAAAGCTTGTAAGAAGAAAGTTCTACTTTATTAATATCAAAAAGGTTGTCGAACTACAATGCTGTAAGGAGCCTTATTAATATGCTCGACAGCTTGACCTTCTAGGGTTGACTCAAAGAAGGAAAAGGAAAGTTTACAAAAGTGTACAAATGGAAAATGTACAAAAGTGCATAACCGAAAAAGGACCTATTCCTAAAATGTCTTTGACTCAAAAATGTAAAGAATCTAAATCCTACCCTGCAAAACAGAAAGAGGCAAATATCCAAATGGAAAACTTACCTTTCTTACCTCACGGCCACGAAATGGAAAGTGGCCGTCCTTGTGGCATGCACGCGCCTTGCTCCTAGTCTTCAACTTGGAATAGGGTTAAGAATCTTTGGGCCCTGACCTCTCTTGCCACAAATGCCCATGTCTCTGAAGTCCCTTGCCTTGTTGTGAAGCCATTGGACTCTTCTTTGCACTTCTGGCCCACGGTCCTTTGCCGATCATCCTCTAGGAGCTTGTCGACCCATAAGCTGAATTTGTGGAAGAGTGCTCTTGATCTATTCCTTGTCATTGCTCCTGGTGGCACCACTGGTGTAGAGACTTCCCCTAGATGCATTTCCTGAAGCTGGTAGCTTATCTGGTCCGAGTCTCCTTGTGTAGAAGTTGAAATGCCCATGTACTTGGCTGGATCGCTTGTACAAGCTGGAATGTGCGAGGTACTGGACGGAATGCCTTCTGGACCGGCCAAGTTGATCCCGGAGTCGGCGGCTTCACCACTGGGACCGGTGGTGTCATCGACATCGCCACCAGTAGGTTGCATCTTTGTGTCTTTGTGGTTGATCTTGGGCAGTCCTAGAATGAAGTCCATTGATATATCTACCCATGGGTGCGTCGGTATGGGCAGTGGGAGATACAACCCATGAGGTTGCTCTCGGGACTTCGCCTTCTTGCAATTGATGCACCTTGCACAATGAGCTTCTACTGACCTTTTGATGTGTGGCCAGTAGAAGTGCTGCTTGACCACTGCTAGAGTCTTGTCGACACCAAAGTGGCCCATGAGTCCTCCTCCATGAGCTTCTCGGATGATAAGCTCTCGTAGTGATCCTTGTGGTATGCACAGCCTTCTCTCTCGGAACAAGAATCCCTCATGGATGTAAAATTTGCCATGACTCCCTGTGCCACACTCCTTGTAGCTCTCAGCAAAGTCAGGATCATCCTTGTATAGGTCCTTGATGTGTTCGAACCCTAGGACCTTTGCCTGCATGGTGGATATCAAGGCAAACCTCCTTGATAGTGCATCGGCAACCACATTGCCTTTGCCCTTCTTGTACTTGATGACGTACGGGAAGGTCTCTATGAACTCCATCTACCTGGCAAGTCTCCTCTTGAGATTGGTTTGCCCTCTGAGGTGTTTGAGAGTCTCGTGATCAGTGTGCATCACAAACTCCTTGGACAGCAAGTGATAGCCAAGTCTCCAATGCTCGGACAAGGGCATAAAGCTCCTTGTCGTAAGTGGGGTAGTTCAGTGAAGCAC
The DNA here is from genome assembly GCA_018901935.1 of Pugionium cornutum. Taxonomy (NCBI): domain Eukaryota; kingdom Viridiplantae; phylum Streptophyta; class Magnoliopsida; order Brassicales; family Brassicaceae; genus Pugionium; species Pugionium cornutum. The sequence goes on from CM032157.1 coordinate 18,227,033, forward strand.
CACCTAGCTTCTCACTGAAGTATGCCACTGGCCTCCCTCCTTGGGTTAGCCCTGCTCCTATGACTATTCCAGAGGCATCACACTCCACTTCAAATGTCTTGCTGAAGTCGGGCAGGACTAGCACTGGTGCATGTGTAAGGCTGTCCTTCAAGGCCTGGAATGCGTTCTCCTGAGCTTCTCCCCAGCTGAATCCCACGTTCTTCTTCACTACTGCCATCAATGGTGAGGCAATACTGCTGAAGTTGGTAAGAATCTCCTGTAGAAGCTGGCCAGTCCGTGGAAACTTCTCACTTGGCTGATGTTGCTCGGTGTTGGCCATTCTTGTATGGCTTGGATCTTCTCCTCATCAACCTGTAGGGTTTTAAGTACCATCTCAAGATGTGTAAGGTGATCTCTTAAACAATTACTGTAAACTAGAATGTCGTCGAAATAAACTACAACAAACTTACTGATGTACGCCCTAAGAACTTGGTTCATAAGGCGCATGAAGGTGCTCGGGGCATTAGTCAAGCCCAATGGCATGACTGTCCACTCGTAGAGCCCTTGCTTGGTCTTGAAGGTGGTCTTCCACTCATCACCTTCCTTCATCCTGACCTGGTGGTATCTACTCTTAAGGTCTATCTTGGAGAAGACCGTGGCTCCACTCAGCTCATTTAGCATGTCATCCAGCCGTGGTATCGGATGCCGGTACTTGACTGTGATGTTGTTGATTGCTCAGCAGTCCACGCACATTCGCCAAGTCCCATCCTTCTTGGGCACTAGTAGCACTGGTACGGCACACGGACTGAGGCTCTGATGAGGACATCAGGTCGTACATCCAGCCAGGAGACCAGACTGGCCGACCAGGAAGCTTGCCCGAGACAGCAGGACCATCTGGCGCGCCTGCCGGACCAGACAGTACCGCCGGACCCTCGACCTATAGGACCAGACCGGTCAACATCGCCGGCGGAGAGGCCCAAGCTTCGGGCACACTTGGTGGGGACGTGAATGACACCGCCGGTCCCCCTGATGACACCGCCGACTCCGGGATCAACTTGGCCGGTCCTGAAGTCATTCCGGCCAGTACCGCGCACAATCCAGCCGGTACAGGCCATCCAGCCGAGTACACACACACTTCCACTTCTACACAAGAGGACTCGGACCAAATGAGCTACCAGCTCCAGGACATGCACTTAGAGGAAGTATCTACACCAGTGGTACCTCCAGGAGCAATGACAAGAAGCAGATCAAGAGCACTCTTCCACAAATTCAGCTTATGGGTCGACAAGCTCCTAGAGGAAGAGCAGCTAAGGACAATGGGCCAGAAGAGCAAATTAGAGTCCAAAGGCTTCTCAACAACACAAGGAACATCAGAGACTTGGGCTTTAGTGGCAAGAGAGGTCAGGGCCCAAAGATATTTAACCCTACTCCAAGTCGAAGACTAGGAGCAAGTGCGTGCATGCCACAAGGACGGCCACCTTCCATTTCTTGGCCGTGAGGTGAGTTAAGGTAAGTTTACATTCGAATATATGCCTCTTTCTGTTTTGCAGGGTAGGATCTAGTTGCTTTACATTTTTGAGTCAAGAACATTTTAGGAATATGTCCTTTTTTGGTTATACACTTTTGTATTTTTTCCTTTGTGCACTTTTGTAAACTTTCCTTTTTCTTATTTGAGTCGACCCTAGTAGGTCAAGCTGTCGAGCATATTAATAAGGCTCCTTCCAGCATTGTAGTTCGACAACCTTTTTGATTATTAATAAAGTAGAACTTTTTCCCTACAAGTTTTCTCTCTAAGAATCTTGTGCGCTTAGAACCTAGTTGAGACCAGCCCTCCTAGCTCTAAGTTTGTGATTTATCACGAGGTTCATCACCCCTCGTGTGGTTCACTTCACCCTTCCATCGTTTACCAACCAGAAAACCCCTATCCAGAAGCCTAAGGTTGAGTTTCTTACCTAATCTTCTACAAACAGCCCACACGCATACATCCTTGAATCAAGGCTTGTATCAGGCTCTCTCGAACATAGCCTTTCTCCAGGAGTTCCTTGACTTGCTTCTCAAGCTCCTTGGACTCCTCTGGACTCATCCGGTAGGCTGGCCGGTTGGGCAGGGCTGCTCTGGGCACGAGGTCAATCTGGTGCTCTATGCCTCGTAGGGGAGGTAAGCCTGCTGGTATCTCTTCCGGGAACACATCCTGGAACTTGTTGAGGAGAGCTGCTACTTCAGGAGGTAGCTCTACCTGTTCTTTCTCTACATTCAACACTTCTTTGAAAACCATTAGAAGCATTAGATCCTTCGAGGCTAAAGCTCTCCGGACATGACTTGGTTGAATAAGAAAATTAGATTTAATGAGCTTCTTTTCCTTATTCATTTGCTGTTGAAGCTCATGTACCTGGGCAGGTGTGAGAGGAGCTAGGCTGACCTTTCTTTTGTCTGGCACAAAAGTGTAGAGATTTGTTCGGCCATCATGCCTGGTCTGTTTGTAAAACTGCCATGGCCTTCCTAGCAGAAGATGGCCAGCTTGCATGGGCACCGCGTCGCACACGATGTGGTCTTGGTACTTGCCCACACTGAATGGCACAGTGACTTGTTCATGGATCTTGAGCTCCACTTTGTCATCGAGCCATCTCAGTCTATATGGTCGAGGATGCCTTGTCTTCTCTAGAACTAGCTTATCAACCATGTATGCACTAGCAACGTTTGTGCAAGAACCACCATCTATGATGAGGTTACTGATGTAAGATTGAATATCAATCGTAGAAGCGGTACAGCCGTGAGTCGCAAGGCCTAGAATCTCTCTTGGCTTAAGCGGGCAAGGGAACTAAAAGGAGGGGGTTTTGATCAAATCACACAATCAAAGGTGAACCAAGGGAGTTTGAATCTCTCAAACTAACCTGGTCGTGGCTTCAATAGAAATGAAGTGAATCACACACTTAGTTTCTAAAGAATAAGAACAAGTTCAAAGACAAGGCTTTGAAGAAAATACTTTGTATTCAACTTTTATTTCAATGGTGGTCTATCTTTACAATGAGGTCGTGCTGAGCTTATATAGTGCTCCTAGCAATGGTCCTAAACCTAAAAAGGAGAAAAGGAAATCATACATTTAAAATATATGGCTGTTGGGCATTAATGTCTAGTTTGGCCAACAAGGAAAGTGTATATGCTTGTATCTTGAGAGCTTTGGGGCGAATGCAATGTGTCTAGGTACATCCTGGATGCTTTTCGGTCCATATATGGCAAGTCTTGGAGGAAAGGGATTCGCCTGATCCTCTGGTGGCTGGTGCATGGTAGGTTTATTTTGGGCTTCCTTAGGGCCTTAATAATATCTCCTGGACGCCATGTTTTGGTTTGCAAGTGATTAAACCAGTTGGCCATCTCACTTGCCATAAACGGCTCCAATCGGTTCATTTGAAGGCATGGATGGACCCGCCTGGTCCAAGGCGGGTTTCAGCTTCTAGAAGTGCTTAAGGGAACTCCTAGAAGTACCAAAAAGTCTCCTGGTCGCCAAAGAAACGTTTGGAGACTTTCATATAAGGAAAGATCCAAATATGGTAAGTTTCGAAAAATCCAATTTGATGTATGGTGCATGACTTGATCTGGCCTTGTTTTGGGTGAGCTGCATGTCGCCGCGTGTCCTCTTTGAGTCAGGATTATAGGCCAGGTTTTTTCTTGGCTGGCCGCTTCTTGGTTAAGTTTGGATTCATGAAGATACACCCATGTATCCTTTTGCGCGTATTTGGCCGCCTTTGTGTTCCTTGGGCCGGCCGGGCCGGGCAGTTGGCCGGGGGTTGTGCCGATGACCTCATCATACCCTCCCCCTTTGAAATGTTTTGCCCTCAAAACATTATGGCCTGCACATAGAGAAGGCAAGTTAATACCATGATTTACTTGTGGGTTTAGGGCATTACCTCGGTTTATGGCCCATATATGGTTCGGATGTGGCCATAGTGCATCTGGCAGTTGCTCCCTGATAAGAAAGGAAGAAATTACTCCTTTCCATTGCAGCTGGTTGCTTTGCTTTGCCTCCAAGGTGTTGGGTTCTCCATGGTCTCCTCTTGATTCCGAACATTGGTTTAATGTAGGAGGTGGGTCTTCTTGATCTTTGTTGAATCCTTGCTTTGTTAGACCTGTTTCAACAACTTTTGGAAAAGACAAGTGCATTATGCTAGTACTGGAAATTTCAAATTGAAGCTCCTTTATTGCCTTAACACTTTTATGCTTAATATTTTCGAGTTCTACTTGTAAGCTTGTTATTAGTTGTCTAGTTGGGCATTTCTTAGCAAAGTGTCCTCTTTCTTGACATCTATAGCATATAATTTCATCTGTTTTCACATTGTTAGAGGACTTACCTGGCGTTTCCTTGACGTGTATTCGAAGCAATGGCTTTGATGGTTTCATGTGTGCTATGGCATGAGGCTTTTGAACTTGCTGGTCAATTTTTGGTTTGACCATCGGCTTAGCTACCTTTTGTCCTTCTAAGGTGTTTGAAAACACGTTGTTATGCTCAGAGCAGTAGGCAAGCTTGGGCTTATGAAAGGGCTGCATGTTTGGTGTAGACATCTCACTCCTTGATGTTGTTGGGTGCATAAGTTGTGTGGTGATGTTTCTGCGTGTTTGGTACTTCTTCACAAACTCCCTATACATTCGTGCCTTAAGGTCTCCCCAAACAAGGAATGGTTTGTTGTAGAAGGTCCCTGCATTCTTCAACCACCAATTGTAGGCATCTCCAACGAGCATATCAATGGCATATGAGAGCTTCTCTTCTTTGGGGATGTTGTTTGAGCGCAGCCATTGTTTCATGTTGGTTTCCCATCGGAGGTATTCATCTGGGTCCTTGTTATACCCTGAAAAGGTTAGAGATTTGGAATTGTAAATATATACCTTACTAGTCCGATTCCTTGATCTAGTTGGAGTGGTGTAGGTTGGCACTCGGCTTGACACAACAAAGTGGCAAGGTGTGATTGTCTTTGGCCAGCTTCTATCAGTGGAATAGTAGTCTGGTGGCTCTGGTTCGAGTTCTTCAACTCCTATTTCATTGTAAAAATCATATTCTGAATAGTCTTCATGCCAGGTCTCATATCCATAGGAATCATCTACATCGGACAAATCTTGGTCATAGTCCGGTGATTCAGGTTCAAGGTTTTCTCCATCTGATTCTTCCCTAAAACCAGTCTCCAAATAGTATTGATTCCATGAATCTTCTGCACAGTCACACTTGCTGGTCCTTAGGCATTGATCATAGTCATTGTCTAGACTACAATCAGTTTGTGGTATTCTCATGGTGTCTTCTTCTTCATCATAGTGCTCCATCATTAAATTTTGTACCTTGCACGACACTAAGAACAGATATCAAGCTCAAATCAACAAATAAGGAAACTACACTCTAGAGAATATATGATATTAACACGTAAGTAGTAGTAAAAGGAAAATCGACACAAGTAAATATTTTGAGTTTTTTGTTTTTGTTTATTTTGGAAACTAACTTTAAAGCAAACTAAAATACAATATTGTTTTTGGTTTTTGATATTTTAAATTAATTTAGGACGAAAAAAAATATTCTATGAATATCTCTTCTTTTTTAACTTTACTAGTAACTAAATTAAAAAATAACAGAATGAGTGATGCTTATATTTTTGGTTTTTTTTTCTTATGATGAACGAAAAAAAGTAAACATGAAATACATTTTTTTAGTTGGTTTTAGATTTATATGAGAGGAGACAAAAGAAACAAGAAGAATCAACAAGAAACAATGCAAATGAAGAATAAGAACAAATATATGTTTTTGGTTTTTCGATAAGATGTAAATAACAAAAAGCTAAACAAAATCATAAAAGATAAAGGATAAAGGTTGGATGAACACAACCTAGGATAGGAGCTTTTAGCTCTGATACAAAATGATGTAAGACTGAGTATCAATCGTACAAGCGGTACAGCCGTGAGTCGCAAGGTCTAGAATCTCTCTTGGCTTAAGCGGGCAAGGGAACTAAAAGGAGGGGGTTTTGATCGAATCACACAATCAAAGGTGAACCAAGGGAGTTTGAATCTCTCAAACTAACCTGGTCGTGGCTTCAATAGAAAGGAAGTGAATCACACACTGACAAGGCTTTGAAGAAAATACTTTGTATTCAACTTTTATTTCAATGGTGGTCTATCTTTACAATGAGGTCGTGCTGAGCTTATATAGTGCTCCTAGCAATGGTCCTAAACCTAAAAAGGAGAAAAGGAAATCATACATTTAAAATATATGGCTGTTGGGCATTAATGTCTAGTTTGGCCAACAAGGAAACTGTATATGCTTGTATCTTGAGAACTTTGGGGCGAATGCAATGTGTCTAGGTACATCCTGGATGCTTTGGAAAGTCTTCAATACGTGCCCAAGTTGCAAGGAATAGAGATATTGCAATCTGAACACATTAAATGCACTTCGGTCCATATATGGTAAGTCTTGGAGGAAAGAGATTTGCCTGATCCTCTGGTGGCTGGTGCATGGTAGGGTTATTTTGGGCTTCCTTAGGGCCTTAATAATATCTCCTGGACGCCATGTTTTGGTTTGCAAGTGATTAAACCAGTTGGCCATCTCACTTGCCATAAACGGCTCCAATCGGTTCATTTGAAGGCACGGATGGACCCGCCTGGTCCAAGGCGTGTTTGAGATTCTAGAAGTGCTTAAGGGAACTCCTAGAAGTGCCAAAAAGTCTCCTGGTCGCCAAAGAAATGTTTGGAGACTTTCATATAAGGAAAGATCCAAATATGGTAAGTTTCAAAAAATCCAATTTGATGTATGGTGCATGACTTGATCTGGCCTTGTTTTGGGTGAGCTGCATGTTGCCACGTGTCCTCTTTGAGTCAGGATTATAGGCCAGGTTTGTTCTTGGCTGGCCGCTTCTTGGTTAAGTTTGGATTCATAAAGATACACCCATGTATCCTTTTGCGCGTATTTGGCCGCCTTTGTGTTCCTTGGGCCGGCCGGGCCGGGCAGTTGGCCGGGGGTTGTGCCGATGACCTCATCAGTTACATACCTTGCCCTTGATGGTGCAACGACTGTGGAAGATGTTCTCCCTCTATATGGTCTCTGAGGGATCCACCATTGCACTGAGAATGCGTCTAGTGACCAGCACTTCCCCCACATCAGGGTACTCAATGTCACCGTATTCTCCTTCTGGTTCATAGTCCTCTTCATCTTGGGACTCATACTCTCCAGCCTCCGTAATCAGCATGACCCGGTTGTTTGGGCACTCCCTTGAGATGTGTCCATGACCCCTACACTTGAAACAAGTGATGTCACGTGATCTTTGAGGGTTAGAAGACTTACTAGGCTCTCTCTGGTCACGGGTTGGTTCAGGAGGCTTGCTCTTGAACCTTGACTCGATCTCTATGCTCTTGCCTTTGTCTACGGGCTTGGGAATGTTGCTTGGTGCCCAAGGCGTCTTAGGCTTGCTGCGGATGTCTTGGTTCTTACGTTTGATGTGCTGTTCAGCCTGGACAGATAGGTGGAACAAGTCCCTGAAGTCATTGTAGATTTACCTTTCTACCTTGCGGCTGATCCTTTCTTGAAGTCCATCCAAGAATTGTGCCATCAAAGCTTCTTCATCATCATTGAGCTCCAGCCTGTTCCTTAGCTTCTCGAACTCTTCATAGCACTCCTCTACTGATCTGGTACCCTCCTTAAGAGTACGAAAACGACATTGCAAGTCCCTATGAAAGTAAGGTGGAACAAACCTTTGTCGCATGATGTCGACCCATGAGTATACGGGCCTCATTCTTTTCCTCCTTTGGTCAGATACCTTACGATCCCACCAGATGAGGGCATTGTCCGTAAGTTGTGCTACTACCATTGAGACTCCCCTAGGCCCTGGTTGGTTGTAATGATCGAAGATATGATCCATTCTTCTCTCCCAATCTAGGTAAGCCTCGGGGTCTACTTTTCCTGCAAAACTTGGAAGAGTTAGCTTAACATCAGGATGAGTTACCCGGTTGTAGGCGTGCTCATCTCCTTCTTCATGATGTCTAGGAGGCATCCTTGGTCTCTGGTGAAGATCATATGGCTCGAAGCCATCATCTTCTGCCTCTGGTTGCCGTGGAGGTCCTCTCGGCCTATGGTGATAGTTATGAGATTGTGTGTCCTCATCTCCATCTGGTTGGGGCTCCTCCGGTTCGTGCCATGTCCTAAGGTGCTCAGGACCCTCAGCACGGTCTTGCTCAGTTCTCACGTGTCTTATGGCCTGGAATCTCACAGGCCTCTCCACGCGCTCCAATCTCTCGCCTATTGATGCGAGTTGTGTTTGGAGGGTGGTGAACATGGCCATCATGGCCTCGGCTGCATCTCTATTTTCTTCTCCCATTGCGTACTACAAGGAAGAAAAAAGGTTATCCTGCTCCTAGAATCGATTAGGAGGGTGCTTATATAGAGAATTCGAAAAATATGCAGAAAGGAAAATATGAGAAAATGAAAGATGTGAAAAAAATGGAAACTTTCTTGACAACTTGTGCTAGCTGTCCAATTCGAATTCTTTTGGTATTTTTCCTATTTTCTTTTTCTTTTCTTTTTAATTTAACTTAAAAATAATGGAAATATGATTTAAACAAAAAGGAAAACGTGAATTGCAATGCAAAAATGAATCTAAACCCTAGTGATACACGTAGAAGGCTAGATGCACTAGGTTTGGAGTTTGATGTTATTTTTCGGATTTTTCTTGAATGCGACTTAAACTAATGCAAGAACTAGAAATAAAACAAGTTAAAGGATAGAAACAACCTGATTTAGGAGCTTTAAGCTCTGATACCAAAATGATACAAGCCTCGATTCAAGGCTTATATGCGCGTGGGCTGTTTAGAGAAGGTTAAGTGAAAAACTCGACCTTAGACTTCTGGGATAGCGATTCTAGGGTTGGTATTCGATGGAGGGGTGAAGTGAACCACACGACGGGTGATGAACCTCGTGATAAATCACAAACTTAGAGCTAGGAGGGCTGGTCTCAACTAGGTTCTAAGCGCACAAGATTCTTAGAGAGAAAACTTGTTGGAAGAAAGTTCTACTTTATTAATGTCAAAAAGGTTGTCAAACTATAATGCTGGAAGGAGTCTTATTAATATGTTCAACAGCTTGACCTTCTAGGGTTGACTCCAAGAAAGAAAGGAAAGTTTACAAAAGTGCACAAATGGAAAATATACAAAAGTGAATAACCGAAAAAGGACCTATTCCTAAAATGTCTTTGACTCAAAAATGTAAACAATCTAGATCCTACCCTGAAAAACAGAAAGAGGCATATATTCGAATTGAAACTTACCTTACTTACCTCACGGCCAAGAAATGGAAGGTGGCCGTCCTTGTGGCATGCACGCGCCTTGCTCCTAGTCTTCGACTTGGAGTAGGGCTAGGAATCTTTGGGCCCTGACCTCTCTTGCCACTAAAGCCCAAGTCTGTGAAGTCCCTTACATTGTTGAGAAGCCTTTGGACTCTTCTTTTCACTTCTGGCCCATTGTCCTTAGTCGATCTTCCTCTAGGAGCTTGTCGACCCATAAGCTGAACTTGTGGAAGAGTGTTCTTGATCTGCTTCTTGTCATTGCTTCTGGTGGCACTACTGGTGTAGAGACTTCCTCTAGATGCATGTCCTGAAGCTGGTGTCTTATCTGGTCCGAGTCTCCTTGTGTAGAAGTTGAAATGCTCGTGTACTCGGCTGGATCGGCTGTACCGGCTGGACTATGCGAGGTACTGACCGGAATGCCTTCTGGACTGGCCAAGTTGATCCCGGAGTGGGGGCGTCACCAAGGGGCCGGTGGTGTCATCCACATCGCCACCAATTGTGCCGGAAGCTGGGGCCTCTCTGCCGGCAATGTTGATCGGTCCGGTCCTGTTGGTCGAGGGTCCGGCGGCACCGCTTGTGCCGGAAGACGTGCCAAATGGCCTGGCTGTCTCGGGAAAGCTTCCTGGTCGGCCAGTCTGGTCTCCTGGCCAGACATACGACCTGATGTCGTCATCATCTAGGAAAGGAGATAAATCAGTCACATTGAATGTGTTAGATACATTAAACTCACCTGAAAGTTCAAGCCGGTAGGCGTTATCGTTGATCCTCTCCAGCAGTCTGAATGGTCCATCTCCTTTGGAGGCCAGCTTGGAACTCCATAGGTTGGGGAATCTCTCTTGCCGTAGGTGTAGTCACACCCAATCGCCCGATTGGAAGATCATTTCTCTTCTCCCCTTGTTGGCATGAGTCACGTACTGCCCGGTCCTCTTCTCCAGGTTCTCTACTACCTTCTAGTGTAACCTCTTGATGAATTCTGCCTTAGATGCTCCATTGAGGTTGGTCATTTCTGCTGGTAGCAGTGGTGTTTGCTCCAACGGTGTTTGAGGGTTGAAGTTGTACAACACTTCAAAAGAGATCTTCTTTGTGGCTGAATGCACTGCTCGGTTGTAAACAAACTCAATGAATGGCAGGCACCACCCATGTCTTGAAGTTCTTCCCAAGTGTGGTCCTGAGAAGAGTTGACAATGTCTTGTAGACCACTTCAGTTAGGCCATCGGTTGAGGGTCGCATGTGGTAGAGAAGAGCGGCTTCATGCCCAGCTTTTTCCAGAGGGTCCTCTAGAAGTGGCTGAGAAATTTGGTGTCTCTGTCTAACACGATTCTTCTGGCACTCCGTGAAGTTGTACTACATCCCTGAAGAACAGTTCTGCCATTTGCGTGGCATCATTAACATTGGCAAATGGTATGAAATGTGCCATCTTAGAAAATCGGTCCACCACTACAAAGATAGCATCTTTGTGATTGATCTTGGGCAGACGTAGAACAAAGTCCATGGAGATGTCTACCCATGGTTGTGTAGGTATGGGTAGAGGGAGATACAACCCGTGAGGGTGCACTCGGGACTTCGCCTTCTTGCAAGTGATGCATCTTGCACAATGGGCCTCTACTGACCTATTGATTTGTGGCCAATAGAAGTGCTCCTTGATCATGGCTAGTTTCTTGTCAACACCAAAGTGGCCAATAAGAAATCCTCCATGAGCTTCTTGGGTGATAAGCTCTTGTAGAGATCCTTGTGGTATGCAGAACCTTGTTTCCCAGAACAAGAACCCATCATGGATGTATAACGTGCCATGACTCCCGGTGCCACACTCCTTGTAGCTCTCAGAAAAGTCAGGATCATCCTTATACAAGTCTTTGATGTGCTCAAATCCCAATACCTTTGCTTCCATTGTAGAGATTAAAGCAAACCTCCTTGATAGTGCATCGGCTACCACATTATCCTTGCCCTTTTTGTATTTGATGACGTAAGGAAAGGTTTCTATGAACTCCATCCACCTAGCATGTCTTCTCTTGAGGTTGGTTTGCCCTCTAAGGGGTTTGAGAGTCTCGTGATCAGTGTGGATCACAAACTCCTTGAGCTTCTCACTGAAGTATGTCACTGGTCTTCCTCCTTGGGTTAGCACCGCACCTATGCCTATTCCAGAGGCATCACACTCCACTTCAAATGTCTTGTTGAAGTCGGGCAGGACTAGCACTAGTGATGAGTGAGGCTGTCCTTCAAGCCCTGGAATGACTTCTCTTGAGCTACTCCCCAGCTAAACCCCACATTCTTCTTCACTACTGCCTTCAATGGTGACACAATGTGATGGGGACATCAGGTCGTATGGCCGGCCAGGAGACCAGACTGGCCAACCAGGGAGCTTGCCCGAGACAGCCGGGCCATTTGGCACGTCTGCCAGCCCAAGCGGTACCACCGGACCTTTGACCAACCGGGCCGGACCGATCAACATTGCCGGCAAAGAGGCCCAAATCTTCGGCCCAACTTTAGGCGACGTGGATGACACCGCCGGTCCAACTGGTCATGCCGCCGGCTCCGGAATTAACTTGGCCGGAGCAGAAGACATTTCGGCCAGTACCTCGCACAATCCAGCTGGTACAGCCGATCCAGCCGAGAGCACGGGCATTTCAACATCTACACAAGGAGACTCGGACCAGATAAGCTACCAGCTTCAGGACATGCATCTAGAGGAAGTATCTACACCAGTGGTGCCACCAGGAGCAATGACAAGGAGCACATCAAGGGCACTCTTCCACAAATTCAGCTTATGGGTTGACAAGCTCCTAGACGATGATCGACAAAGGACTTTGGGCAAGAAGTGCAAAGAAGAGTCCAAAGGCTTCTCAACAATGCAAGGGACTTCAGAGACTTGGGCTTTAGTGGCAAGAGAGGTCAGGGCCCAAATATTCCTGACCCTACTCCAAGTCGAAGACAAGGAGCAAGGCGCGTAAAGACGGCCACCTTCCATTTCTTGGTCGTGAGGTAAGAAAGGTAAGTTTTCAAATTGGATATTTGCCTCTTTCTGTTTTGCAGGGTAGGATTTAGATTATTTACATTTTTGAGTCAAAGACATTTTAGGAATAGGTCCTTTTTCGGTTATGCACTTTTGTACATTTTCCATTTTTGCACTTTTGTAAATTTTCCATTTCTTTCTTGAGTCAACCCTAGAAGGTCAAGCTATCGAGCATATTAATAAGGCTCCTTCCAGCATTGTAGTTCGACAAACTTTTTTATAATTAATAAAGTGCGAATTTGCTTCTGCAAGTTTTTCTCTCTAAGAGACTTGTGCGCTTAGAACCTAGTCGAGACCAGCTCTCCTAGCTCTTAGTTTGTGATTTATCACGAGGTTCATCACCCGTCGTGTGGTTCACTTCACCCTTCCATCCAATACCAACCAGAAAACCCTTATCCAGAATGTTAAGGTCGAGTTTCTCACCTAAACTTCTCCAAACAGCCCATGCGCATCCAAGCCTTGAATCGAGGCTTGTATCATTTTGGTATCAGAGCTTAAATCTCCTAAACCAGGTTGTTTCTATCCTTTAGTTAGTTTTGTTTTTAGTTCTTGTATTAGTTTAAGTCCCATTCAAGAAAAATCAAAAAAATAACATCAAACTCCAAACCGAGTGCATCTAACATCTACGTGTATCACTAGGGCTTAGATTCACTTTTGCATTGCAAATTACGTTTTCCTTTTTGCTTAAATCATATTTCCATTATTTTTAAATTAAGTTAAAAATAAAAGAAAAAGAAAATAGAAAAAATACCAAAAGAATTCGACCAAGACAGCTAACACTAGTTGTTAGAAAGTTTCCATTTTTTTTTTTCAAATCTTCCATTTTTCGAATTTTCCATTTCCCAGTTTTTTTCTTATTGCATTTTTTCGAATTTCCCTATATAAGAAACCCTCCTAATCGATTCTAGCAGCAGAGTAACTTGTTCTTTTCTTTGTAGTACGCAATGGCAGAAGAAAATAGAGATGCAGCCGAGGCCATGATGGCCATGTTCACCATCCTCCAAACACAACTCGCATCAATCGGCGAGAGGTTGGAGCGCGTGGAGAGGCCTGTGAGATTCCAGGCCATAAGGCACGTGAAGGCTGGGCAAGACCGTGATGAGGGTCCTGAGTACCTTAGGATACGGCACGAACAGGTTGAGCCCCAGCCAGATGGAGATGAGGACGCACCACCTCATAACTATCACCCTAGGCCGAGAGGACCTCCACGGCAACCAGAGGCAGAAGGTGATGGCTTCGAGCCATATGGACATCACCGGGTAACTCATCCTGATGTCAAGTTAACACCTCCTAGTTTTGCAGGAAAAGTAGACCCCGAAGCCTATCTTGATTGGAAGAGGAGGATGGACCACATCTTCGATCACTACAACCAACCAGGCCCTAGCAGAGTCTCCATGGCAGTAGCACAACTCACGGACAATGCCCTCATCTGGTGGGATCGTGAGGTGTCTGACCGAAGGAGGAAAATATTGAGGCCCGTAGACTCATGGGTCGAAATGAAAGACCTCATGAGACAAAGGTTTGTTCCACCTTATTTTCATAGATATTTGCAACGACGTTTTCGTACTATTAAGCAGGGTACCAGATCAGTAGAGGAGTACTATGAAGAGTTTGAGAGACTAAGGAACAGGCTGGAGCTCAATGACGATGAGGAGGCTTTGATGACACAGTTCTTGGATGGACTGCAAGAAAGAATCAGCCGTAAGGTGGAAAGGCAAATATACAATGACTTCAAGGATTTGTTCCACCTCTCTGTCCAGGCTGAGTTGCACATAAAACGTAAGAGCCAAGACATCCGCAGCAAGCCTAAGATGCCTTGGGCACCAAGCAACATTCCCAAGCCCGTAGACAAAGGCAAAAGCATAGAGATCGAGTCACGGTTCAAGAGCAAGCCTCCTGAGCCAACCCGTGACCAGAGAGAGCCTAGTAAGTCCTCTAACCCTCAAAGATCACATCACATCACTTGTTTCAAGTGTAGGGGTCGTGGACACATCTCAAGGGAGTGCCCAAACAACCGGGTAATGCTGATTATAGAAGCTGGAGAGTATGAATCCCAAGATGAAGAAGACTATGAACCAGAAGGAGAATACGGTGACATTGAGTACCCTGATGTGGGAGAAGTGCTGGTCACTAGACGAATTCTCAGTGCAATGGTGGATCCTTCAGAGACCATCCAAAGGGAGAACATCTTCCACAGCCGTTGCACCATAAAGGGCAAGGTATGTAACCTCATCATAGATGGTGGTTCTTGCACTAACGTTGCTAGTGTGTACATGGTTGATAAGCTAGGTCTAGAGAAGACAAGGCACCCTCGACCGTATAGGACTGAGATGGCTCAATGACAAAGTGGAGCTCAAGATCCATGAACAAGTCACAGTGCCATTCAGTGTGGGCAAGTACCAAGACCACGTAGTGTGCGACGTGGTGCCAATGCAAGCTGGCCATTCTGTTAGGAAGGCCATGACAATTTGATAAGGAGACAAGGCATGATTGCCGAACCAATCTCTACACTTTTGTGCATGACAAGAGAAAGGTCAGCCTAGCTCCTCTCACACCTGCCCAGGTACATGAGCTTCAACAGCAAATGAGTAAGGAAAAGAAGCTCATTAAGTCTAATTTTCTTATTCAACCAATTCATGTCCGGAGAGCTTTAGCCTCGAAGGATTTAATGCTACTAATGGTTTTCAAAGAAGTGTTGAATGTAGAGAAAGAAGAGGTAGAGCTACCTCCTGAAGTAGCAGCTCTCCTCAACAAGTTCCAGGATGTGTTCCCGGAAGAGATACCAGCAGGCTTACCTCCCCTACGAGGCATAGAGCACCAGATTGACCTCGTGCCCAGAGCAGCCCTGCCCAACCGGCCAGCCTACCGGATGAGTCCAG
The DNA here is from genome assembly GCA_018901935.1 of Pugionium cornutum. Classification (NCBI taxonomy): domain Eukaryota; kingdom Viridiplantae; phylum Streptophyta; class Magnoliopsida; order Brassicales; family Brassicaceae; genus Pugionium; species Pugionium cornutum. The sequence goes on from CM032157.1 coordinate 18,242,203, forward strand.
AGGAGTCTAAGGAGCTTGAGAAGCAAGTCAAGGAGCTCCTGGAGAAAGGCTATGTTCGAGAGAGCCTCAGTCCATGTGCCGTACCAGTGCTACTAGTGCCCAAGAAGGATGGGACTTGGCGAATATGTGTGGACTGCCGAGCAATCAACAACATCACAGTCAAGTACCGGCATCCGATACCACGGCTGGATGACATGCTAGATGAACTGAGTGGAGCCACGGTCTTCTCCTAGATAGATCTCAAGAGTGGATACCACCAGGTCAGGATGAAGGAAGGTGATGAGTGGAAGACTGCTTTCAAGACAAAGCAAGGGCTCTACGAGTGGACAGTCATGCCATTCGGCTTGACTAATGCCCCAAGCACCTTCATGCGCCTTATGAACCAAGTTCTTAGGGCGTACATCAGTAAGTTCGTTGTAGTTTACTTTGATGACATTTTAGTTTATAGTAAGTGCTTAAGGGATCACCTCACACATCTTGAGTTGGTGCTTAAAACCCTTCGACAAGAAGAGCTTTATGCCAATCTCAAGAAGTGCATCTTTTGTACTGATAAACTTGTCTTTTTAGGTTTTGTTGTAAGTTCACAGGGCTTACAGGTTGATGAAGAGAAGATTCGAGCCATACAGGAATGGCCAACACCAAGCAACATCAACCAAGTAAGGAGTTTCCACGGCCTGGCCAGCTTCTACAGAAGATTCGTGCCCAACTTCAGCAGTATTGCCTCACCATTGACGGCAGTAGTGAAGAAGAACGTGGGATTCAGCTGGGGAGAAGCTCAGGAGAAGGGATTCCAGGCCTTGAAGGACAGCCTTACACATGCACCCGTGCTAGTCCTGCCCGACTTCAACAAGATGTTTGAAGTGGAGTGTGATGCCTCTGGAATAGGCATAGGAGTAGTGCTAACCCAAGGAGGGAGGCCAGTGGCATACTTCAGTGAGAAGCTAGGTGGTGCCTCACTGAACTACCCCACTTACGACAAGGAGCTTTATGCCCTGGTCCGAGCATTGGAGACTTGGCAGCATTACTTGCTGTCCAAGGAGTTTGTGATCCACACTGATCACAAGACTCTCAAACACCTCAGAGGGCAAACCAATCTCAAGAGGAGACATGCCAGGTGGATGGAGTTCATAGAGACCTTCCCGTACGTCATCAAGTACAAGAAGGGCAAAGACATTGTGGTAGCCGATGCACTATCAAGGAGGTTTGCCTTGATATACACCATGGGGCCAAAGCTCATAGGATTCGAGCACATCAAGTACCTATACAAAGATGACCCTGACTTTGCTGAGAGGTACAAGGAGTTTGGCACAGGGAGTCATGGCAAGTTTTACATCCATGAGGGATTCTTGTTCCGAGAGAGAAGCCTGTGCATACTACAAGGATCATTACGAGAGCTTATCATCCGAGAAGCTCATGGAGGAGGACTCATGGGTCACTTTGGTGTCGACAAGACTCTAGCAGTGGTCACGGAGCACTTCTACTGGCCACACATCAAAAGGTCAGTACTAGCCCATTGTGGAAGGTGCATCACTTGCAAAAAGGCGAAGTCTCGAGTGCACCCTCACGGGTTGTATCTCCCACTGCCCATACCTACATATCCATGGCTGGACATCTCAATGGACTTCGTTCTAGGTCTGCCCAAGATCAACCACAAAGATGCAATCTTTGTAGTGGTGGACATATTCTCCAATATGGCACACTTCATTCCGTGTGCCAATGTTAATGATGCCACCTAAACAGCCGAGCTGTTCTTCAAGGAGATAGTACGGCTTCAAGGACTGCCAAGGACCATCGTGTCAGACAGGGACACCAAGTTCCTCAGCCATTTCAGGAGAACCCTTTGGAGGAAGCTAGGCACGAAGCTATTCTTCTCTACCACCTGTCATCCTCATACCGATGGCCAAACTGAAGTTGTCAACCGGACACTGTCAACTCTTCTCAGGACTACACTAGGGAAGAACCTCAAGACTTGGGTGGAGTGCCTGCCATTCATAGAGTTTGCTTACAACCAAGCCGTGCACTCAGCAACCAAGAAGACACCCTTTGAAGTAGTATACGACTTCAACCCGCTCACACCATTGGAGGAAACGCCAATGCCACCAGCAGAGATGACCAACCTCAACAGAGCATCCAAGGCAGAGTTCATAAGGAAGTTACACCAGAAAGTAGCAGAGAACTTGGAGAAGAGGACCGGGCAGTACATGACTCATGCTAACAAGGGAAGAAAGGAGGTGATTTTTCAACCAGGCAATTGGGTGTGGCTATACCTAAGGCAGGAGAGGTTCCCCAACCTAAGGAGTTCCAAGCTAGTTCCAAGAGGAGCTGGACCATTCAGAGTGCTGGAGAGGATCAACTACAACGCCTACCGGATCGAGCTTCCAGGTGAGTTTAATGTGTCTAACACGTTCAACGTAACTGACTTAGCCCCTTTCCATGCAGATGAACCAGTTTTGAGGTCAAAACCTACTGAAGAAAGAGGGGATGATGGGGACATCAGGTCGTATGGCCGGCCAGGAGACCAGACTGGCCAACCAGGGAGCTTGCCCGAGACAGCCAGGCCATTTGCCACGTCTACCGGCCTAAGCGGTACTGCCGGACCTTCGACCAACCGGGCTGGACCGATCAACATTGCCGGCGAAGAGGCCCAAACCTCCAGCCCAACTGGAGGCGACATGGATGACACCGCCGGTCCAATTGGTGATGCCGCCGGCTCCGGAATCAACTTGGCCGGAGCAGAAGACATTTCGGCCAGTACCTCCAACAATCCAGCCGGTACAGACGATCTAGCCGAAAGCATGGGCATTTCAACATCTACACAAGGAGACTCGGACCAGATAAGCTAAAAGCTTCAGGACATGTATCTAGAGGAAGTCTCTACACCAGTGGTGCCACCAGGAGCAATGAGAAGGAGCAGATCAAGGGCACGCTTCCACAAATTCAGCTTATGGGTCGACAAGCTCCTAGAGGATGATCGACAAAGGACATTGGGCCAGAAGTGCAAAGAAGAGTCCAAAGGCTTCTCAACAATGCAAGGGACTTCAAAGACTTGAGCTTTAGTGGCAAGAGAGGTCAGGGCCCAAAGATTCCTAAACCTACTCCAAGTCGAAGTCTAGGAGCAAGGCGCATGCATGCCACAAGGACGGCCACCTTCCATTTCTTGGCCGTGAGGTAAGAAAGGTAAGTTTTTAAATTGGATATTTGCCTCTTTCTATTTTGCAGGGTAGGATCTAGATTCTTTACATTTTTGAGTCAAGAACATTTTAGGAATAGGTTCTTTTTCGGTTATACACTTTTGTATCTTTTCCATTTGTGCACTTTTGTAAACTTTCCTTTTCTTTATTTGAGTCGACCCTAGAAGGTCAAGCTGTCGAGCATATTAATAAGGCTCCTTCCAGCATTGTAGTTGGACAACCTTTTTGATAATTAATAAAGTGGACAACCTTTAGTTGAGACCAGCTCTCCTAGCTCTAAGTTTGTGATTTATCACGAGGTTCATCACCCCTTGTGTGGTTCACTTCACCCTTCTATCCAATACTGATGAGGAATCGTTTCTTCTACCACAGTTTTTCGACCTCTCAGCTTCCGGCACAAGATGACGTGGATGCCGCCAACTCCGGGATCAACTTGGCCGGTCCTGAAGGCATTCCGGCCAGTGCCTCGCACAGTTCAGCCGGTACAGCCGATCCAGCGGAGTGGACGAGCAATTCAACTTCTACACAAGGAAACTCGGACCAGATAAGCTACCAGCTTCAGGACATGCATCTAGAGGAAGTATCCACACCAGTAGTGCCACCAGGAGCAATGACAAGAAGCAGATCAAGGGCACTCTTCCACAAATTCAGCTTATGGGTCGACAAGCTCCTAGAGGAAGATCAACTAAGGACAATGGGCCAGAAGTGCAAAGTAGAGTCCAAAGGCTTCTCAAAAACACAAGGGACATCCGAGACTTGGGCTTTAGTGGCAAGAGAGGTCAGGGCCCAGAGATTCTTAACCCTACTCCAAGTCGAAGACTAGGAGCAAGGCGCGTGCATGCCACAAGGACGGCCACTTTCCATTTCTTGGCCGTGAGGTAAGTTGAGGTCAGTTTCAATTCGAATATATGCCTCTTTCTATTTTGCAGGGTAGGATCTAGATTCTTTACATTTTTGAGTCAAGAACATTTTAGGAATAGGTTCTTTTTCGGTTATACACTTTTGTATCTTTTCCATTTGTGCACTTTTGTAAACTTTCCTTTTCTTTATTTGAGTCGACCCTAGAAGGTCAAGCTGTCGAGCATATTAATAAGGCTCCTTCCAGCATTGTAGTTGGACAACCTTTTTGATAATTAATAAAGTGCAAATTTTCTTCTACAAGTTTTTCTCTCTAAGAGACTTGTGCGCTTAGAACCTAATCGAGACCAGCTCTCCTAGCTCTAAGTTTGTGATTTATCACGAGGTTCATCACCCCTTGTGTGGTTCACTTCACCCTTCTATCCAATACTGATGAGGACATCAGGTCGTACATCCAGTCAGGAGACCATACTGGCCGACCAGGAAGCTTGCCCGAGACAGCCGGACCATCTGGCACGTCTGCCAGACCAAGCCGTACCACCGGACCCTCGACCAATAGGACCAGACCGGTCAGCATTTCCGGCGGAGAGGCCCAAGCTTCCGGCACACTTGGTGGCGACGTGGATGACACCGCCAGTCCCCTTGGTGATGCCACCAACTCCGGGATCAACTTGGCCAGTCCTGAAGGCATCCCAGCCAGTACCTCACACATTCCAGCCGGTACAGCCGATCTAGCCGAGTGCACGAGCAATTCAACTTCTACACAAGGAAACTCGGACCAGATAAGCTACCAGCTTCAGGACATGCATCTAGAGGAAGTATCCACACCAGTAGTGCCACCAGGAGCAATGACAAGAAGCAGATCAAGGGCACTCTTCCACAAATTCAGCTTATGGGTCGACAAGCTCCTAGAGGAAGATCAACTAAGGACAATGGGCCAGAAGTGCAAAGTAGAGTCCAAAGGCTTCTCAAAAACAGTAGGGACATCCGAGACTTGGGCTTTAGTGGCAAGAGAGGTCAGGGCCCCAGAGATTCTTAACCCTACTCCAAGTCGAAGACTAGGAGCAAGGCGCGTGCATGCCACAAGGACGGACACTTTCCATTTCTTGGCCGTGAGGTAAGTTGAGGTCAGTTTCAATTCGAATATATGCCTCTTTCTATTTTGCAGGGTAGGATCTAGATTCTTTACATTTTTGAGTCAAGAACATTTTAGGAATAGGTTCTTTTTCGGTTATACACTTTTGTATCTTTTCCATTTGTGCACTTTTGTAAACTTTCCTTTTCTTTATTTGAGTCGACCCTAGAAGGTCAAGCTGTCGAGCATATTAATAAGGCTCCTTCCAGCATTGTAGTTCGACAACCTTTTTTGATATTAATAAAGATAGAACTTTTTCCTCAACAAGTTTTCTCTCAAGAATCTTGTGCGCTTAGAATCTAGTTGAGACCACCCTTCCTAGCTCTAAGTTTTTGATTTATCACGAGGTTCATCACCCCTCGTGTGGTTCACTTCACCTTTCCATCAAATACCAACCCAAAAACCCCTATCCAAGAAGTCTAAGGTCGAGTTTCTCACCTAAATTTCTCCAAACAGCCCACACGCATACATCCTTGAATCAAGGCTTGTATCAAATACCAACCAGAAAACCCCTATCCAGAAGCTTAAGGTCGAGTTTCTCGCCTAAACTTCTCCAAACAGCCCACGCGCATCCAAGCCTTCAATCGAGGCTTGTATCACAATGCTGCTGAAGTTGGGCTCAAATCTCCTGTAGAAGCTGGCCAGGCCGTGAAAGCTTCTTACTTGGCTGATGTTGCTCCATGTTGGCCATTCTTGTATGGCTCGAATCTTTTCCTCATCAACCTGTAAGCCCTGTAAACTCACAACAAAGCCTAAGAAAACAAGCTTTTCAGTAAAAAAGGTGCACATCTTGAGATTCGCATAAAGCTCTTCTTGTCGAAAGGTTTTAAGCACCATCTCAAGATGTGTAAGATGTTCCGGAAGGCATTTACTGTAAACAAGTATGTCATCAAAGTATACTACTACAAACTTCCTTATGTACGCCCTAAGAACTTGGTTCATAAGGCGCATGAAGGTGCTTGGGGCATTAGTCAAGCCAAATGGCATGACTGTCCACTCGTAGAGCCCTTGCTTTGTCTTGAAAGCAGTCTTCCACTCATCACCTCCTTTCATTCTGAGGTCTATCCACTTTTGAGGTCTATCTTGGAGAAGACCGTGGCTCCTCTCAGCTCATCTAGCATGTCATCCAGCCGTGGTATAGGGTGCCGGTACTTGACTGTGATGTTGTTGATGGCTTGGCAGTCTATGCACATTCGCCAAGTCCCATCCTTCTTGGGGACTAGCAACACCGGTACTGCACATGGACTGAGGCTCTCTCGATCATAGCCTTTCTCCAGGAGCTCATTAGCCTACTTCTTAAGCTCTTTGGACTCCTCGGGACTCATCCGGTAGGCTGCTCGATTGGGCAAGGCTGCTCCTGGCACGAGGTCGATATGGTGCTCTATACCGTGTAAGAGAGGCAATCCTGCCTGTATCTCTTCAGGGAATACATCTTGGAACTTGTTGAGGAGGGCTGCTACTTCAGGAGGTAGATCTACCATTAGCAACATTAAGTCCTTTGAGGCTAAAGCTTTCCGGACATGACTCGGTTGAATGAGAAAATTAGATTTAATGAGTTTCTTTTCCTTATTCATTTTTTGTTGTAGCTCGTGTACCTGGGCAGGTGTGAGAGGGGCTAGGATGACCTTTCTCTTGTCGTGCACAAAGGTGCATAGATTGTTCTGGCCATCATGCCTTGTCTCCTTGTCGAATGCCATGGTCTTCTTAGCAGAAGATGGCCAGCTTGCATGGGTACTATGTCACAAACTACTTGGTCTTGGTATCTACCCACACTGAATGGCACGGATACTTGCTCATGGATCTTGAGCTCCACCTTGTCATCTAGCCATCTCAGTCGATAGGGTCGGGGGTGCTTTGTCTTCTCTAGACCTAGCTTATCAACCATATATGCACTAGCCACGTTAGTTCAAGAACCACCATCTATGATGAGGTTACATACCTTGCCCTTGATGGTGCACCGGCTGTGGAAGATGTTCTCCCTTTGAATGATCTCGGAGGGGTCTACCATTGCACTGAGGATGCGTCTAGAGACCAGTACTTCTCCCACATCAGGGTACTCTATATCTCCATATTCTGCTTCTGGTTCGAAGTCCTCTTCATCGTGAGACTCATATTCTCCAGCTTCAGTGATCAGTATGATCTGGTTGTTTGGGCACTCCCTTGAGATGTGACCGCAACCCCTACACCTAAAGCAAGTGATATCACGTGATCTTTGAGGGTTAGAAGACTTAATAGGCTCTCTCTGGTCACGGGTTTGCTCAGGAGGCTTGCTCTTGAACCGTGATTCTATTTCTGTGCTTTTGCCTTTGTATATGGGCTTAGTACCATCGCTAGGTGCCCATGGCGTCTTAGGTCTGTTGCGTATGTCTTGGCTCTTACGTTTGATGGGATGTTCAGCCTGGAAAGAGAGGTGGTACAAGTCCTTGAAATCACAGTAGATTTGTCTTTGCACTTTGTGGCTGATTCTTTCTTACAATACATCCAAGAATGGAGCCATCAATGCTTCTTCATCGTCATTGAGCTCCAGCCTATTCCTTAGTCTTTCAAACTCCTCATAGTACTCCTCTACTTATCTTGTGCCCTGTTTAAGAGTACCAAAACGGCATTGCAAATCTCTATGAAAATTAGGTGGAACAAACCTTTGCCTCATGAGATCCTTCATGTCGACCCAAGAGTCTACAGGTCTCAATCTCCTTCTCCTACGGTCAGAAGCCTCACGATCCCACCAGATGAGGGGATTATCTGTGAGTTGTGCTACTGCCATGGAGACTCTCCTAGGGCCTGGTTGGATGTGGAAGTCGAAGGTGTGATCCATCCTCCTTTCCCAATCTAGATAGGCCTCGGGGTCTACTTTTCCTGCATAACAAGGAGGTGTTAGTTTGACATCGTGACTGTTTACCCGGTTGTAGGCGTAGTCATCTCCATCCTCATGATGTATAAGGGGCACTCTTGGTCTCTGGGGGTGACCATATGGCTCGTAGCCATTGCCCACTGCTTCTGGTTGCAGTGGAGGTCCTCTTGGTCTAGGGTGATAGCCGTGAGGCTGTTGGCCTTAATCTTCATCCGGTTGGGGTTCCTCCTATTCTGGCCGTGCCCTTGGGTGATGATACAAGCCTTGATTCAAGGATGTATGCGCGTGGGCTGTTTGTAGAAGATTAGGTGAGAAACTCAACCTTAGGCTTCTGGATGGGGGTTTTCTAGTTGGTAAAAGATGGAAGGGTGAAGTGAACCACACGAGGGGTGATGAACCTCGTGATAAATCACAAACTTAGAGCTAGGAGGGCTGGTCTCAACTAGGTTCTAAGCGCACAAGTCTCTTGAGAGAATACTTGTTGAAAGAAAATTTGATCTTTATTAATTATCAAAAAGGTTGTCGAACTACAATGCTGGAAGGAGCCTTATTAATATGCTCGACAGCTTGACCTTCTAGGGTCGACACAAATAAAGAAAAGGAAAGTTTACAAAAGTGCACAAAAGGAAAAAGATACAAAAGTGTATAACCGAAAAAGGACCTATTCCTAAAATGTTCTTGACTCAAAAATGTAAAGCAACTAGATCCTACCCTGCAAAACAGAAAGAGGCATATATTCGAATGTAAACTTACCTTAACTCACCTCACGGCCAAGAAATGGAAGGTGGCCGTCCTTGTGGCATGCACGCGCCTTGCTCCTAGTCTTCGACTTGGAGTAGGGTTAAATATCTTTGGGCCCTGACCTCTCTTGCCACTAAAGCCCAAGTCTCTGATGTTCCTTGTGTTGTTGAGAAGCCTTTGGACTCTAATTTTCTCTTCTGGCCCATTGTCCTTAGCTGCTCTTCCTCTAGAAGCTTGTCGACCCATAAGCTGAATTTGTGGAAGAGTGCTCTTGATCTGCTTCTTGTCATTGCTCCTGGAGGTACCACTGGTGTAGATACTTCCTCTAAGTGCATGTCCTGGAGCTGGTAGCTCATTTGGTCCGAGTCCTCTTGTGTAGAAGTGGAAGTGTGCGTGTACTCGGCTGGATGGCCTGTACCGGCTGGATTGTGCGCGGTACTGGCCGGAATGACTTCAGGACCGGCCAAGTTGATCCCGGAGTCGGCGGTGTCATCAGGGGGACCGGCGGTGTCATTCACGTCCCCACCAAGTGTGCCGGAAGCTTGGGCCTCTCCGCCGGCGATGTTGACCGGTCTGGTCCTATAGGTCGAAGGTCTGGCGGTACTGTCTGGTCCGGCATGCATGCCAGATGGTCCTGCTGTCTCGGGCAAGCTTCCTGGTCGGCCAGTCTGGTCTCCTGGCTGGATGTACGACCTGATGTCCTCATCAGGTGATCATGACCTTCAGCAGGGTTTTGATCAGCCCTCACGTGCTTTATGGCCTGGAATATCACCGGCCTTTCCACAGGCTCCAGCCTCTCGCCGATTAATGCGAGTTGTGTTTGGAGGGTGATGAACATGGCCATCATGGCCATCATGGCCTCGGTGGTGTCTTGATTTCCTCCTTCAGCAATTGTGTGCTACAAGAAGAAAACAAGGTCAGTTGCTCTTAAGAATTCTTTAGTAGTGGTTTTCTTTTATAATAGGAGAAGATTCAAATAAAAAAAAGTAGAAAAAAGGAAAAGATCTAGTAATTAATGATGCAAATCTTATCAATTAATGGTTTAAATCTACAAGAATTTTTTTGGCGATTTCTTTGATTTTCTTGTTTCTTTTTTTTTACTTAAATAATGGAAAATATGCTTTAGTAAAAAGGAAAAACGAAGTTGTAATGAAAAGAATGAATCTAGACCCTAGTGATACACATAGGAGATAGATGCACTTGGTTTGATTTTTAGGTGTTATTTTTTGATTTTTTGAATGCAACTTGAACTAATACACGAACTGGAAATAAGACTAAAGTAAAGGATAGAAACAACCTGGTTTTAGGAGCTTAAGCTCTGATACCAAAATGACACAAGCCTTGAATCAAGGCTGTAACACACTTGGACCGGTTGGAGAAGATTAGGCGAGAAACTCGGCCTTAGGCTTCTTGAATGGGATTTTCTGGTGGGTATTGGATGGTGGGGTAAAGTGAACCACACGAGGGGTGATGAACCTCGTGATAAATCATAACTTATAAGGTAGCAGGGCTGGTCTCAACTAGGGTTCTAAGGGATAGAGTTTTAGGAGAAAAACTTGTAAGAAAAAGTGCTCTCTTTATTAATAATCAAAAGTTGTCGAACTACAATGCTGAAGGAGTCTTATTAATATGCTTGGCAGCTTTGAAATTCTAGGGTCGACCTAAAAGAAAAATGGAAAAGATACAAAAGTGCATAAAGGAAAAATTACAAAAAGGAAATAACCGAAAAGGACAGCTACCTAATTGTTCTTGACTCAATAAATGGAAAACTACTAATTCCTACCCTGCAAAACAGAAAAGGCAAGTATATAATTGAAAACTTACCTTCTTACCTTTCGGTCAAGAAATGGAAGGTGCCTCACTGAACTACCCCACTTATGACAAGGAGCTTTATGCCCTTGTCCGAGCATTGGAGACTTGGCAGCATTACTTGCTGTCCAAGGAGTTTGTGATCCACACTGATCATGAGACTCTCAAACACCTCAGAGGGCAAACCAATCTCAAGAGGAGACATGCCAGGTGGATGGAGTTCATAGAGACCTTCCCGTACGTCATCAAGTACAAGAAGGGCAAAGATAATGTGGTAGCCGACGCACTATCAAGGAGGTTTGCCTTGATATCCACCATGGAGGCAAAGGTCCTAGGGTTCGAGCACATCAAGGACCTATACAAGGATGATCCTGACTTTGCTGAGAGCTACAAGGAGTGTGGCTTAGGGAGTCATGGAAAGTTCTACAGCCATGAGGGATTCTTGTTCCGAGAAAGAAGGCTGTGCATACCACAAGGATCATTATGGGAGCTTATCATCCGAGAAGCTCATGGAGGAGGACTCATGGGCCACTTTGGTGTCGACAAGACTCTAGCAGTGGTCAAGGAGCACTTCTACTGGCCACACATCATGAGGACACTAGAAGCTCATTGTGCAAGATGCATCACTTGCAAGAAGGCAAAGTCCCGAGTGCAACCTCACGGGTTATATCTCCCCCTGCCCATACCTACACATCCATGGGTGGACATCTCAATGGACTTTGTTCTAGGTCTGCCCAAGATCAACCACAAAGATGCAATCTTTGTAGTGGTGGACAGATTCTCCAAGATGGCACACTTCATTCCATGTGCCAATGTCAATGATGCCACGCAAACAGCTGAGCTGTTCTTCAGGGAGATAGTACGGCTTCATGGAGTGCCAAGGACCATCGTATCAGACAGGGACACCAAGTTCCTCAGCCATTTCTGGAGGACCCTTTGGAGAAAGCTAGGCACGAAGCTACTCTTCTCTACCACCGGCCATCCTCAAACCGATGGCCAAACTGAAGTTGTCAACTGATGAGGACATCAGGTCGTACATCCAGCCAGGAGACCAGGCTGGCCGACCAGGAAGCTTGCCCGATACAGCAGGACCATATGGCACGTCTGCCGGACCAGACAGTACCGCCGGACCCTCGACCTATAGGACCAGACCGGTCAGCATCGCCGGCGGAGAGGCCCAAGCTTCCCGAACACTTGGTGGGGACGTGGATGACACCGCCGGTCCCTCTGGTGATGCTGCCAACTCCGGGATAAACTTGGCCGGTCCTGAAGGCATCCCGGCCAGTACCGCGCTCAATCCAGCCAGTACAGCCGATCCAGCCGAGTACACGCGCATTTCCACTTCCACACAAGAGGACTCGGACCAAATGAGCTACCAGCTCCAGGACATGCACCTAGAAGAAGTTTCTACACCAGTAGTACCTCAAGGAGCAATGACAAGAAGCAGATCAAGGGCACTCTTCCACAAATTCAGCTTATGGGTCGACAAGCTCCTAGAGGAAGATCATCTAAGGACAATGGGCCAGAAGAGCAAAGTAGAGTCCAAAGGTGATGTAAGATTGAATATCAATCTCACAAGCGGTACGGCCGTGACTCGCAAGACCGAGAATCTCTCTTGGCTTAAGCGGGCAAGGGAACTAAAAGGAGGGGGTTTTGATCGAATCACACGATCAAAGGTGAACCAAGGGAGTTTGAATCTCTCAAACTAACCTGGCCGTGGCTTCAATAGAAAGGAAGTGAATCACACACTTAGTTTCTAAAGAATAAGAACAAGTTCAAAGACAAGGCTTTGAAGAAAATACTTTGTATTCAACTTTTATTTCAATGGTGGTCCATCTTTACAATGAGGTCGTGCTGAGCTTATATAGTGCTCTTAGCAACGGTCCTAAACCTAAAAAAGAGAAAAGGAAATCATATATTTAAAATATATGGCTGTTGGCCATTAATGTCTAGTTTGGCCAACAAGGAAAGTGTATATGCTTGAATCTTGAGAGCTTTGGGGCGAATGTAAGGTGTCTAGGTACATCCTGGATGCTTTGGAAAGTCTTCAATACGTGCCCAATTTGGAAGGAATAGAGATATTGCAATCTGAACACATTAAGTGCACTTCGGTCCATATATGGCAAGTCTTGGAGGAAAGGGATTCGCCTGATCCTCTGGTGGCTGGTGCATGGTAGGTTTATGTTGGGCTTCCTTAGGGCCTTAATAATATCTCCTGGACGCCATGTTTTGGTTTGCAAGTGATTAAACCAGTTGGCCATCTCACTTGCCATAAACGGCTCCAATCGGTTCATTTGAAGGCACGGATGGACCCGTCTGGTCCAAGGCGTGTTTGAGCTTCTAAAAGTGCTTAAGGGAGCTCCTAGAAGTACCAAAAAGTCTCCTGGTCGCCAAAGAAACCTTTGGAGACTTTCATATAAGGAAAGTTCCAAATATGGTAAGTTTCGAAAACTCCAATTTGATGTATGGTGTAGGACTTGATCTGGCCTTGTTTTGGGTGAGCTGCATGTCGCCGCGTGTCCTCTGTGAGTCAGGATTATAGGCCAGGTTTGGTCTTGGCTGGCCGCTTCTTGGTTAAGCTTGGATTCATGAAGATACAACCATGTATCCTTTTGCGCGTATTTGGCCGCCTTTGTGTTTCTTGGGCCGGCCGGGCCGGGCAGTTGGCCGGGGGTTGTGCCGATGACCTCATCATACCCTCCCCCTTCGAAATGTTTTGCCCTCAAAATATTTTGGTCTGCACATAGAGAAGGCAAGTTAATACCATGATTTACTTGTGGGTTTAGGGCATTACCTCGGTTTGTGGCCCTTATATGGTTCGGATGTGGCCATTGTGCATCTGGCGGTTGCTCTCTGATAAAAAAGGAAGCAATTACTCCTTTCCATTGCAGCTGGTTGCTTTGCTTTGCCTCCAAGGTGTTGGGTTTTCCATGGTCTCTTCTTGATTCCGAACATCAGTTTAATGTAGGAGGTGGGTCTTCTTGATCTTTGTTGAATCCTTGCATTGTTAGACCTGTTTCAACAACTTTTGGCAAAGACAAGTGCATTATGCTAGTACTGGAAATTTCAAATTGAAGCTCCTTTATTTCCTTAACACTTTTAGGCTTAATATTTTCGAGTTCTACTTGTAAGCTTGTTATTAGTTGTCTAGTTGGGCATGTCTTAGCAAAGTGTCCTCTTTCTTGACATCTATAGCATATAATTTCATCTGTTTTCACATTGTTAGAGGACTTACCTGGCGTTTCATTGATGTGTATTCCAAGCAATGGCTTTGATGGTTTCATGTGTGCTATGGCTTGAGGCTTTTGAACTTGCTGGTAAATTTTTGATTTGACCATTGGCTTAGCTACCTTTTGTCCTTCTAAGGTGTTTGAAAACACGTTGTTATGCTCAGAGCAGTAGGCAAGCTTGGGCTTATGAAAGGGCTGCATATTTGGTGTAGACATCCCACTCCTCGATGTTGTTGGGTGCATAGGTTGTGTGGTGATGTTTCTGCGTGTTTGGTACTTCTTCACAAACTCCCTATACATTCGTGCCTTAAGGTCTCCCTAATCAAGGACTGGTTTGTTGTAGAAAGTCCGTGCATTTTCTTTCAACCACCAATTATAGGCATCTCCAACGAGCATATCAACGGCATATGAGAGTTTCTCTTCTTTGGGGATGTTGTTTGAGCGCAGCCATTGTTTCATGTTGGTTTCCCATCGGAGGTATTCATCTGAGTCCTTGTTATAACCTGAAAAGGTTAGAGATTTGGAATTGTAAATATATATCTTACTTGTCTGATTTCTTGATCTAGTTGGAGTGGTGTAGGTTGGCACTCGGCTTGACACAACGAAGTGGCGAGGTGTAATTTTCTTTGGCCAGCTTCTGTCAGTGGAATAGTAGTCTGGTGGCTCTGGTTTGAGTTTTTCAACTTCTGTTTCATTGTCAAAATGATACTCTGAATAGTCTTCATGCCATGTCCCATATCCATTAGAATCAGCTACGTCGGGCAAGTCTTGGTCATAGTCCAGTGGTTCTGGTTCAAGGTTTTCTCCATCTGATTCTTCCCTAAAATCAGTCTCCAAATAGTATTGATTCCATGACTCTTCTGCATAGTCACACTCGCTGGTGCTTAGGCATTGATCATAGTCGTTGTCTAGACTACAATCAGTTTGTGGTATGCTCATGGTGTCTTCTTCTTCATCATAGTGCTCCATCATTAAATTTTGTACCTTGCACAACAATAAGAAGAGATATCAATCCCAAATCAACAAATAAGGAAACTACACTCTAGTGAATATATGATATTAATACATAAGTAGTAGTAAAAGGAAAATCGATACAAGTAAATATTTTGAGGTTTTTGTTTTTGTTTCTTTTAAAAACTAACTTTAATGCAAATAAAAGACAATATTTTTTTTGGTTTTTGATATTTAAATTAATTTAGGACGAAAAAACAATATTCAATGAATCTTTCTTTTTTTTTTTAACTTTACAAATAACTAAATTCGAAAATAACAAAATGAGTGATGCATATGTTTTTGGTTTTTTTGCTTATGATGAATGAAATTAAGTAAACATGAAAAAGAAATTTTTTTGAGTTGGTTTTAGATTTATATGAAGAGCAAACAAAAAAAACAACAAGAAACAATGCAAATGAAGAATAAGAACAAATATTTTTATTTGGTTTTTTTGATTAGATGTAAATAAGAAAAATGCAAAACAAAAGCATAACAAATAAAGGATAAAGGTTGGATTAACACAACCTGAGATAGGAGCTTTTAGCTCTGATACCAAATGATGTAAGATTGAATATCAATCTCACAAGTGGTACGGCCGTGACTCGCAAGACCGAGAATCTCTCTTGGCTTAAGCGGGCAAGGGAACTAAAAGGAGGGGGTTTTGATCGAATCAAACGATCATAGGTGAACCAAGGGAGTTTGAATCTCTCAAACTAACCTGGCCGTGGCTTCAATAGAAAGGAAGTGAATCAAACACTTTATTTCTAAAGAACAAGAACAAGACTCAAAGACAAGTCTTTGAAGAAAATACTTTGTATTCAACTTTTATTTCAATGGTGGTCTATCTTTACAATGAGGTCGTGCTGAGCTTATATAGTGCTCCTAGCAATGGTCCTAAACCTAAAAAGGAGAAAAGGAAATCATATATTTAAAATATATGGCTGTTGGCCATTAATGTCTAGTTTGGCCAACAAGGAAAGTGTATATGCTTGTATCTTGAGAGCTTTGGGGGCGAATGTAATGTGTCTAGGTACATCCTGGATGCTTTGGAAAGTCTTCAATACGTGCCCAAGTTGCAAGGAATAGAGATATTGCAATCTGAACCAATTAAGTGCACTTCGGTCCATATATGGCAAGTCTTGGAGGAAAGGGATTTGCCTGATCCTCTGGTGGCTGGTGCATGGTAGGTTTATTTTGGGCTTCCTTAGGGCCTTAATAATATCTCTTGGATGCCATGTTTTGGTTTGCATGTGATTAAACCAGTTGGCCATCTCACTTACCATAAACGACTCCAATCGGTTCATTTGAAGGCACGGATGGACCCGCCTGGTCCAAGGCATGTTTGAGCTTCTAGAAGTGCTTAAGGGAATTCCTAGAAGTATCAAAAAATCTCCTGGTCGCCAAAGAAACGTTTGGAGACTTTCATATAAGAAAAGTTCTAAATATGGTAAGTTTCAAAAATTCCAATTTGATGTATGGTGCATGACTTGATCTGGCCTTGTTTTGGGTGAGCTGCATGTCACCGCGTGTCCTCTGTGAGTCAGGATTATAGGCCAGGTTTGGTCTTGGCTGGCCGCTTCTTGGTTAAGCTTGGATTCATGAAGATACATCCATGTATCCTTTTGCGCGTATTTGGCCGCCTTTGTGTTTCTTGGGCCGGCCGGGCCGGGCAGTTGGCCGGGGGTTGTGCCGATGACCTCATCAAAAGGCTTCTCAACAACACAAGGAACATCAGAGACTTGGGCTTTAGTGGCAAGAGAGGTCAGGGCCCAAAGATTTGTAACCCTACTCCAAGTCGAAGACTAGGAGCAAGGCGCGTGCATGCCACAAGGACGGCCACCTTCCATTTCTTGGCCGTGAGGTAAGTTAAGGTAAGTTTCAATTCAAATATATGCCTCTTTCTGTTTTGCAGGGTAGGATCTAGATGCTTTACATTTTTGAGTCAAGAACATTTTAGGAATAGGTCCTTTTTTGGTTATACACTTTTGTATCTTTTCCTTTGTGCACTTTTGTAAGTTTTCCTTTTCTTATTTGAGTCGACCCTGTAGGTCAAGCTGTCGAGCATATTAATAAGGCTCCTTCCAGCATTGTAGTTCAACAACCTTTTTGATATTAATAAAGTAGAACTTTTTCCGACAAGTTTTCTCCCTAAGAATCTTGTGCACTTAGAACCTAGTTGAGACCAGCCCTCCTAGCTCTAAGTTTGTGATTTATCACGAGGTTCATCACCCCTCGTGTGGTTCACTTCACCTTCCATCTTTTACCAACCAGAAAACCCCCATCCAGAAGCCTAAGGTTGAGTTTCTCACCTAATCTTCTACAAACAGCCCACGCGCATACATCCTTGAATCAAGGCTTGTATCATCAACAGGACACTATCAACTCTTCTCAGAACTACACTAGGGAAGAACCTAAAGACTTGGGTGGAGTGCCTGCCATTCATAGAGTTCGCTTACAACCGAGCCGTGCACTCAGCAACCAAGAAGACACCATTTGAAGTAGTATACGGCTTCAACCCTCTCACCCCATTGGAGCAAACACCACTACCACCAGCTGAGATGACCAACCTCAACGGAGCATCCAAGACTGAGTTCATAAGGAGATTACACCAGAAGGTAGCAGAAAACTTGGAGAAGAGGACCGGACA
The DNA here is from genome assembly GCA_018901935.1 of Pugionium cornutum. Classification (NCBI taxonomy): domain Eukaryota; kingdom Viridiplantae; phylum Streptophyta; class Magnoliopsida; order Brassicales; family Brassicaceae; genus Pugionium; species Pugionium cornutum. Next base: position 18,259,658 of record CM032157.1, read on the forward strand.
GTACGTGACACATGCCAACAAGGGAAGAAAGGAGGTGATCTTTCAACCAGTCTGATATGATGTCTGATACGATGGTCCTTGGCAATCCATGAAGCCGTACTATCTCCCTGAAGAACAGCTCAGCTGTTTGAGTGGCATCATTGACATTGGCACATGGAATGAAGTGTGCCATCTTGGAGAATCTGTCCACCACTACAAAGATTGCATCTTTGTGGTTGATCTTGGGCAGACCTAGAACGAAGTCCATTGAGATGTCCAGCCATGGATATGTAGGTATGGGCAGTGGGAGATACAACCCGTGAGGGTGCACTCGAGACTTCGCCTTTTTGCAAGTGATGCACCTTCCACAATGGGCTAGTACTGACCTTTTGATGTGTGGCCAGTAGAAGTGCTCCGTGACCACTGCTAGAGTCTTGTCGACACCAAAGTGACCCATGAGTCCTCCTCCCTGAGCTTCTCGGATGATAAGCTCTCGTAATGATCCTTGTAGTATGCACAGGCTTCTCTCTCGGAACAAGAATCCCTCATGGATGTAAAACTTGCCATGACTCCCTGTGCCAAACTCCTTGTACCTCTCAGCAAAGTCAGGGTCATCTTTGTATAGGTACTTGATGTGCTCGAATCCTATGAGCTTTGGCCCCATGGTGTATATCAAGGCAAACCTCCTTGATAGTGCATCGGCTACCACAATGTCTTTGCCCTTCTTGTACTTGATGACGTACGGGAAGGTCTCTATGAACTCCATCCACCTGGCATGTCTCCTCTTGAGATTGGTTTGCCCTCTGAGGTGTTTGAGAGTCTTGTGATCAGTGTGGATCACAAACTCCTTGGACAGCAAGTAATGCTGCCAAGTCTCCAATGCTCAGACCAGGGCATAAAGCTCCTTGTCGTAAGTGGGGTAGTTCAGTGAGGCACCACCTAGCTTCTCACTGAAGTATGCCACTGGCCTCCCTCCTTGTGTTAGCACTACTCCTATGCCTATTCCAGAGGCATCACACTCCACTTCAAACATCTTGTTGAAGTCGGGCAGGACTAGCACGGGTGCATGTGTAAGGCTGTCCTTCAAGGCCTAGAATCCCTTCTCCTGAGCTTCTCCCCAGCTGAATCCCACGTTCTTCTTCACTACTGCCGTCAATGGTGAGGCAATACTGCTGAAGTTGGGCACGAATCTTCTGTAGAAGCTGGCCAGGCCGTGGAAACTCCTTACTTGGTTGATGTTGCTTGGTGTTGGCCATTCCTGTATGGCTCGAATCTTCTCTTCATCAACCTGTAAGTCTTCTGAACTTACAACAAAACCTAAGAAGACAAGTTTATCAGTACAAAAGATGCACTTCTTGAGATTGGCATAAAGCTCTTCTTGTCGAAGGGTTTTAAGCACCAACTCAAGATGTGTGAGGTGATCCCTTAAGCATTTCCTGTAAACTAAAATGTCGTCAAAGTAAACTACAACGAACTTACTGATGTACGCCCTAAGAACTTGGTTCATGAGGTGCATGAAGGTGCTTGGGGCATTAGTCAAGCCGAATGGCATGACTGTCTACTCGTAGAGCCCTTGCTTTGTCTTGATAGCAGTCTTCCACTCATCACCTTCCTTCATCCTGACCTGGTGGTATCCACTCTTGAGATCTATCTAGGAGAAGACCGTGGCTCCACTCAGTTCATCTAGCATGTCATCCAGCCGTGGTATCGGATGCCGGTACTTGACTGTGATGTTGTTGATTGCTCGGCAGTCCACACATATTCGCCAAGTCCCATCCTTCTTGGGCACTAGTAGCACTGGTACGGCACATGGACTGAGGCTCTCTCGAACATAGCCTTTCTCCAGGAGCTCCTTGACTTGCTTCTCAAGCTCCTTAGACTCCTCTGGACTCATCCGGTAGGCTGGCCGGTTGGGCAGGGCTGCTCCGGGCACGAGGTCGATCTGGTGCTCTATGCCTCGTAGGGGAGGCAAGCCTGCTGGTATCTCTTCCGGGAATACATCCTGGAACTTGTTGAGGAGAGCTGATACTTCAGGAGGTAGCTCTACCTCTTCTTTCTCTACATTCAACACTTCTTTGAAAACCATTAGTAGCATTAAATCCTTCGAGGCTAAAGCTCTCCGGACATGAATTGGTTGAATAAGAAAATTAGACTTAATGAGCTTCTTTTCCTTACTCATTTGCTGTTGAAGCTCATGTACCTGGGCAGGTGTGAGAGGAGCTAGGCTGACCTTTCTCTTGTCATGCACAAAAGTGTAGAGATTGGTTCGGCAATCATGCCTTGTCTCCTTATCAAATTGTCATGGCCTTCCTAACAGAATGGCCAGCTTGCATTGGCACCACGTCGCACACTACGTGGTCTTGGTACTTGCCCACACTGAATGGCACTGTGACTTGTTCATGGATCTTGAGCTCCACTTTGTCATTGAGCCATCTCAGTCCTATACGGTCGAGGGTGCCTTGTCTTCTCTAGACCTAGCTTATCAACCATGTACACACTAGCAACGTTAGTGCAAGAACCACCATCTATGATGAGGTTACATACCTTTCCCTTGATGGTGCAACGGCTGTGGAAGATGTTCTCCCTTTGGATGGTCTCTGAAGGATCCACCATTGCACTGAGGATACGTCTAGTGACCAGCACTTCCCCCCCATCAGGGTACTCAATGTCACCGTACTCTCCTTCTGGTTCATTGTCCTCTTCATCTTGGGACTCATATTCTCCTGCCTCCGTAATCAACATGACCGGTTGTTTGGGCACTCCTTGAGATGTGTCACACACTTGAAACAAGTGATGTCACGTGATCTTTGAGGGTTAGAAGACTTACCAGGCTCTCTCTGGTCACAGGTGGGTTCAGGAGGCTTGCTCTTGAACCTTGACTCGATCTCTATGCTCTTGCCTTTGTCTGGGCTTGGGCATGTTGCTTGGTGCCCAAGGTGTCTTAGGCTTGCTGCGGATGTCTTGGCTCTTACGTTTGATGCTGCTCAGCTTGGACAGATAGGTGGAACAAGTCTTTGAAGTCATGTAGATTTGCCTTTCCACCTTTGCTGATCCTTTCTTGGAGTCCATCCAAGAATTGTGCCATCAATGCTTCTTCATCATCATTGAGCTCCAATCTGTTCCTTAACTCGAACTCTTCATAGTACTCCTCTACTGATCTGGTACCCTGCTTAAGAGTCAAAACGCGTTGCAATCTCTGAAAGTAAGGTGGAACAAACCTTTGCATGAGGTCTTTCATGTCGACCCATGAGTCTATGGGTCTCATTCTCTTCCTCCTTCTGTCAGATACCTCACGATCCCACCAGATGAGGGCATTGTCCGTGAGTTGTGCTACTGCCATTGAGACTCTCCTAGGTCCTGGTTGGTTGTAGTGATCAAAGATATGATCCATTCTCCTCTCCCAATCTAGGTAAGCCTGGGGGTCTACTTTTCCTGCAAAAGTTGGAGGAGTTAGTTTAACATCAGGATGAATTACCCGGTTATAGGTGTGTTCATCTCCATCCTCATGACGTCTAGGAGGCATTCTTGGTCTCTGGTGAAGACCATATGGCTCAAAGCCATCATCTTCTGCCTCTGGTTGCCGTGGAGGTCCTCTCGGCCTATGGTGATAGTTATGAGGTTGCGTGTCCTCATCTCCACCTGGCTGGGGTTCCTCCTGTTCGTGCCGTGTCCTAAGGTACTCAGGACCCTCAGGACGATCTGGCTCAGCTCTCACGTGGCTTATGGCCTGGAATCTCACGGTCTTTGCTCCAACCTCTAGCCTATGGATCACAGTTGTGTTTGGTGTGAACATAGCCATCATGGCTTTGCTTCTCTATTTTCTTCTCCATTGTGCTACAAAGAAAGAAGACAATTAGGATGCTCCTAAATTATTAGGAGTTTCTTTTTATAAGGTTTGAATGCAAAAGGAAAATTCAAAGATATGAAGATTTGAGAAAAAAGGAAACTTTCTTGACAACTTGTGCAACATGTCCAATTCGAATTCTTTTAGTATTATTTCTATTTTCGTTTTCTTTTCTTATTAATTTAACTTAAAATAAAAGGAAATATGATTTAAACAAAAAGGAAAACGTGAATGGCAATGCAAAAGTGAATCTAAACCTAGTGATACACGTAGAAGGCAAGATGCACTCGGTTTGGAGTTTGATGTTATTTTTTTTATTTTTCTTGAATGCGACTTAAACTAATGCAAGAACTAAAAACAAAACAAGCAAAAGGATAGAAACAACCTGGTTTAGGAGCTTTAAGCTCTGATACCAAAATGATACAAGCCTTGATTCAAGGATGTATGTGCGTGGGCTGTTTGTAGAAGATTAGGTGAGAAACTCAACCTTAGGCTTCTGGATAAGGGTTTTCTGGTTGGTAAACGATGGAAGGGTGAAGTGAACCACGAGGGGTGATGAACCTCGTGATAAATCACAAACTTAGAGCTAGGAGGGCTGGTCTCAACTAGGTTCTAAGCGCACAAGTCTCTCTTGAGAGAAAGCTTGTAGGGAAAAAGTTCTACTTTATTAATAATCAAAAGGGTTGTCGAACTACAATGCTGGAAGGAGCCTTATTATTATGCTCGACAGCTTGACCTTCTAGGGTCGACTCAAATAAGAAAAAGGAAAGTTTACAAAAGTGCACAAAAGGAAAAGATACAAAAGTGCATAACGAAAAAGGACCTATTCCTAAAATGTTCTTGACTCAAAAATGTAAAGCAACTAGATCCTACCCTGCAAAACAGAAAGAGGCATATATTGAATGTAAACTTACCTTAACTCACCTCACGGCCAAGAAATGGAAGGTGGCCGTCCTTGTGGCATGCACGCCTTGCTCCTAGTCTTCGACTTGGAGTAGGGTTAAATATCTTTGGGCCTGACCTCTCTTGCCACTAAAGCCCAAGTCTCTGATGTTCCTTGTGTTGTTGAGAAGCCTTTGGACTCTAATTTGCTCTTCTGGCCCATTGTCCTTAGCTGCTCTTCCTCTAGAAGCTTGTCGACCCATAAGCTGAATTTGTGGAAGAGTGCTCTTGATCTGCTTCTTGTCATTGCTCCTGGAGGTACCACTGGTGTAGATACTTCCTCTAAGTGCATGTCCTGGAGCTGGTAGCTCATTTGGTCCGAGTCCTCTTGTGTAGAAGTGGAAGTGCGTGTACTCGGCTGGATGGCTGTACCGGCTGGATTGTGCGGTACTGGCGGAATGACTTCAGGACCGCCAAGTTGATCCCGAGTCGGCGGTGTCATCAGGGGACCGGCGGTGTCATTCACGTCCCCACCAAGTGTGCGGAAGCTTGGGCCTCTCCGCCGGCGATGTTGACCGGTCTGGTCCTATAGGTCGAGGTCCGGTACTGTCTGGTCGGCAGCGCCAGATGGTCCTGCTGTCTCGGGCAAGCTTCCTGGTCGGCCAGTCTGGTCTCCTGGCTGGATGTACGACCTGATGTCCTCATCATTCCCTCTCCTCTTCAGTAGGTTTGTCCTCACTGGATCATCTGCATGGATCTCAGTTGCTTAAACTCACCTGCCATCCTTGATGACACTCTGGGTCCATCTCCTCTTGGTCATTGAACTCCAGGTTTGAACCTCTGGGGTGTAGCACATCTCCTATCCTGAAGGTGTGCATGCTTCTCTCAAACGTGTCAAGTCACCACACTGAGGTTCTGCATCCTTGCCATGTCCTTCAAGGGTCCTGAAAAAACTTGCCATTGGAGTCCAAGCTCAGATCATCCCTGGATTCCATTCTTCAAGGCAGCCAACAGAACAGTGGGTTCTCAGAGATGTTGGCATCTTACATCTTCTGTCTCTTGAAGCTTCTTACCACTGCTAAGTCTGACACCAAAGTGGCATCCTCCTCCATTTCTTGGATGATAAGCTCCTTGATCCTTTGGTATGCTTCTCTCATGGATTCTCTGGGTCAGGATCATCCTTGTATAGGTCCTTGTGCTCCTAGGACCTTTGCCTCCATGGCAGGCAAACCTCGAGCATATTTTGTCAGATGCAAGGTCTGAACTCCATCCACCTGGCACTCCTCTTGAGATTGCCCTCTTGTTTGAGGTCTCAGATCAGTGTGGATCACCTCTTGGACAGCAAGTAATGCAAGTCTCCAATACAAGCATAAAGCTCCTTGTCATAGTAGTTCAGTGGCAGAAGTATGCCTGGTCACTGCTGCCTATTCAGGGCATCACACCACTTCAAGTCTTGTTGAATCGGGCTGAGGTTGTAAGGCTGTCCTTCAAGTGGAATGCCTTCTCTGAGCTTCGCTGGTTCTTCTTCACTACTGCCATGTGAGGCAATACCAAGTCTCAAGCTGGCCATCCGTCCATGGCTGATGTTCCTGTGTTGGCCATTCTTGATGCTATCTTCTTTCATCAACCTAGGCCCTGTGAACTTACTAAAAGAAAGTTTATCAGTACAAAATGCATTCTTGAGATTGGCATAAAGCTCTTCTGAAGGGTTTTAAACCATCTCACACTTACTATAAACAAATGTCATATGATGCCCTAAGAACTTGGTTCATAAGCATGAAGGTGGGGGCATTAGTCAAGCCAAATGGCATGACTCACTGTGAGAATTTGTCTTGAAAGCAGTCCTCATCACCTTCCTTCATTCTGACCTGGTGGTATCCACTTTGAGGTCTATCTTGGAAGACCGTGGCTCCACTCAGCTCATCTAGCATGTCATCCAGTCTTGGATGCCTACTTGACTGATGCTTGATTGCTCGGCAGTCCACCTTCCAAGTCCCATCCTCAAGTAGCACTAACATGGACTGAGGCTCTCAACATATCCTTTCTCCAGGAGCTCCTTGACTTGCTTCTCAAGCTCCTTGGACTCCTCTGGACTCATCCTAGGCTGGCGGTTGGGCAGGGCTGCTCGGGCACTAGATCAATCTGGTGTTCTATGCCACGTAAAGGCAAATGCTGGTATCTCCTCTGGAAATACATCCTGGAACTTGTTGAGGAGTTGCTACTTCATGAGCTCAGTCCTGTTCTACTCAACACTTCTTTGAAACCATTAGTAACATTAAGTCCTTGAAAAGCTCTCGGACATTGCTAGGTTGAATAAGAAAATTGAGTTTACTCATGTCTGGGCAGGTGTAGAGGAGTAGCTGACCTTTGTCATGCACGAAGGTGAGATTGGTTTGCCATCATGCCTGGTCTCTTTGTCAAACTGCCATGGTCTTCCTAGAAGATGGCCAGCTTGCATGGGCACCACGTGACCTGGTCTTGGTACTTACCACACTGAATGGCACAGTGACTTGCTCATGATCTTGAGCTCCACTTTGTCATCAGCCATCTCTCTATATGGTCGAGGATCCTCTTCTCACCTAGCTTATCAACCATATATCTAACTCAAGAACCACCATCTAGATGAGGTTACATACCTTTGATGGTGTTGGAAGATGTTCTCCTTTGGATGGTCTCAAGAGGATCCACCATTGCACTGAGGATCGTCTTGACCAGCACTTCTCAGAATCAATGTCACCATCTCCTTCTGGTTCATTGTTCTTCATCTTGGGACTCATATTCTCCTGCCTGAATCAGATGGTGCCTCCTTGAGATGTGTCCATAGAAACAAGTTATGTCACGTGATCTTTGAGGTTAGAAGACTTACAGGCTCTCTTCAGGTGGGTTCAGAGGCTTGCTCTTGAACCTTGACATCTAGCCCTTTGTCTGTCCATGTTGCTTGGTGCCCAAGGTGTCTTAGGCTTGGATGTCTTGGCTCTTTGATGTTGTTCAGCTTGCAGAAGGTGGAACAAGTCCTTGAAGGTGATTTGCCTTTCCACCTTGTGATCGGAGTCCATCCAAGAATTGTTCAATGCTGAGCTCCAATCTGGTCTCAAACTCTTCATAGTCCTCTACTGATCTGGTACCCTGCTTAGAAGCGTGCAAATCCCTATGAGGTGGAACAACCTTTGTAGTGACCCATGAGTCTGGTCTCATTCTTTCCTCTTCAGATACCTGACACCAGATGAGGGCATTGTCCGTGAGTTGTTACTGCCATTGGAAGGTCCTGGTTGGTTGTAATCATGATCCAGCTTCTCTTCTAGGTAAGCCGGGGTCTACTTTTCCTGCAAAAGTTGGAGTTAGTTTAACATCAGGATGAATTACCTTCCATCTCCATCCTTGACGTCAATCAAGACCATATGGCTCAAGCCTCATCTCTGCCTAAATAGTTACTTATGTGGTAGCCGAGCTGGCCAAGAAATGGTCTACCTAGTCTTGAAGGAATCTTGGTTCTTGCCACTAAAGTCTGATTTGGATCATTGACCTTCCTCTCCATGTCTGGAGTGCTTTTCTAATTGCTCCTGGAGGACTAGCATGATGATGCAGCACTTTCTTGCCAAGGAATCTTCATTGACAAGATGTCATCCTGACTTGGGATCTGAGTTGCCAAGGAGTGTGGACGGTCGTGAATGGGCTGTCTGGAGGGAGGCGTTCCAGAAGGGTGTGCATTGCTCAAGGATCACCTTAGTCGCTCAGGATCTGGCTGGCCAAGATACACCTCTAGGCTCATTACTGCTCCCTCAAGAGGATAGGAGGGTGCAAGATCGGAGGCAAAAGGGGCCAGCTCAGGGCTGGTCCATATGGACAAATTAAACTCAAATTCTTAGATGAAAAGGCGTGGGAAAAGTTAGACTTTAAAGATAATCAAAAGGTTGAACGAGCTACAATGGAGGAAAAAGGAAGGTCTTTAGTCTGCTTGACCTTACTAGCTCAAATATCGCCCTGGATTTGTTGAACAATCACCACCAAATTCCTTTGTACATGATGTTTTGAAGAGTCAAAAAGCTGTCTCTCACCTAAAAGCCTCCTCTACTGTGCAAATCTCACAGGATGCTCCGGCATATTTTTGCCTCTGGCTGGTGGCAGTGGTGGCAACCTTCCTTCTGCATTTTCTCGCCTCGATTCAAGGCCTTGTTAGAAGTTAGGTGAGAAACTCGACCTTAGGCTGGATACCACACGAGGGTGATGAACCTCGTGATAAATCACAAACTTAGAGCTAGGAGGGCTGGTCTCAACTAGGTTCTAAGCGCACAAGTGAGAGAAACTTGTAGAAAATTCTACTTTATTAATATCAAAAGGTTGTCGAACTACAATGCTGGAAGGAGCCTTATTAATATGCTCAGCTTGACCTTCTAGGGTCGACTCAAATAAGAAAAGGAAAGTTTACAAAAGTGCACAAAAGGAAAAGATACAAAAGTGCATAACCAAAAAGGACCTATTCCTAAAATGTTCTTGACTCAAAATGTAAAGCAACTAGATCCTACCCTGCAAAACAGAAAGAGGCATATATTGAATAAAACTTACCTTACTTACCTCACGGCCAAGAAATGGAAGGTGGCCGTCCTTGTGGCATGCAGCGCTTGCTCCTAGTCTTCGACTTGGAGTAGGGTTAAAATCTTTGGGCCCTGACCTCTCTTGCCACTAAAGCCCAAGTCTCTGATCCTTGTGTTGAGAAGCCTTTGGACTCTTTTGCACTTCTGGCCCATTGTCCTTAGCGATCTTCCTCTAGAGCTTGTCGACCCATAAGCTGAATTTGTGGAAGAGTGCTCTTGATCTGCTTCTTGTCATTGCTCCTGGAGGTACCACTGGTGTAGACTTCCTCTAGATGCATGTCCTGGAGCTGGTAGCTCATTTGGTCCGAGTCCTCTTGTGTAGAAGTGAAATGCGTGTACTCTGGATCGGCTGTACCGGCTGGATTGTGTACTGGCGGAATGCCTTCAGGACCGCCAAGTTGATCCCAGTCGGCGGCATCACCAGGGACCGGTGTCATCCACGTCCCCACCAAGTGTGCGCTTGGGCCTCTCCGATGGGTCTGGTCCTATTGGTCGAGGGTCCGGTACGAAAATGGCCTGTCTCGGCAAGCTTCCTGGTCGGCCAGTCTGGTCTCCTGGCTGGACGACCTGATGTCCTCATCATTCCCTCCTCTTCAGTAGGTTTTGTCCTCAAAACTGGTTCATCTGCATGGAAAGGGCTAAGTCAGTCATTGAACGTGTTGGACACATTAAACTCACCTGGGCTCGATCCGGTAGGCGTTGTTGTTGATCCTCTCAGCACTCTGAATGGTCCATCTCCTCTTGGTGCTAGCTTGAACTCCTTAGGTTGGGAACCTCTCCTGCCGTGGTGTAGCCACACCAATCGCCTGGTTGAAAGATCACCTCCTTTCTTCCTTGTTGGCATGAGTCACGTCTGGGTCCTCTTCTCCAAGTTTCTGCTACCTTCTGGTGTAACTCCTTATGAACTCTGCCTTGGATGCTCCGTTGAGGTTGGTCATCTCTGCTGGTGGCAGTGGTGTTTGCTCCAATGGGGTGAGAGGGTTGAAGCCGTATACCACTTCAAATGGGTCTTCTTGGTTGCTCTCGGTTGTAGAAACTCATGAATGGCAGGCACTCCACCCAAGTCTTTAGGTTCTTCCCTAGTGTAGTTCTGAGAAGAGTTGATAGTCCTGTTGACAACTTCAGTTTGGCCATCGGTTTGAGGATGGCAAGTGGTAGAGAAGAGTAGCTTCGTGCCTAGCTTCTCCAAAGGGTCCTCCAGAAATGGCTGAGGAACTTGGTGTCCCTGTCTGATACGATGGTCCTTGGCACTCCATGAAGCCGTACTATCTCCTGAAGAACAGCTCAGCTGTTTGTGGCATCATTGACATTGGCACATGGGATGAAGTGTGCCATCTTGGAGAATCTGTCCACCACTACAAAGATTGCATCTTTGTGGTTGATCTTGGGCAGACCTAGAACAATCCATTGAGATGTCCACCCATGGATGTGTTGTATGGGCAGTGGGAGATACAACCCGTGAGGTTGCACTCGGACTTTGCCTTCTTGCAAGTGATGCATCTTGCACAATGTGCTTCTACTGTCCTCTTGATGTGTGGCCAGTAGAAGTGCTCCTTGACCACTGCTAGAGTCTTGTCGACACCAAAGTGGCCCATGAGTCCTCCTCCATGAGCTTCTCGGATGATAAGCTCCTTAGTGATCCTTGTGGTATGCACAGCCTTCTTCTCGGAACAAGAATCCCTCATGGATGTAGAATTTGCCATGACTCCTGTGCTACACTCCTTGTAGCTCTCAGCAAGTCAGGATCATCCTTGTATAGATCCTTGATGTGCTCGAATCCTAGGACCTTTGCCTCCATGGTTGATATCAAGGCAAACCTCCTTGATAGTGCATCGGCTACCACATTGTCTTTGCCCTTCTTGTACTTGATGATGGGAAGGTCTCTATGAACTCCATCCACCTGGCATGTCTCCTCTTGAGATTGGTTTGCCCTCTGAGGTGTTTGAGAGTCTCGTGATCAGTGTGGATCACAAACTCCTTGGACAGCAAGTAATGCTGCCAAGTCTCCAATGCTCGGACAAGGGCATAGAGCTCCTTGTCATAAGTGGGGTAGTTCAGTGAGGCACCACCTAGCTTCTCACTGAAGTATGCCACTGGTCTCCTCCTTGGGTTAGCACTGCTCCTATGCCTATTCCAGAGGCATCACACTCCACTTCAAACGTCTTGTTGAAGTCGGGAGGACTAGCACTGGTGCATGTGTAAGGCTGTCCTTCAAGGCCTGGAATGCCTTCTCCTGAGCTTCTCCCCAGCTGAATCCACGTTCTTCTTCACTACTGCCGTCAGTGGTGAGGCAATACTGCTGAAGTTGGGCGAATCTCCTATAGAAGCTGGCCAGTCCGTGGAAGCTCCTTACTTGGCTGATGTTTCCTGGTGTTGGCCATTCTTGTATGGCTCGAATCTTCTCTTCATCAACCTGTAGGCCCTGTGAACTCACAACAAAACCTAAAAGACAAGCTTATCAGTACAAAGGTGCACTTCTTGAGATTGGCATAAAGCTCTTCTTGTCGAAGGGTTTTAAGGACCATCTCAAGATGTGTGGTGTTCCTAGGCACTTACTATAAACAAGTATGTCATCAAATAAACTACACAACTTACTGATGTACGCCCTAAGAACTTGGTTCATAAGGCATGAAGGTGCTTGGGGCATTAGTCAAGCCAAATGGCATGACTGTCCACTAGAGCCCTTGCTTTGTCTTGAAAGCAGTCTTCCACTCATCACCTTCCTTCATTCTTACCTGGTGGTATCCACTTTTGAGGTCTATCTTGGAAGACCGTGGCTCCACTCAGCTCATCTAGCATGTCATCCAGCGTGGTATTGGATGCCTACTTGACTGTGATGTTGTTGATTGCTCGGCAGTCCACATGCCAAGTCCCATCCTTCTTGGGCACTAGTAGCACTGGTACAGCACATGGACTGAGGCTCTCTCGAACATATCCTTTCTCCAGGAGCTCCTTGACTTGCTTCTCAAGCTCCTTGGACTCCTCTGGACTCATCCGTAGGCTGGCGGTTGGGCAGGGCTCGGGCACTAGATCAATCTGGTGTTCTATGCCACGTAAAGGAGGCAAGCCTGCTGGTATCTCCTCTGGAAACATCCTGGAATTTGTTGAGGAGAGTTGCTACTTCATGAGGTAGCTCTACCTGTGTACTCAACACTTCCTTGAAAACCATTAGTAACATTAAGTCCTTGAGGCTAAAGCTCTCCGGACATGACTAGGTTGAATAAGAAAGTTAGACTTGACAAGTTTCTTTTCCTTACTCATTTGGAGTTGTAGCTCATGTACTTGGGCAGGTGTAAGAGGAGCTAGGCTGACCTTTCTCTTGTCATGCACGAAAGTGTAGAGATTGGTTCCATCATGCCTGGTCTCTTTGTCAAACTGCCATGGTCTTCCTAGTAGAAGATGGCCAGCTTGCATGGGCACCACGTCACCTGGTCTTGGTACTTGCCCACACTGAATGGCACAGTGACTTGCTCATGGAATCTTGAGCTCCACTTTGTCATCAGCCATCTCAGTCTATATGGTCGAGGATGCCTTGTCCTCTCTAGACCTAGCTTATCAACCATATACTAGCAACGTTAGTGCAAGAACCACCATCTATGATGAGGTTACATACCTTTCCTTGATGGTGCAACCTGTGGAAGATGTTCTCCTTTGGATGGTCTCTGAAGGATCCACCATTGCACTGAGGATTCTAGTGACCAGCACTTCCCCATCAGGGTACTCAATGTCACCATATTCTCCTTCTGGTTCATAGTCCTCTTCATCTTGGGACTCATATTCTCCTCCGTAATCAGCATGACCGGTTGTTTGGGCACTCCTTGAGATGTGTCCACGTCCCTACTTGAAACAAGTTATGTCACGTGATCTTTGAGGGTTAGAAGACTTACCAGGCTCTCTCTGGTCACGGGTGGTTCAGGAGGCTTGCTCTTGAACCTTGACTCGATCTCTATGCTTTGCCTTTGTCGTCTTAGGAATGTTGCTTGGTGCCCAAGGTGTCTTAGGCTTGCTGCGGATGTCTTGGCTCTTACGTTGATGTGCTGTTCAGCTTGCACAGATAGGTGGAACAAGTCCTTGAAGTCATTGTAGATTTGCCTTTCCACCTTGCTGATCCTTTCTTGGAGTCCATCCAAGAATTGTGCCATCAATGCTTCTTCATCATCATTGAGCTCCAATCTGTTCCTTAACTTAACTCTTCATAGTACTCCTACTGATCTGGTACCCTGCTTAAGAGTAAAAACGTTGCAAATCCCTATGAAAGTAAGGTGGAACAAACCTTTGTCGCATGAGGTCTTTCATGTCGACCCATGAGTCTGGGCCTCATTCTTTCCTCCTTCTGTCAGATACCTCACGATCCCACCAGATGAGGGCATTGTCCGTGAGTTGTGCTACTGCCATTGAGACTCTCCTAGGTCCTGGTTGGTTGTAATGATCAAAGATATGATCCATTCGCTCTCCCAATCTAGGTAAGCCTGGGGTCTACTTTTCCTGCAAAACTTGGAGGAGTTAGTTTAACATCAGGATGAATTACCCGGTTATAGGTGTGTTCATCTCCATCCTCATGTCTAGGAGGCATTCTTGGTCTCTGGTGAAGACCATATGGCTCAAAGCCATCATCTTCTGCCTCTGGTTGCCGTGGAGGTCCTCTCGGCCTATGGTGATAGTTATGAGGTTGGTGTCCTCATCTCCATCTGGCTGGGGTTCCTCCTGTTCGTGCCGTGTCCTAAGGTGCTCAGGACCTCAGGAGGCTCTCAGCTCTCACGTGCCTTATGGCCTGAATCTCTTCCAACTCTCGCCATGGAGAGTTTGAGAAGCCTTGACAAGCCTGATTCAAGGAAGAAGATTAGGTGAGAAACTCAACCTTAGGCTTCTGGATAGGGGTTTTCTGGTTGGTATGGAAGGGTGAAGTGAACCACACGAGGGTGATGAACCTCGTGATAAATCACAAACTTAGAGCTAGGAGGGCTGGTCTCAACTAGGTTCTAAGCGCAAGTCTCTCTTGAGAGAAACTCAGGAAAAAGTTCTACTTTATTAATAATCAAAAGGTTGTCGAACTACAATGCTGGAAGGAGCCTTATTAATATGCTCGACAGCTTGACCTTCTAGGGTCGACTCAAATAAAAAAGTTTACAAAAGTGCACAAAGGAAAAGATACAAAAGTGTATAACAAAAAGGACCTATTCCTAAAATGTTCTTGACTCAAAATGTAAAGCAACTAGATCCTACCCTGCAAAACAGAAAGAGGCATATATTCAATGTAAACTTACCTTAACTCACCTCACGGCCAAGAAATGGAAGGTGGCCCCTTGTGGCATGCAGCCTTTGCTCCTAGTCTTCGACTTGGAGTAGGGTTAAATCTTTGGACCTCTCTTGCCACTAAAGCCCAAGTCTCTGATGTTCCTTGTGTTGTTGAGAAGCCTTTGGACTCTAATTTGCTCTTCTGGCCCATTGTCCTTAGCTGATCTTCCTCTAGGAGCTTGTCGACCCATAAGCTGAATTTGTGGAAGAGTGCTCTTGATCTGCTTCTTGTCATTGCTCCTGGAGGTACCACTGGTGTAGATACTTCCTCTAAGTGCATGTCCTGGAGCTGGTAGCTCATTTGGTCCGAGTCCTCTTGTGTAGAAGTGGAAGTGTGCGTGGCTGGATGGCCTGTACCGCTGGATTGTGCGGTACTGGCCGGAATGACTTCAGGACCGCCAAGTTGATCCCGAGTCGGCGGTGTCATCAGGGGACCGGCGGTGTCATTCACGTCCCCACCAAGTGTGCCGGAAGCTTGGGCCTCTCGCGATGTTGACCGGTCTGGTCCTATAGGTCGAGGGTCCGGACTGTCTGGTCCGGCAGGCGCGCCAGATGGTCCTGCTGTCTCGGCAAGCTTCCTGGTCGGCCAGTCTGGTCTCCTGGCTGGATGTACGACCTGATGTCCTCATCATTCCCCCTCTTCAGTAGGTTTTGTCCTCAAACTGGATCATCTGCATGGAAAGGGGCCAAGTCAGTAACATTGAACGATTGGACACATTAAACTCACCTGGAGCTCGATCCGGGCGTTGTTGTTGATCCTCTCGAGCACTCTGAATGGTCCATCTCCTCTTGGTGCTAGCTTGGAACTCCTTAGGTTTGGGAACCTCTCCTGTAGGTGTAGCCACACCCAATCGCCTGGTTGAAAGATCACCTCCTTTCTTCCTTTGTTGGCATGAGTCACGTGTCCGGTCCTCTTCTCCAAGTTTTCTGCTACCTTCTGGTGTAACCTCCTTATGAACTCTGCTTTGGATGCTCCGTGAGGTTGGTCATCTCAGCTGGTGGCAGTGGTGTTTGCTCCAATGGGGTGAGAGGGTTGAAGCCGTATACCACTTCAAATGGTGTCTTCTTGGTTGCTGAGTGCACGGCTCGGTTGTAGAACTCAATGAATGGCAGGCACTCCACCCAAGTCTTTAGGTTCTTCCCTAGTGTAGTTCTGAGAAGAGTTGATAGTGTCCTGTTGACAACTTCAGTTTGGCCATCGGTTTGAGGATGGCAAGTGGTTGAGAAGAGTAGCCGTGCCTAGCTTTCTCCAAAGGGTCCTCCAGAAATGGCTGAGGAACTTGGTGTCCCTATCTGATACGATGGTCCTTGGCACTCCATGAAGCCGCATTATCTCCTGAAGAACAGCTCAGCTGTTTGTGTGGCATCATTGACATTGGCACATGGGATGAAGTGTGCCATCTTGGAGAATCTGTTCACCACTACAAAGATTGCATCTTTGTGGTTGATCTTGGGCAGACCTAGAACAAAATCCATCGAGATGTCCACCCATGGATGTGTTGGTATGGGCAGTGGGAGATACAACCCGTGAGGTTGCACTGGACTTTGCCTTCTTGCAAGTGATGCATCTTGCACAATGTGCTTCTACTGTCCTCTTGATGTGTGGCCAGTAGAAGTGCTCCTTGACCACTGCTAGAGTCTTGTCGACACCAAAGTGGCCCATGAGTCCTCCTCCATGAGCTTCTCGGATGATAAGCTCCCTTAGTGATCCTTGTGGTATGCACAGCCTTCTTTCTCGGAACAAGAATCCTCATGGATGTAGAATTTGCCATGACTCCTGTGCTACACTCCTTGTAGCTCTCAGCAAGGTCAGGATCATCCTTGTATAGATCCTTGATGTGCTCGAATCCTAGGACCTTTGCCTCCATGGTTGATATCAAGGCAAACCTCCTTGATAGTGCATCGGCTACCACATTGTCTTTGCCCTTCTTGTACTTGATGATGTACGGAAGGTCTCTATGAACTCCATCCACCTGGCATGTCTCCTCTTGAGATTGGTTTGCCCTCTGAGGTGTTTGAGAGTCTCGTGATCAGTGTGGATCACAAACTCCTTGGACAGCAAGTAATGCTGCCAAGTCTCCAATGCTCGGACAAGGGCATAGAGCTCCTTGTCATAAGTGGGGTAGTTCAGTGAGGCACCACCTAGCTTCTCACTGAAGTATGCCACTGGTCTCCCTCCTTGGGTTAGCACTGCTCCTATGCCTATTCCAGAGGCATCACACTCCACTTCAAACGTCTTGTTGAAGTCAGGCAGGACTAGCACTGGTGCATGTGTAAGGCTGTCCTTCAAGGCCTGGAATGCCTTCTCTTGAGTTTCTCCCCAGCTGAATCCCACGTTCTTCTTCACTACTGCCGTCAATGGTGAGGCAATACTGCTGAAGTTGGGCACGAATCTCCTATAGAAGCTGGCTAGTCCGTGGAAGTTCCTTACTTGGCTGATGTTGCCTGGTGTTGGCCATTCTTGTATGGCTCGAATCTTCTCGTCATCAACCTGTAGGCCCTGTGAACTTACAACAAAACCTAAAAAGACAAGCTTATCTGTACAAAAGGTGCACTTCTTGAGATTGACATAAAGCTCTTCTTGTCGAAGGGTTCTAAGTACAATCTCAAGATGTGTGAGGTGTTCCCGTAGGCACTTACTATAAACTAGTATGTCATCAAAGTAAACAACTACAAACTTACTGATGTACACCCTAAGAACTTGGTTCATAAGGTGCATAAAGGTGCTTGGGGCATTAGTCAAGCCAAATGGCATGACTGTCCACTCGTAGAGCCCTTGCTTTGTCTTGAAAGCAGTCTTCCACTCATCACCTTCTTTCATCCTGACCTGGTTGTATCCACTCCTGAGGTCTATCTTGGAGAAGACCGTGGCTCCACTCAGCTCATCTAGCATGTCATCCAGCCGTGGTATTGGATGTCGGTACTTGACTGTGATGTTGTTGTTTGCTCGGCAGTCCACGCACATGCGCCAAGTCCCATCCTTCCTGGGCACAAGTAGCACTGGTACGGCACATGGACTGAGGCTCTCTCGAACATATCCTTTCTCCAGGAGCTCCTTGACTTGCTTCCCAAGCTCCTTGGACTCCTCTGGACTCATCCTGTAGGCTGGCCGGTTGGGCAGGGCTGCTCCGGGCACTAGATCAATCTGGTGTTCTATGCCACGTAAAGGAGGCAAGCCTGCTGGTATCTCCTCTGGATATACATCCTGGAACTTGTTGAGGAGAGTTGCTACTTCAGGAGGTAGCTCTACCTGTTCTTTTTCTACATTCAACACTTCCTTGAAAACCATTTGTAACATTAAATCCTTCGAGGCTAAAGCTCTCCGGACATGGTTTGGTTGAATAAGAAAATTAGACTTGATAAATTTCTTTTCCTTACTCATTTGGAGTTGTAGCTCATGTACCTGGGCAGGGTTAAGAGGAGCTAGGCTGACCTTTTTCTTGTCATGCATGAAGGTGTAGAGATTGGTTCGGCCATCATGCCTGGTCTCTTTGTCAAACTGCCATGGTCTTCCTAGTAGAAGATGGCCAGCTTGCATGGGCACCACGTCGCACACTTGGTCTTGGTACTTGCCCACACTGAATGGCACAGTGACTTGCTCATGAATCTTGAGCTCCACTTTGTCATCAAGCCATCTCAGTCTATATGGTCGAGGATGCCGTGTCCTCTCTAGACCTAGCTTATCAACCATATATGCACTAGCAACGTTAGTGCAAGAACCACCATCTATGATGAGGTTACATACCTTTCCCTTGATGGTGCAACGGCTGTGGAAGATGTTCTCCTTTGGATGGTCTCTGAAGGATCCACCATTGCACTGAGGATACGCCTAGTGACCAGCACTTCCCCACATCAGGGTACTCAATGTCACCATATTCTCCTTCTGGTTCATAGTCCTCTTCATCTTGGGACTCATATTCTCCTGCCTCCGTAATCAGCATGACTCGGTTGTTTGGGCACTCCTTGAGATGTGTCCACGTCCCCTGCACTTGAAACAAGTTATGTCACGTGATCTTTGAGGGTTAGAAGACTTACCAGGCTCTCTCTGGTCACGGGTGGGTTCAGGAGGCTTGCTCTTGAACCTTGACTCGATCTCTACGCTTTTGCCTTTGTCCACTGTCTTAGGCATGTTGCTTGGTGCCCAAGGTGTCTTAGGCTTGCTGCGGATGTCTTGGCTCTTACGTTTGATGTGCTGTTCAGCTTGCACAGATAGGTGGAACAAGTCCTTGAAGTCATTGTAGATTTGCCTTTCCACCTTGCAGCTGATCCTTTCTTGAGTCCATCCAAGAATTGTGCCATCAATGCTTCTTCATCATCATTGAGCTCCAATCTGTTCCTTAACCTCTCGAACTCTTCATAGTACTCCTCTACTGATCTGGTACCCTGCTTAAGAGTACGAAAACGTCGTTGCAAATCCCTATGAAAGTAAGGTGGAACATACCTTTGTCGCATGAGGTCTTTCATGTCGACCCATGAGTCTACGGGCTCATTCTCTTCCTCCTTCTGTCAGATACCTCACGATCCCACCAGATGAGGGCATTGTCCGTGAGTTGTGCTACTGCCATTGAGACTCTCCTAGGTCCTGGTTGGTTGTAGTGATCAAAGATATGATCCATTCGCTTCTCCCAATCTAGGTAAGCCTCGGGTCTACTTTTCCTGCAAAAGTTGGAGGAGTTAGTTTAACATCAGGATGAATTACCCGGTTATAGGTGTGTTCATCTCCATCCTCATGACGTCTAGGAGGCATTCTTGGTCTCTGGTGAAGACCATATGGCTCAAAGCCATCATCTTCTGCCTCTGGTTGCCGTGGAGGTCCTCTCGGCCTATGGTGATAGTTATGAGGTTGTGTCCTCATCTCCATCTGGCTGGGGTTCCTCCTGTTCGTGCCGTGTCCTAAGGTACTCAGGACCCTCAGGACGGTCTTGCTCAGCTCTCACGTGCCTTATGGCCTGAATCTTACTGGTCTCCACGCCCAACCTCTCGCCTATGGATGCGAGTTGTGTTTGGAGTGTGGTGAACATGGCCATCATGGCTTCAGCTGCTCTATTCTCTTCTCCCATGTGTGCTACAAAGAAAGAAGACAATTAGGTGCTCCTAAATTATTAGGAGGGTTTTTTTTTATATTTGAAAAATGCAAAAGGAAAATCTAAGGAAAGGAAATTGAAAAAAGGAAACTTCCTAGACAACTTGTGCTAGCTGTCCAATTCAATTCTTTTAGTATTTTTCTATTTTCTTTTTCTTTTCTTTTTAATTTAACTTAAAATAAAGGAAATATGAATTAAACAAAAGGAAAACGTGTGCAATGCAAAAGTGAATCTAAACCCTAGTGATACACGAGAGGCTAGATGCACTCGGTTTGAGTTTGAGGTTATTTTTTGATTTTTCTTGAATGCGACTTAAACTAATGCAAGAACACAAAACAAAACAAGCAAAAGGATAGAAACAACCTGGTTTAGGAGCTTTAAGCTCTGATACCAAAATGATACAAGCCTTGATTCAAGGATGTATGCGGGCTGTTTGTAGAAGATTAGGTGAGAAACTCAACCTTAGGCTTCTGGATAGGGGTTTTCTGGTTGGTAAACGATGGAAGGGTGAAGTGAACCACACGAGGGTGATGAACCTCGTGATAAATCACAAACTTAGAGCTAGGAGGGCTGGTCTCAACTAGGTTCTAAGCGCACAAGATTCTTGAGAGAAAACTTGTTAGGAAGAAAGTTCTACTTTATTAATATCAAAAAGGTTGTCGAACTACAATGCTGGAAGGAGCCTTATTAATATGCTCGACAGCTTGACCTAATAGGGTCAACTCAAATAAGAAAAAGGAACGTTTACAAAAGTGCACAAAAGGAAAAATACAAAGTGTATAACCGAAAAAGGACCTATTCCTAAAATGTTCTTGACTCAAAAATGTAAAGCAACTAGATCCTACCCTGCAAAACAGAAGAGGCATATATTCGAATGTAAACTTACCTTAACTCACCTCACGGCCAAGAAATGGAAGGTGGCCGTCCTTGTGGCATGCACGCGCCTTGCTCCTAGTCTTCGACTTGGAGTAGGGTTACAAATCTCTGGGCCCTGACCTCTCTTGCCACTAAAGCCCAAGTCTCTGATGTCCTTGTGTTGTTGAGAAGCTATTGGACTCTTCCTTGTATTTTTGGCCCATTGTCCTTAGTCGATCCTCCTCTAGAAGCTTGTCGACCCATAGGCTGAATTTGTGGAAGAGTGCCCTTGATCTGCTTCTTGTCATTGCTCGTGGAGGTACCACTGGTGTAGATACTTCCTCTAAGTGCATGTCCTGGAGCTGGTAGCTCATTTGGTCCGAGTCCTCTTGTGTAGAAGTGGAAGTCTGCGTGTACTCGGCTGGATGGCCTGTACCGGCTGGATTGTGCGCGGTACTGGCCGGAATGACTTCAGGACCCGCCAAGTTGATCCCAGAGTCGGCGGTGTCATCAGGGGGACCGGCGGTGTCATTCACGTCCCCAACAAGTGTGCCGGAAGCTTGGGCCTCTCCGCCGGCGATGTTGACCGGTCTGGTCCTATAGGTCGAGGGTCCGGCGGTACTGTCTGGTCCGGCAGGCGTGCCAGATGGTCCTGCTGTCTCGGCCAAGCTTCGTGGTCTGCCAGTCTGGTCTCCTGGCTGGATGTACGACCTGATGTCCTCATCAG